>WWET01000442.1:505489-555317 GCA_011038615.1 Limnodynastes dumerilii | reverse complement strand
CAGACTTCCAGGCAGTTAAGATGATTATGAGAAAAAAAAAATACAGCTTTAATATAAATTTTTTTGTTAAATCATTCCTTCCAACGGGTGTGCATCTCCACTGGGAAAGGCTCTATTTCAAAAGTTTAAAACTGACTGGAAATCGATTGCTCTTGCCTTGAAGAGCACCAAAGAAGGAGCTCTGAATAGTAAGTTAAATTTTACCCATCTCTTTCCATAATCTTTACAATAATCCTCCCCTTCCTTGACCCTAACCCTCCCTTCCCCATAGTCTAACCCTATGACTCCCCTCCCCATAGTCTGACCCTAAACCTTCCATCCCTGCAGACTAACCCTAACCTTCCCTTCCTTAGGGCCTCATTTACAAAGGACGATATTTTCCTTGTGATATAACATCACACCATCTTGCGGTGATATTGATGTAATATTTTTCCCCAAATCACCTTATTCAGTAAAAAACTATTTCAATGCGATTTAAACAATATCACATGAGATGGTTTGATTTTAAAATATCAGTATCGCAGTGATTGTGATATATTAATCAAATCGTCTCATGACAAGCAAATGTGTTTTTGTGTGTCAGAAAATAAGTGCAGCATGGCTGAAATCCTTAGCCATGCTGTCCTGATATAACTACAAGGCTCAGAAATGATGAGCCTTGTAATAATATCAGCGGCAGCATGGCTAACTATGTCATCCATGTGTGTGTCCGTGTGTAGTGTAAAAAAAAAAATATCGTTCACAATAAACATACATTAAATCTTAAAATACAGTATACATGTAAACAAGTTATAAACCCTATCTAACATTGTCCCCTACTGTTTGCACTTACCTGCTGTGGTCATCTCTCCTAAGCTATTTGTAATGTGTGTATTGTATCCTGTGTATTAATTAAAAATCTTTTAACACTCACAGTTTGAAGTCTTCTTTTTTCTTTACTTCTTATAGCTGAGATGAATTTTCTTTACTTGATTGAAGTCTTCCTCTCCGGTGGCCAGTTTTCTTTCTTCAGCTGCTGGTGGACGCTGCAGAACTTCTTCCCGTCAGGATCTCTTCAAATGCCGCTGATGCCACTAGGGGGCAGTACTTTTTATAGTGGAGATTACGTGAGTCCTCTACTGTTTGTGACGTCATCTCCACTATAAAAAGTACTGCCCCCTTGCGCCATCAGCGGCATTTGAAGAGATCCAGACGGGAAGAAGTTCTGCAGCTTCCTGCAGCGTCCTGCAGCGTCCACCAGCAGATGAAGAAAGAAGACTGGCCACCGGAGAGGAAAACTTCAATCAAGTAAAGAAAATTCATCTCAGCTATGAGAAATAAAGAAAAAAGAAGACTTCAAAAACTCATGTCTGCAGCCACGCAGTACTTTGATCATGTCTCCAGCCCCCCCCCCCAGTATTCCCATCATGTCTCCAGTCTGCAGCTCCCCCAGTATTCCCCATCATGTGCCATCAGCCCCCTCCTCCAGTACTCCCTGCCTGACATGCACGTTTTATGGTCCTCTAATGTGTAAGCTGGCCTGTGTGTGGTAAAGTTAGTGAGTTGACTTCTACTCACCTAACCCCTTTCACAGACATATAGTATACATTGATACATGGGGCCAGATCCAGAACAACGCTTGTAAATGAATTTACGCGTGGCGGAGACGTAAAATCGCGTTTTTGTAAGTACGCATGCACACCGTAGAAAATATGCTCCGTAACGTAGCGTAAATGTGAATGTATGGGCCATTCACGTATGTGTCACGTAAATACTTACGTGTGGGCGTGCCAATTTTACGTGTCAAAAATATGTCTGTAATACGTTAAGTAGGTGGGGGTTTGTATTTAAAGTGTACAGTATGGGCATGCTTAGCTTACGTGTTGCCCATACGTACGTGAGCGGATCACATCGGGTTGCATTGCCAAAAGTTAAGGTAGGGTTTGGAAAGCGTATCTTGGTCAAAATACGTACATTCAAGGGGTGTGCCAAGGGGGATGTATAGAAGGTACGCACGTGAAAATACGCTACACAAGGAAACGTATTGCAAACGTAGTTCTGGATCTACCCCATGATTGTTTTTGTGTCTTGAGAATTATATATTGATCTTGGCTCTTGGCAGCACTACCGTTTAAAATGTTTAATATTTAGACCCTCCACATACATCACAAACAGTTTAAAATCCTCATTCTCATCAACTTGTGCAGAATTGTTTTTTCTCTGAGCTGAATACATTGATCCATGCTGGAACTAAATAGTCATAATTTATTTTTATTTTTTTTACATTATTTATCTGCATTACATTTGCATTTAGGGATGTCTTTGATCATATTTAAAAGTTTTTATACAAATCTTAATAGCTATAACTACTATAACTATCTTACTATTGGGACCAATAATCCCCTTGATGTCTCCCCAGCTTCCAAAAATCCCTCTCATGTCTCCCCAGCCTCCAAATAATTCCCTCATGTCTCCCCAGCCTCCAAATAATCCCCTCATGTCTCCCCTCAGCCTCCAAATAATGGCCCTCATAACTCCCCTCAGCCTCCAAATAATGGCCCTAATGTCTCCCCTCAGCCTCCAAATAATCCCCTCTTGTTTCCCCTCAGCCTCCAAACAAACAAATCTGAAAAGAAAAAAGAGACTAGTGCAAGAATAAGTTTCCATTCTAAGAGCAATACTAGGATTGGAACTATCGGTGATGTGGCCGATGCCGACACAGGGGCCTGCAACCGCCACAGCTAGCCCCTTATTCACCACTACATAGGTCCCAACAGAACACTGCTGACCCTGGCTATATGTATAACTTGTGTAATGAAGGGTCACAGAGGCTCTTTTGCCTCTGTAACCCTTCCTTACACAACTTATACTTCTCTGGACCTGTGTTCAGTGGTGGATCGCCAGGGCCTCTGAAACAAATAGGTGTGGTCAGTCCCTTGTATAAATGTCAATGATAATTTTAATAAAAATGTTACTCATATTAACTTTCAATTTCATAAAAATTTGGATTAATTATACTTGGGTATGCATCGTGTACATGTACTTTACTGGAGAGTTTTTATAAATAAAATATAAAGCAATGTATATAGATATATATTAGAAATAACTCACTAGTTCCATCTCTGGATGTTACAGTTGGTTCTGCATCCAGCTCAAATCAGTGACAGCCTAAAAGACTATTAGAACAACTGCGTGTGAAACGCCCAACTACTGGTGCTAAGAGTAAGGTCACTACAAACATGCTTAAGGATAGTAATTTGTTTTCATAAAAAACACAATAGCAATAAAAGAATGCTAGTAAAATATAAGAATATTCTTAAGTGTAATAAATGCTTTCTTTGAGTCGCTGCTCACTGAGGGAACACCACTTCCCTATAAGAATACTAAACAATCAGAACCGTATATGTTAATGTTTTGTCACCTTATAGCCTAAGTCAGTATTTCATATTATATACTCTTATATCTATCAGCTATTGTGAATTAATTTTTCTATCTATAAGACTCATTTTGAATCATTGCTGTTGTGCATATCACTTGTTGCTTCAATATATAGCTAGAGAGTTGTTCTTTATTGACCCATTGTATGGTAAATTATTTTATTTGTCTATTGGGCATTTAGATTGACTGGGGTGGGACACTGGGTGGTTTATAAAACCCCTGCTGCCATTTTCCTGCATCCTTACCTGGAAATCATTCCCCCCCCTTCCCGTAGTCATTTAAGATTTGATTAGCGTTGTATTCCTTTTCAGACGAGGCATAGATTGGTGGTAGCGGTGGGGGAGTCAGCATTTCATATGGCGCATAGGGAAGGAGTTGGTGTAGGCATGACATGGCACACCCCTTGCATGTAAATCAGGTATGCCAACCCCCGTGGTGTGCACCATGATTGGGGTAGTGACCGTATTTATCCATGTTCTGTGAGCGCCGGGGGCAGGGGCTGTCTGTCCTCTTGAGTTGTATCACCGATGTTGCGGATGACTCCCCCCACCTGCTATTTTGCCACCTTTATAACAATAAATATATGCCCCCTTTTATAAACTCAAAGCATTGGTCAGTCTCAGGTATGAATGTTGTGTGCATATTGTCAGTCATAGGCCGTTTAATACTCTGGTCTCAAAAGTGTTGTAGCCCCAAAAAGGAACAAGTTTGAACAGTTGTATACACCTACACTCTGACAAAGATATCTCATTATATAGTTTCCTGTATCCACCCACAATCATGTAATCGGCACCATGCCTATATTTTTAGAAAGAAAGCAGTTAAAGAGGCAAAGGGCCTGATCCAGACTTACGATGTTACACTGAGCGTTTTTAACGCTCAGCGTAACATCACTGCACTCCCCCGACACTCCCCCTTCCTCTAGCTTATTTACACTAGCTTACGCCGGCTGAAGTCTACCCTAACTTCAGCCGGCGTAAGCTAGTGTAAATACGCTGGGATAGCGGCGTTAGTACACTAATGCCGCCCTCCCAGCCTCATTACCCTCCCTCCCCCCGCCTACCTGCACTAACTGCAGCATAGTAACACTAGGGGACCCCCCCTCCAGCGTTACTACACTGCTGTTACGGACGTTGTGCATTTGCCCCTCGCATCTGCCCCGTGCATACGCAGATCAGCTTTTAAGCCGATCTTATGCTGCTGCCCGGTGTATTAACCCTGGGCAGCGTAGGTCTGGTTCAGGTCCAAAGTTCCTATTTTGCCTTTTTAAATAGACTGATGTAATGTACACACACTTTGTTAAAAGGAAATGTTTTTGTTCATGTTTCAGCATTATTATCATTTATCATAACAAAAGCCTTTGAAAATAAATAAAGAATTTAGAAAAACAAGGTCATAGTCTAAGTCATAACATCCTTTGTTATGCAATAGTAGCACAGAGTTATAAAGATTCTCCTACTCAATGCATTGGGTGTTTTGAATGTGGCTATACAGTGTGAAGCTGAGACATCTTTGCCATGTGATGCATTGAATCTCCTTTCCAAATATAGACACTGGGCACTATGCAGCAGAGCCTGACAAGCATTTTACTCTTATTAATTAGGTGCATTGCAGGAAATGCGCTCATTTGAATATTGAAGTTTCATGAAGCAACTCCTATTGCTTTCTTTTTCCTTTCCATTTTCAAACTTTTTATCATACCATCTGGAGACTCAGCTGCTATGTTGCATAATTACTCACTGTAATTATTTATAAAATATACATTGATGTAATAATCGAGAATTTGCAAATTAGTTAAACTAAATGATCGAGAGTTTTAGCAATTGGATTGAGGTCAAATAAAAAGTAATAAAATAAAAGGAATTTCTTAATAGCTGTTTCCACAAGAAGAGATTTGTAGGAAATTGTGTGTGTCTATTGATAATTCTGAGGCTCGAAAGTGACCATTGTATTTAAAGTGAACATGCTACATTATCTACACACAAATATTGATGAGAATGATCGATATTATTAGTCATAGGACTGAATCTAGAGCTACGGAAAATTCCATTACAGATCTGGATCCTACAGATCAGGACTTCCGTAATGGAATGCTTTCTGTCAGTTGGGCAGGATGAATATGTCAGGTGCACATGGAGGGATGTATGGCAATTGTACAGTAAGGGCTTAGAGTCGCAATTCTGTTAACAGTTCATTATTATTACTATTCTGACGCCATAGCATTTTCCTTACTACTGTCAATTATTTTATGGAATAAATAATAGCAATGCATCATTGACATTACTTTTGTTATACATTATACTATATATTTAATAGGACTTCAGAAATCATTAAAACTTTGTTTACTAACCAGTTAGCAGCTAATGGAAATCAGCAACTGCTATATGGTAAATAAACAAAGTTTTAATGGTTTACCAATGGGCTACAATCTAGCTTCCCCACCATGTCGCAAAATGAGCATCATGGCCGAGCAAACTTTATCTATGCCCAGTTGTTTCAGAAAACACAAGATACAGAAGTTTAATATAACATTAAAATTGATAACATGGTAAATGGGACTAAAACACTAAAACATCCACATGAATCCAAACAATCCACATAAATACAAACACAAAAAATACTTAAAATCCAAAATACAGTCGTGGTGAGACCTGTCCTCAGATAATGAAAAACAGCTGAACTGTGCAACAACCGGAGTAGATGGAAGCCCGGGAAGGTGGCAACTAATGTGGTGATATAAATCAGGACTCCTGCACAGATAAGCTTTATTCCAGGTTGATCCAGACATGCTATGTGGTATGTACTAATCCAGTATGTACTAATCCTCACCTAGGACCTGATTCACACTTAAGAGTAACGGAAAGTTACGAACGTAAAGTTACGCCTCATTAGATAGTCCGTGCGTTATTTACGCACCTTATAGTGGGTGTGCTCATGCAGATCATGTTTCTTTTTCCGCAATTTTTATGCACATACATTACGTACGTAATTTTACGTTCCTGTTTTTACGCACTCTTAAGTGTGAATCAGGTCCCTAACCTGCAAAGTCCTATGATGATCTGCATCAAAGATCATCTCATTCCATCGAAGTTGCGCCAGGCCCTTGCATATAAGCAGTGTTTTCAAATAATAATTTTGACATATGTACATGCGCATTGTTTTCCTTTTAGATTTAAGCAATCTTCTGAGATTGGTCAGGTAAATTGGAACAATTTTTTTTTTTGCTCATCCCTTTGGTTATTGTGTATAAAAAAAAAATAGAGAGAAATAACATAAAATGTAAAAAATAATTAAAATTTGTATACATTTTTTTTTTTTTTTTTATAAATTATTCATTTAGGGCAGGGGGAAGGGAACAAGTGCAGGGTAATTAGAGGGAGGTTAGAGTGGAATGAAGGGATGTGGGCTGCCAGTATTAAGGGCTCTTTTTCGAAAGGGCCGTTTAATACCAGTGATTTCCAAATGGTTTTGGAAATCAATTGCTTCTGTTTCGAGGAGGAGAAGCAATCGATTTTCCCAGGACAGGAAGCCACTGCTGGGAATAGTATATATTTTTTAGGCTAACACTTAACCTTACCCGGGGGAGTAGAAACAAACATTTTCATTGGGAGGAGGAGGGGGGGGGAGACCAAGGACTACTGAAGCCCCTTTTTCATGAGGTGCTTCAGGCACCATGAGCCAGATCCTCACCCCCGTACGCTTTATGTGTGCATGTGGGTCCATAGTTATGCAGCCATAGCAGGAAGTGCACGCCCCCTGCACTCCCCAATGTCGGTAGGAAATCTGGACAATTACGTGTCCAGATAACTACCTTAAATTTTACGACTAGGTCGGCAGACATACGCCCTTTTTGTAATGGGGCTTCCCCCGCCCCCTCATTTAAATGGGCATTGTAAATGAAGGGTCAGCCCCTTCTGCATACTTTCTGACATATGTAACTTAGTTACATACATCAGTAGGTATGCATACAGAACATCTGGTGCGCACATGCGCAATGACTTCTGTAAGTCCCCTGTCGTACATAGGTCAGGGACTGGCACCATGGGCTGGATCCAGACTCAAGTAAGTGCTTGAAATTAGTTACTCCTGGGCTACACCATGGTGATTGCAGGGGGGTCATATTTCATCTGTTGCAAACAGTATTAGAGTTGAGAGGTGATGTTTCCTATCCCAAGTCTAAATAACAGTGTGATAGTAAAGCTGGTCAGTATCTGTGTGCAGTAAGTAATTCAAAAATATATTCCTGCATGCAAAGAATACAATTAACTTGACTCCCCCTGCAATCAACATGGTTTAGCCCAGGAGAATCTAAGTTCAGGCACTTGAGTCTGGATCCAGCCCCATGGCTCTATGATTCTTAAGGCAACCGTTATCTACCTGACGATCTGGAAACAATGAGACTGCTGCTAATGTTTTAAATCGTCCACAGGCCACAATTATTCGCTCTCTCTGTTGCACTGTCGTTCAAATTATAAGAACAGTCAATGGGAAGTAGCGCTTCCCGGTCTCCTGTGTCTGCTTATTCTTACTGCAAATTGTGATAGCAAAATGAGTGGGAATTCTAAGAAAGAAAGAAAAAGCATTTGAAATAAGAAAATGTACAGAACAAACATGAAAACAACTTTATTTTTGGTAAACAGAAATGACAACAGTTGACGAGTTCAAATAAAGCTATTATCGCTTCATCCCCATTTTCACTTCATTCATCCTCATTCACCTTTGTGCAGAAGTTCATAGGGGGGGGGGGCAACCCACAGCCTCCCCCCCCTAACAAAAATTATGGGGAGGGGCGTTCCTACACCCCTGACTCCTCTCTACAGACTAACCCTAAGACTTCCCTCCCTGCAGCCTGACTCTAAGACTACCATTGCCATGGAAACACACATTTTTAATGGCAATCATGGCTTTGTAAGTAGAGATCACTTTGATTTCATGTGATAAAGGCTGCTTTCACGTGAAAATGGCCAGTACTGCATGTAAATTTAGTGAATTGAGCCTTTAAGTAAAATGACATTTCCCATGACATGTAACTGTATCAGGACCTGGTTCAGGTTTCTGTGTGACTTGCATACACACAGAGCTCTGGAATTAAGCACGGAGGAGGTCAGTACATGCCCCTGGAACTCTCCTCCTTCTTACAGAGTTTTGGACACTTAAGTGTCCAGAACCCTACCTGAACTGAACCGCACGGATCCACTGCCTCTCCCCACCCCCCGGCACTTAATAATTAGCATGGCTAACCTCCTCTGTATAGCGGGGTTTAGCCATGCGTAACTTCAATACCGGCCCCTTTCACATACAGAAGCCCTTTCCACACATAACACCTGGCACACGCATTCGCCGATGATTATTGAAAGTTTTGTGGTTTCACTATTGATATTGTACAGCAGCGGTTCTCAACCTTTATTCATGGAGATCATATAGACATATATATATATATATATTTATTTATTTTCCCCCTTACATATTTTGTGGTGGTTTTAAAGTACATTTTCTACATTATTCATGCCCTCTAGATGATTTATTAAATATAACCTCTGCCATCTGGGATTGCACCTGGTTAAAGAACAAGGACAGCTGTTATCTCCTGACAAGCTTGCCCAGTTTCCCTGAGTACCACCAGTGGACAAGTCACATAGGAATTAAACGGCAGTAACATCATCTACAGGACTCACAGGATGGAGATAAAAATCATCATTTAACACTAATTTTGCACACTGATGGCCTGATGTAAAGTTGTGGGCACAGAGAGTTTTTAGCACCTCACATGCACAACATGCACGTGAAAATGTGTGCGAAAGTGAAAAGACGCCATCTTGTGTTCAGATGGGTATTATTGGGGTTGCAATATGTGATGGAATCACGCAATATGAAGTAAAAAAATACACATAGGCATCACCAAGTGTGCTGACTTGTACATGCTGAAACCTGGCGCAGCCATGCACGCACTCATTGCGACTATTTGGGGTGGAATTAGATAACTGTATTCATAGATCATCATTATATGTTAATTGTGCACTCATTGCAACCCTGCATCAATCCTGGGTTTTTGCATATATTTGCTTTTTCTCAAATGGCTTGTCACAAATAAAGCTGGTTATATGAAAAAGGCTACTGTTTTATTGTGGTGGACTAGAGAAAGATGTGGGGGCATACCGCTGTAATGTGTGAATGATAACTGTGCAACGAAGCTCCAGGCATCACATTGCTTCTCATACACTATAATCATCTTTTTGGACAATAATTGTAAATAAAAATGAATAATAAATACAATTCTTACAGCAAGGCTGCTAATTATTAAAAATGTGGCAGAGAACACACTCTTTATCTAAAATCCTCTTTATGTGATACTTTTTGACATGCCAAACATTAGTTGGCTTCAGGTCACAACTAATACTTTGGCTTCAAGAGTATTTTTTTAATTGTGTGTCTTTCACATGAACATAGGAATTCATCTTCAAATTCGATAACGTATTTATCTGAATTGTATTAGAAATTTTTATTAGGTAATATATGATCCAACAATAGCTGATTGTAATTACAGAGTGAAAAATTCTAAATGTAATTGTTCAGGGTCTGCAAAGTGCAAAGCAACAAAATCTGAAAATTGTTATTTTGCCATGTAATTATAGTGGCTTAATAATAAAACATCCAAGCAATATAATATCCTAAATAAACAATTCAAGGAAAAAAAATTATTTTTTATTAATAGGTGAAAATGGAGTTTAATTATCTTGTAATAATCCAGATGTAATCATTGTCTCTTGTAATGACGGCATAGCTATAAAATGTTACGATATCGTCAAAGTATTCTATGCTAATACTGGTAAAGTAGGTCAACAAAGTCTGAAGTATGTTTAAAGGCAGTTAGTTTGGACAAGACCTATTGTATTTTTCTATATGGAGAAATACTTCTAAACATGTAGAAGCCCAAAACGTTAAACAGCATCATTTATAATTCTATCCCCGTGGAGAATAATATTAATAGGTTGTACTAGCTGATGAAGATGTACTGTTTCTTCTCTAATGCACTATATGTGACCTTCCTAATAAAACTCCCTGGAAATTATCTCCCTTTCATACATCAAGACTGCATGACTGATGGAAGCTGTGAATGTTATAAATAACATTATTCTAAAACACACCTGAAATCTACCCAATGACAAGCAGAAATATTTAATATAGGTTATTGCACGAATCACATATCATGATTTTAATGCATTTTTTTTTCAAATATATAGAATGGTAAAGGGATAAAATACCAGTGGTTGCATATCTAGGTATGTGCGAGAGAGTTGGCTACCCACTATACAACAGGTTATTATTAGTATGTTAAATTACATTAAGCTGCAATGTCAGGGCCATTTCCTTTACACCAATGCCACTAAAATTAAGGTACAAAAACGGAAGGAGTTGAGCATAACTAAAATGTGGTTCTAGTCCTTTATGATTCTCAGCCAAATGTCAAAATATTATTAGTATAACCTGTTGGCTGAACCTTTAGGTGTTGTGAAGTGTCACTGGTTTTGGGTATGGATGTTAGCCCACGCAGCTTGTCAACTTAACCAAGATGATGGTTTTTGTTGAGGAACAGTTGGTACACAAAGGGTTAACTGGTCTCACAGCAGTTACCCAGCTTATACACACAGAACAGCAGTGACAAGGTTAATCCAGCAGCACACAACAGATATACAATACAGCAGTATTGGCAGTGGTGTTAATACAGGTACAATCTGTGTAAACACATACACTGGTATGATAGGATGCTATGAGCTGTATGCTATATGTGGCACAAGGACATGCTCTGTATGACTGTCAGCATTTACATTAACATCATCCTTCAATGTCCAACCACCATCATCCATCAATTGCTGCCCACCGGCAGCCACCAGAGGCCGTGAGGAAACATACAAGTCTTAAAATTGGTATAGTGCTCTGTCCTGCTCTGAACTGCTGAACGCACCAGATGTGTCTCTTTCAAATAAACACATACTACTCTAGGAGGAGAACCTAAAAACAAATGTGTACCTCTGTCTTTGAAGAGTAGTCATACTTTCAATGTTCTTTTCTTGTTCTTGTATTCTGTTAAAGAACACTAACGCCTAAAGCATGTACTGTTCTTATGTCATTTAATTCAATAGCTAATTCAAGTAGTATTCCGTTGTTGTGATTGCAAATGTCTATAAACAGATTACTGAACGTCCACCACAAATGTCATGGTAATAAAAACCAGAGCACTCACCTTCAGGTTCACCACACAATGTACACTGGGACTCTGTAACAACAAGAAAAGACAATGCTGTAAGTATTCAGCTTGTTCATAAAACAAAGAGCAAATAAAATAATGCAGCTATTAACCTGTTTCAAGAGTGGTTTCCTGATTTACCACAGGGCCAATGTTAATTACATATATTTCTAATTCTATCATACTGTTTATTTAGTGACGTTTTTTTTCAGTTCAAGTCAGTTGTTATAATCTAGTTGATTGATTGCATATTCCAATTGTAATTATTATTAGTACTACTACTACTACTACTACTACTAATAATAATAATATTAGATTAATTTGATCACAATGTTAAAGTAAAACATCTCATTAACAGCTCTCTTTCATTGTAATGCAGAATAAAATGAAGACTGAGGATTAATAACTCTACATGCAAATATTGTGCCTGATCCAGATTTCCACGTACATTCCCTATGCACGTAAGAGGATTGTGCACCCCCATGACACTCCCTACTCATGTGCAGATTTGAGCTAACTTCCATGGTCTGGATCCAGACTTAAGAAGGAGCTTGAAATTAAGAGAGGAAAGTTACTACAGGGCTAAACCATGTTGATTGCAGGGGAGTCATATTTCATCTGTTGCAAACAATATAAGGGTTGAGAGGTGATGTTTCCTATCCCAAGTCTAAATAACAGTGTGATAGTAAAGCTGGTCAGTATCTGTGTGCTGTAAGCAATTCCAAGATACCGTATTTTTCGCACCATAAGACGCACTTTTTTCCCCCAAAAAAGTGGGGGGAAAGTGTGTGCGTCTTATGGAGTGAACACTGCAAAAAAATATTGCAGCTTGGGGATCCGAGGCGGCATCAATCTCCGCGGCAGCCTCAGATGAAGTCACAAGGCCGAACTGCAAAATCCCGCTTCGCATCTCAGGATTTTGCATTTGGTGCCAGACGCAGCGCTGAGGAAGAAGAGAGGGAACGCCGTAAAGGTAAGTAAGTAAGAGTTGGGGGAGCTGGGCAGAATTAAATACTGAGGGGAGCTGGACAGATGATGGGAGTACTAGGGGGGAGCTGGACAGATGATGGGACTACTAGGGAAGAGCTGGACAGATGATGGGACTACTAGGGGGAAGCTGGACAGATGATGGGACTACTAGGGGGATCTGGACACATGATGGGACTACTAGGGGGATCTGGACACATGATGGGACTACTAGGGGGTATCTGGACACATGATGGAACTACACAAGTCATTAAAAAAAAGCGTCTTATGGTCAGGTGCGTCTTATGGAGCGAAAAATACGGTATATCCCTGCATGCAAAGAATACAATTAACTTGACTCTCCCTGCAATCAACATGGTTTTGACCAGGTGTAACCTTCCTCTCTTAATTACAAGATTCTTCTTAAGTCTGGATCTAGCTTCATGTTTATAACCCTACCTTAACTTCTCAGTGCGTGCCACTGTGCAGACGGAACGCACGCACTTACGGAGGTGCCTAAACCTGCCCACACTGCTCATTTAAATGTCTTCCTCGTCCACTTTACAAAGATTCAGACATACGGTTTGGTGATACGCCCTAACCTACGGATCCCTAAATTTAAATGTGTTCTGTACGTTCAGAGATCTGATGCATAACATAACTTATACTTTTGTATAAGTCGCCTGTCGCACGTATTTATGAATCCTAAATAAATCCCTTACATCTGGGCCCCCAGCTTAATTCACATATATTGTAGTGGGTTGAGGGTTCTACACTATGGAGGGAGTAAGTCAAAACTAATTCTATAGATAGTGATAAATAAAGGAAGGTCAGAAAATCACTTGGGGTCAACGTAGGAAGCTGTAAACATTTAAAACATTTTATTAATAACATATCATAAAAACATACAACTAATGACTAATAAATCGAATACCAGACTTTAGTAAAACAAATTAAAATGACTATATTCCCAAGACTAATTCTAGAACCACAATTTTAGCAGTCTCTGAAACCAGATATATAAAGTATAACCAAAGAGCACTTTCATATCTTATATCTGTCCGAGGAGATAAAGAACAGTTACTTATGCGTAGCCTAATTAATATTAATGGAAGATTACACCTACAGACGGTCTCTAAGGATGTGTGTTATACATTATATGGCATGTGCTCAATTGACTGTTTTTTAATATACTTTAAATTCAGTAGATTGTTCAACAAGGTAAATTATATTTTTGTGCTCCCGCGATAAAAAGTGGAACAAGATCAATGCACTGTCATTGACTAATGCATATTTTCCCTTGATCCCTTGAGCAAAAGTTATAAACACATTTTTCAGCATGGTTGTGTTTATACGGTCAGGCTTCCTGAGGAAATTATATTTTGGTGAGAGAATTATAGTTATACTGCTGTGAGGTTTAAAAAGCAAACTGCTATTTTGAAGTGAAGTAGTAGTTGTCCAGGTATAATCAGTCACAGTGTTTTTCAGTCAGCTCCCAGTAGCTTAACACTAGGACATGTGTGCCAGTGAAAAGACTATAAAGTTGCTTCCTAGATTTGATATTGGTGAGTGAACATGACTTCTTCAGTAGGCAATTTATTCTGTAACCTAAGAATAACTCTTCTTTGAACCATCTCAGTGATGTGCAAATGATGTGACATCAGTAGCTTCACTACCTGTTTATATAAAAGAAGTAATGTAAGCCATCAATCACTTAGCTGTGGCTTGTGATTGGTGGCTTCTCTGTGGCTTAAAATGGCACACTTGTTTGCGACACGTAGAATAATAAAATATAATTATAAAATACAATGATTCTGGCCCGTATTCAGAGTATCGAACGTATAACATAGCGATTTTTACTACTGCGCATGCGTTGTAATTTTTTTAACGTAATCTATGTATCTTTTTCTTACGTAGATTGCGTAAATGCGGTCTGAAAATCTACATAAGAAAAAGATACGCAGATTACGTTAAAAAATTACTACGCATGCGCAGTAGTAAAAATAGCTAAACACCAGACGTATATGTTATATGTCTGGTACTGTGAATTTGGGCCTAAATCTTTAAAGATTATGATGAAACTGTTTTTTTTTTTTTTCTTATGCAGTGGTATAGAATGTTTGTGAGACTATTTGGTATAATGGTTTGTGACATACATATGAGCACCTATCTTTTTAATCCACTTATGGCCTCATGTGTGCCATTAAAAGCAGGCACATGCAAAATGAATGTCATTGCAGAAATATTGTGAGTTATACACATCTTTAAGGAAAGCCTACCAAGCTTCTGCAGTGTGTGTAGATGCACTGTCAACGCTAAAAACTTCATGCATTATACTTAAGCCAGGTTCAGACAAGTGTCAGTTAATAAGCCTAAAATGTATTGCCTTAACATACACCTACTATACCAGACTCAGAGATCAGAATGAGTTAGGTGTCCTGCAACCAGCCATCATTTTTAGGATCTTTATGGCACTTAAGATTGCCATTGGGCTTTCTTAAGTAACCATGTGTATTTTCCTTCTTAAGAAGTACAAATCCGCATGGATATCCCTCCCCAACACCCTCCCCAGCTAATTTAAATCCCTACACCAGACCACCATTTTTAAAAAATATCTACACGCTGCCTTTAAAGACCGGACATATCTACTTACCTAAACGGTACGCATGCGTAGTAGGTCATTTCTTAAAAGACCTCACTTAAGAAGCTCGAGCTTCTTAAGTCTGATCTGGTCCATAGTGGAGTACATTTGGACTACATATATCTGAAATAGGGCTCACTTGTGTGTCCCAGTACTGTAAGCATGCAGAGCTAAAAAAAAACACCCATATCATAAGCTAATTGCAGAAAGCTTAGTAACTCAGTACTACTTCCTTTACATCTATCTATAGTTAAACAACTCAGAGAAGACATGGCTAAATTTCATTATGATTTTATCATGTGTAAATTGGTTACTGTTTATGTGTTGCACATGTGTTATGTCTCCCCTCCTATTTCTTCCTTACTTGTGAGCTAGAGTCTTCTGAGTTGTCTTTGTTGTTAGGGTACATTCTAAAGAAGAAAACTAGATAGAAGTTGATTGGTTGTTATGGGCATCACTTTTTCTCTTCGAATCTCCTTTAAATACACTCCTTTAAGTTAAACCAAGGCTGCCAATAATGACCCAGATATTTTTGGGAAAAAGAGAATGGCAAAACATAACGGCAGAGCTTCTGCATACCTAGCATCAAGTTTTAATGCAAACAGACATTTTAGTAGAAACATATCTTACAGTGGCACATCTGTTTTGTAGCCTTCACTTCAATTTGATTTATTCATCGACTCATTACCATGTTTTAGGAAGGAATTATTTGAAGGAGAATAGATAAGGCTATTTACATTATTCTCACACAAAAATGTAATTAATTGATATTGACAGTACATTAAACAGTATTTTAATAAACTTTATTTATTAACATCATCATATTGTACAAATTATATTTGCATTTAAAGGAATATTTGTTGTCTCAAAATTAAGTACATTTAAAGTTTAATTATGCCAACATATTACAGGAAAGACAATATACTGCAAATTATAATCTCTCTTTTGGAATTACAATATTAAATCACTTTAGAAATGATCAAAAATTATAATATATACCATGCTGTATTACAAAGTGATTCCTCCGGATGGAGTGTAGTTATATATTCCTCCCCACAATCAAAGAAGCCCTCTACTTTGCTATCCCTTTCTAGAAGAGTTACTATACAGTCCATTTTGAATATATAAAACTATTTTCCTAGGAATAATCTCATACTGGGGCATGTAGAGGAATTCCAACATTGAAGCACAACTTTTTTGCCCCGACACTAACTAACATTAATAGTTTTCCAATTTCCATGGCTGTCTACTGTCTAGGTGGCAGCATACCAAAAAGAGCCAATAAACAATATATAAAAAAAAAATCCATTTAAATGGTGTGGTGGTATAAGAGTTATTTTTCTTATGTAGCTGCTAACAGTGGACCAGCAGCGGAGTAAAGGATGTGGCTTAACCAACAGCGACATGAGCTGCTGCCAAGCTGTCCACATGTAATTGGACCACAGATTCATGCCAAGCAGCGCACCATTACACAGCGTGTCCTGGTTGTCTAGCAACTGGGATGCCTCTCCCTGCCACCAATGGGTTTATAATAGACCAGCTGCTAGGAGACAGCTGAGCCAGAAATACATCATAGACTGTTCCGCTGGTTATTAAGATGTTTTTTATTGCAGTCTTTGACTCCATTATACACCTGTACTTTTTCCCACTGTAAGCATTTACGCAATCTACGTACCAGTTAGGAATGTAGATTGCCTCTGTGTGGTCTTTAAAGACTGCACGGAGTAGTTAAAGTAGAAAGAGGTGGCGTAATGCCGCCTGGGGGTATGCTTAGGTAGAAGTGGGAGGGGGAGGTATTTAGATTAGCCAAGGAGGGCGGGGGGAGGTGGGGAGAGGCAATGTCCATGTGGACATTGCATGGATAGTTAAGGTAGCCCTATGGTACTCGTAAGTGCCATAAGGTACCTAAAAACAGGGGTATACTCATACCAATTGGAGATTGTCTACTTGGAATCTAGCACCGGGCTGGCCACCCGCTGCTGCTTGTATCGACGAGACTTACTTTACATCAGGAGGACAGCTGCTATTTCTCTTCGCAAGTCGGGTAACCTCCCCTTAATCATCTTGTCTCCTATTCAGCATTCAATCCTTTGTTCTATATATGGGACAGCGTATATACAAATTCAATTATGACTCAATTTAACGTGTGAACACTCTTCAAACACACCTGCACATTCAACGGTGATAATATATGACATTCAGTTGTCTGCAATTCGCTTTTTATTTTATTTGTTATATTTATTTTAATAAATGTGAAATGTGATATACACTGGTGTTATATCTTCCGCCATCAGAGGTAGATCCTGCCTTGTCATTTTATTTATGCTCTTGTGCAGGTTATTATTCTCTAATCAGATTCCAGTGCTGTCCCCCCCCCCCTTTCTTTGACTTTGCCCTATGGCACTCCTAAGTGCAATAAGGTACCTAATAACAGGGGGCGGGACAGAAGCAGGACGAGTGATCTGCACCTATCTCACTTGTATCTGTGAATACAGTCCTAACAACTTACACACTGGTTCATAGTATATAATAGCACAAGTAAACTACAGTGAGAAAACCTCATGTACCATAATTTGTCTTTATATAACAGCAAGTCATAGTAGCACAAATCATGATAATGATAGAATACAAAACGCTAGCACATAACGAAACAATTGGTTGTACTAAGTGCTCAGTATGTGCTCCTGCAGGTGGGAATGACTGACAGTACTTTCCCTCTAGACTATTGCACGCCTCAGCTATTTTGTCTCTTAGCTATACAGTAAGTAAAGAGATCATCCAAAAGCTGCATGCAGCAACATCAGTTTGACAGTTTACAGAACGTTTGGTCACATATTGCAGCTGTCAGCAGTTCATTCTTGTTAGAGTTCACTATACAAATGTTTCATTCAAGCCATCAAACAAGGAGTGGATTCTTTCATAAGATGGGATGTCAAATCCTGGAGCTGGCATGTCTTATAAGCCACATGATAAGGGAATAAAGAAAATTTGGAGCGGACTTTAGAATAACTACTTACTATGCAATAACTGGACTGATAAGCTGATTATCATCTGATTGACCCAATTACACAATGGCCCATAACCGCTTCTAACTGAATAGTGTATCGATCAGAATTCCTGAACAATCTCACTGCTGCTGGGACAATCACATCAGGATTAGCGCAGGGAGTTTGTGTGGAAACACTGATAATCGCATAGTTTGTGCAATACAATTATGGACAGACACATTTATGGACCATTTTGTAAATGTTCTGACAAATAAGAACACGCTGTTTACTACACGATAATTAGGAGAAGAAGTCGATAATCGCTGATAGGCTCAGTCATCACGTAGTGTATATTAAGCTGTAGGGTTATATTTAACATTGGAAAATAATGTGGTGCTAAATTTTTTTCAACAACACTTCTACCAACATTAAATAATGTATTTTCTCTTACATTCATCTGGGGACACTGCTACCATAGGTTGGATGAGGCACTGTAGAGCTGGGCACTTGACAGTTTAAAACTGTTAGGAGGAAGCTCCTCCCCTCTCCATCTCCCTCAGACTCTCAGTTTCTTTCAAGTGCCCTAAGGAGCTGGGTGCAGGCAATTCCCTTATTAGTGCATTAGACTTAATTTTATTTCATTTATTTATTTTTACATTTTATTTATTTTTAACAGGCTGCCAATTAGTGAGAGTGTGGCTGCAGTAACTGCAGTACTGACTCTCTCTGCGCAGTGGCATGTATGGCAGCTGGCGGAGTGTAGCTGCAGGGCCTTTTTGGCTTCTTATGTCATATGCGGGTCATTTTTTTCACAGACCCAGCCTGCTTCTGAAAATGCTGCCGTGTGTGACCAGTCTCTTTTCAAAATGGCTGCTAGCACCGGAGAATCCATTGCCCTGCTCCCCTCAGTGGCTAGACACATACCCTCCAACTGTATCGATTTAGCCGGTACAGTACAGTTTTTTAACAGTCTGTACCGGCAGAAGAGGCTGTACCAACTTGTACCGATAATGGCACAGTTGGTGGTCAGCCAGAAAACCCCCCCATAATTACCTAGGATCCTCTGTGGTCTGTTTGGCGCCTGGCACTTTCTTTCTGTTTAGACCGCAGCGGAGCCGCTGCTCCGCTATGGTCTAAACAGGGTTGGATCCCTCAGTGATGATCCCATTTTATTTCAGGAAAATTTAGTTAGTTCTCACAGTGTTGAGGAGCTGGTTTTAGCAGTCCACCAGGCTCTTAGTTTTGCAGACCAGATGAGCTTTCCACATGAAATCTCTCTTTCTTAAAGAGATATTTCTCCACTTACTTTTTACCTCAAGATATGGTGAATAATGGGTACAGTTTTACCAGAGTTTACCAGAGCCATGGAGGTCTGACAATCTCCGGGATAGCTTACAGTCAGGATATCTTATTGAAGATCTCATTATGCAGTATCAGTGTCTTAAAGATGCATCTGGGTAATTGTGGATGCTTTCCTGGATCCTGCTTCGACCATGTCTAGAACTTTAGTTATACTTTTAGAGACCAAAACAGTTACCCAAAAATCCCTACCTTATAATGGGGTTGCCCACTTTGGTGCAAGATTAGACAGGCCACAAAGGGTAAAAGTTCCTTCCTCGCAATCAACCTCCAGTGATCTAGACGCCTTCCTTTCAGTGGTTCTTGTCTTGGATCCTTTAGATCCGCCTTCAAGGACAGATCTGGGTTCTCCAGGGGCCAGTTGGCTGAGCATGGGTAGGCTAAAAGTTGCCCTTAAAGTAGGCTAAAAGCATGGATGCCCAGTCCTAAGGTTTTTTGGTCTGGGGTAAGCATTGTTTTTAATGCTCTTTCTCTTGTTCCTGTGGGGCCAGTGGGAACTCTACTTGAGCTTGAGTTCACCTGGAGTGTTTCCACCTCAGAATGGTGGGTTTATTGCCCTGTTGCAAGGAGGCTAATACCTTGACATCAAGGGGAGAGTTCTGCACAGATTTTCCTAGTGCCGAGGGAGTCCTGTAGAGAAATGTCTGCTACTGTCACATTAAATGATTTAGGTCCTAGATACTCATTGGTGGTTGGTTTCTTTTCCAACCTGTTTATGGAAAGGTAAATAGCTGCTTCCATCCTATCCTGAGGTGGAAATCTATAAATTTCAAGTGCCCAGATTCAAGACAAAATCCCATTGATCAGTGATTGACAGGATGCAGCCTCCAAAATGTCTTTTTAGCATCTGTAAGACATACAGGTTGTGTGTCTCCATGTTGTCTTCTGGGAAGACTTCATGATCATCTGTGCTTTGCCATTCAGGATTGTCACCTTAAGTTCTGGACTCTGCTGTTTGGTGCTGTAGATGGCTTCCAAGAAAATAATCAGTGGCTTGTGGGAGTCATTGGGCCTGATCCAGACCTACATTCATCAAACGCTCATGTGCGTAGCGTATTTACGTCGGCGTGCCTACAATGCACTCCCATAAGCACTCCTCTTGGTCGTACTTAATTTTGCTTTCTTACACCCAGCACACCCTACCCTAACTTTTCTGATCGTAACCGCGGGCGGCCGTAAGCTCATTGCGCAGTTTCAACGCTTAGCACGCCCATACTGTATGATTTAAATGCCTCACCCCGCCCTCGGTTTGTAAATGCGCAGTAAGAACAAATACCTCATTTTATGCTTACGACCATCATAAAAACGTACACAAGCATAGGTCTGGATCAGGCCCATTGAACCTTTTGTTACAGCATTGACAGACAACTATGTTTTTCCTGCAACTTCACAGATAAATTTCAAGAACTAAAGTCTCC
Organism: Limnodynastes dumerilii; assembly: GCA_011038615.1. Lineage (NCBI taxonomy): Eukaryota > Metazoa > Chordata > Amphibia > Anura > Limnodynastidae > Limnodynastes > Limnodynastes dumerilii. The sequence continues at coordinate 534,284 of WWET01000442.1, read as the reverse complement.
TTCCTGCTCAGTGTTTTTTTTTTCTTTTCTGGACCTTATGTTTGGCACATAAGCACCAAAGGGTAACCATTATGTCTATCCTGAGCCTAGATCTTCTCTCTCGGGGTCTGTTTCTACATCTAGAGCTGCAACACTTGGCTTTAACAGCTTGGCTACTGAAACAGAGTTTCTAAGAGCACAGAACTCATGTGAGCTGTTTATTGATACCATGCTCAGGGCCTGTAAGCCAGTTCCTGCTCATATTTACCACAGAGTCTGCTGGACTTATTTCCGCTAGTATGAGAACTGTGTTTTCAGTTCTACTGATTCTTGGCATATGTTCTAGTTAAGACTTTGAGGCAGGCCTTAGATTAGATTCCCTTAAAGTCCAGATTTCTTTTAGTTTGTCAGCACAGATTGATTCTCCCAGAAGTACAGACCTTTTTACAAGGCCTGCTACATATCCAGATCCGGTATTTTCCTCCTATGAACTCCTGGGATCTTAATTTTGTGTTATCTGTGCTCTAGTCCCCTGCTCGCAAACCCCTGAAGACTGATGAACTTTCTTTTTTGACATGAAAAATGGCCTTTCTTCTAGAATTTGATTTAGCTAGGTGGATTTCTGAATTGTGTGCTTTATCTTGTTGCTCTTCATTACTAATTCTGTAGAAGGATTGAGCAGTGCTTCACATTGTCCCATCATTCCAACCAGTGGTTTCCAGATTACATCTAACCAGAAAATTGTCCTCCTTGCTTTTCAGGTTCTGTCCTTGCCGGGGCTTATACTAGAGGACAATCGTAGCTTGCTCACCTTGAGAGTTTACATTGAGAAAATGTTATTTATTGCTACTCACCGTTAAATCCTTTTCTCTGAAGACATCTGGTGACACTGCGCTCCCACCCTCATGCTTAGTAGTGTGAAGGGATTTGTTTCATTCTTTTCTATAATTTATCTCCTTTTTTCCTTCACCTTCTCTCCTTGGGCTTGATTATACAGAAACTGAGAGTCTGAGGGGGTTGGAGAGGGGAGGAGCTTCTTCCTAACAGTTTTTAACTGTCAAGTGCTCAGCTCCACAGTGCCTCATCCAACCCATGGTAGCAGTGTCCCCAGATGTCTTCAAAGAAAATGTTTAATGGTGAGTAGCCATAAATCCCAATTTTGCTATGATTTATGATCCAATATTTGAGGTACAAATGCCACAAAAACCACACCCACATTTTTTTCTATTGGACATGCAGAAATTTATATTAAGGCTTAGATTTGCTAAACTGTGGAAAAAGAAAAGGAGATGTTGGCCATAGTAACCAATCAGATTCTAGCTGACATTCTCTATTATCTAATAGGAAAGTTAGAGCTAGCATCTCATTGGTTGCTATGGGCAACATCTCCACTTTTTCTTTTCCGCAGTCCTTTAATTACTTTTTTCTTTTAACATGAGAACTTTAAGAGCTTTTAAAGCAAGAGCTTGCTATCAGAGATATTTTTATGATTTCCTATGGGCAGACTGGGCTCCAAGGTACTAATCAACACTAACAATGTATCAGACCTCCTTACAAATTCTCCTTTAGTGTATATACTGGGGATATTCAAAAAGAATCAGCAACAATGGATATTATATTTATAACTGCCTGCATATTCATCTCAGCCATGACAGAACAGCTTGCGGTGCTGGCACAATGTATTTCTGTGTTACTGAAGTGTGGGTGACCCTGCTGAGAAGATGTTGCCTGATCTGTAAGTCAGTAATTCACCTGAGTTAAGCCATTCATTAATCACAGGAAGTGGAGAAAGAAAGCCCATTTGTGGAAAAAAAAAAAATGTTTATTAACAATCCAAAAAGAGTTTTCTTTAGACAGTCATTGCAGGAAAAGTTTAATCAGTTTTAATAGTGTAGATTTTCTTGCAAACATTAATTTGTTGTTATACATAACAAACTTGAACATGTGCTTTCTATTGTGTTATGAGTACAGGCAACTATTCTGTCAGTTTGCTTACATTTACTGGAACGGATTCATAGATCCGTATTTACTATGTGTGTGTTTTTACGCACTCACGTAGCAAGGCAATACCCATGACACTCCCCTAGTATTGCCGGTTTTTAGGTGACTTACGCCTCCATAGGGCACCCTTATCTCTACGTGTGTACTTACACGCATATGTTACTTCCATACGTGCGTATCTTACTAACTGCGTCCTCAAAAGCCCATTTAAATGCCTCCCCCGCCCACTTTCACGTAACTTTGACCATACGTAAACCAACCACGCCCCTCCATACTTATGTCCCTAAGTGCTATTCACAAGTCCATGCCTAAAGTACTTACGTGCGTAAATACTACGTAATTTGCATGGAAAAGGTTACTACACATGCACAGTTGATCTGCTCCTAAAAATACGCAAGAGATACACCGCAAAAACTTATCTGTGAATACGGCCCACTGTATATTTCTCAGAGCTGAATAGCACAAAGCCTTGACTCCATGTGATGATGATGCTAAAAGCAAGGATTATATTGCAATGGATTTATGTTTTACAAAACATCCTACTATTTTTTTTTTAAGAGTTTATTTTTCAGGAAAATGGATATATAAAAACATGTAACAAAGTGTTACATAATAGTAGACTTTGCCAATCAATAATCCAAACATAATATTGACATATATTATTAGTAGCATAAGGGCCTGATCCAGACCTACGCAAATAATACGCCCTTGTGCATAGCATATTTACTCTAGCGTACCTACAAAGCACTCCCTTAGGCACCCCCCTCAGTTGTCCGTATTTATGCCGTCTTACGCCAACCAAACCCTGCCCTAACCTGCCCCTGCGGGTGGCTGTAGCATGCTTGCGTAGTTATGACGCTTAGCACGGCCCATACTGTATGATTTACATGCCTCACTCCGCTTCTGAACCGTAATTACGGATGTCGTATGTCTGGCACGCCCCTTCATCCAGAGTTACGCTGTGGATCTTACTTTCGGAAATACGTTATGAGCTTCTGATCGTAACATCTGCCGCGCACATGCACAGAATAGGGAAAACAGCGTTTTTACGACTACGTCGAGCGTAAAGACGCAACCAGGTGTAGGTCTGGATCAGGCCCATAGTACCATGTAGTAAATAATTACAAATTTACTTTTATTTTAACTTTTAATATAAGATATCCATGTGTAATAAGCGAAAAGAGAAAAAACTATGGAATTATATAAACAATCAAGCCATCTTAAGGAACAAGAAAATGGAAAGGAGAACAGGAAAGGAGAAGAGAAAGAAAGAAGTAACAGGAAAAAGAGGAAAAGAGATAGGATGGCCTTCTACAAGGAAAAGGGAGAAATAGAATAAGAGATAAAGAAATGTGAGTCAAGGTTATAGAGTATCACAATTATAAACAGATTGGTAAAGGAACATTGAAATGAGTCGACCATGGTTCCCATGTTCTACAAAATAATTTGGTGGAGTTATGGATTATACATGTCATGTACTCCATTTTGTATATATATATTCCGCATTTTTTGAAGAACACTTGAAAAGTAGGTGCATCTAGTTGTCGCCAGTTAGCTGCTATGAGTTGTATGCCATCAGCTGTAATAATTTGTACTGATGCCGCAAAGCTCCTGGAATCCCCAATTGAAGTAAAAAATATTTAGGAGAGAAAGGAATATTTACTGGTAGTATGTACCCCTCGCAGCACAGCCTCTCCAATAAGCATCCGAAATATTAAAGGAAAAAGCAGCAATTCCAGTTGGAACTAAATATCACCCAAATAAAAGCTTGTATCTGTTTTCTTTCATTTGTACACACAAAGAAGATGACATTACATTTTCCCTGATTTCCTACCAATCCTCTGTATCCATTGTCTCCCCCAAGTCCTCCATCCATGCTACTTCATGCGATGCTACATCATTCAATGAAGCAGGCACTATTTCAGAATATATCATAGATATTAAGCCTTTTGGAAAAGCATAAAGATTCAAAGTATATGGACAATTGCATAATATACTTTTTACCAATAAGTGAAAATGTCGAATCTGAAGATATTGGAAATGGATATTGGAAGGTTAAATTTGTCTTTGAGATCTGCGAAAATAGTAAACAAAGGGAAACACAAAGATCATTCAGATTTGCTATGCCCTTATATGCCCAAATAGAATAGCCACGAAAGATAAATCTGGGAGGAAAGAGGGGGTGATTGTAAAGATAAATAATAGGGCAAGGAGTAGAAGAGAGACCTAGACGAATTTTCCCATAGAGACAAAAAGTGTGCTATAACTCGGTGCTGGGATGTCAAAACAGGCATAGAGGACATCTGAATCCACAACAGAGAAACCACAGAGTAAACTGAGATACTATGGCTTTTATAGAGGGCCACACCCACTTCGAGGTTGGTGAATTCCAGAGAACACATTGGGCTAAATGAGCTGTGTGATAATAACAACTGAAATCTGGAAAGCCAAGTCCACCCCCTACAATAGAGTGTTGGAGGACTTTAAGTCTTACTCTAGGTCGCTTGCCTCGCCAAACAAATCGATTAATCTGAAATTGTAGCATCTTAAAAATAGACAGTGGGATTTGAATGAGAAGGGCCTGAAATAAATAAAGAAGCCGTGGGTGAATATTCATTTTTATAGAGATTATTCGCCCTATTCATAAGATATAATATGTATTCCAGCTATCTAAATCTGTTTCAATCTGTTGTAAAATAGGGGGATAATTAGAGATAGTCCAATACCTCAGTTTTTTGAGGATTCATTTTATATCCTGATTGTTGTCCATACAGACTGATCTCATTTAAAACATGGGGAAATGAGTAGGATGAGTACATCGTCTGCGTATAACGCAATTTTATACTGTGTTAGTCTAACAGGTATACCCAGAATACATGAATTGGAATGAATGTGTATAGCCAATGGTTTGATAAGAAGGGCGAAAATAAGAGGGGAAAGGGGGAAGCCCTGTCGTGTTCTATTTGTTATTGGGAATGATCTAGAAGTGATTCCATTCACAGTTACAGCAGCAGATGGAGACTGATAAAGAGCCTAAAGTCCTTGTAGAAATTTACCATTGAAGCCCATCAACTCTAGCACTCCAGACATAAAAGACCACAACACTCTATCAAAGGTCTTTTCGGTGTCTAACGCTACCATCAGGGCCGGACATTCCTAATTCATGTATGGAGTGCACCAAGTCGATAGACCGCCTGGTATTATCTAGGGCTTGACGATTAGGGATAAAGCCAGTTTGGTCTGGATGTATTAAAAATGGAAGAACAGCAATAAGTCGTAAGGAAAAAATTTTTGCATATATACAAAGCTTAAAATTTAACAATGAAATGGGTCTGTAACTGGATATAATGGAAGGGTTTGTTCCAGGTTTGGGGATAACAATGATGTTTGCTAATGTAGGAGCCTGGTCCAAATATGAACCATTTAAAATATTATTAAAGAAACAGGTCAAATGTGGTGCCAAGACAGGAGCATATTTTTTATAAAATTGAGGGGTAAACCCATCGGGGCCCGGAGCAGAGAATGATTTCAAAGATTTAATAGCAAAAGTGGTCTCTTCTATAGAGATATCAGCATTAAGGTGACCCCTATCTGTATCAGACAACGAAGGCAGGTCTAAAGAACTAAGATATATTTGCAAGTATTCTGATTGGGAAGGATCTTTTAAATTATAGAGTGATTGATAATATGTGCGAAAAAGTTGTGTCATTTCAGACGTATCATAGACAGGAGGGGTAGAGGGTGATCTTCTAATTGTGTTAATCATACTGTTTGTTTTTGGTGTAATTTGTTTGCCAGTAATGTATCAGTATTGTCAGCCTTATCATAAAATTTTTGCTGAAGGCATTTCAGAGTATGAGCTGCCTTCCTGAAATGTATGGCATTTTTTTGTCCTTTAATAACCTGTATTTTGTGAAGGGTATCATTTAAAGGAGAGGAAGAGAATGTGGTTGTTAGGGTAGCTAATTTGTCTTTTATTAGAGGCAGTTGCCTTTTTAAAAGCTATGGTTTTGCTAATAATATAGCCTCTAATTGTGGCCTTATGGGCCTCCCAAATAATACCTGGAGACATATCTGGAGATGACTTGATTGCGAAGTAATCGATGATGGCGTTTAAAAGATCTAATCTTATTCAGGGTATAATAGCATAGATTCATTCAAACGCCATTATCTTTGTTTGGGATTGAGTCTAAATAGGTCCCATTGAAGGGAGGTAGCAGCATGGTCTGTCCAAGAGAGGGGCGTAATATCTGCAGTTAAAACTGTAGGAATAAGTGCACGGGACACAAAAAGCATATTGATGCGGGTGTGGCACTTATGACGGACGGAGTAATGACTCAAAACATTCTACTTTTGTTAGTCCACCTTATATAGCCTCTATGACTTCATTAGCTTCAGAACTCCCCGAAGGAGCCGGACCAGACTTCTGCATCTCTGTAGAACAAGAAGAGCATTCTTCAAGCAAGATCATGATGTCTTTAAGCAACTCTCCCAAGATTGTTGACTACTAAAATGTGAGTATGTGCTTTTTTATTATTCTTTATATACTATACACTAACTTTTATTTCACTAAACACTTAACGGGGCTATACTTTTTTGGGGTTTCACTTTCGGATTATATTACATTACATCGGGGACACTAGCTTATGGTTTTTATGTTATATTAATTTTTAATACATTATTCAACCATTTGGCATGCTGACGCTAATAATACTAAAAGGCTCAGCATGCCCTGCAACTCATTGGCATGCTGTGCCTTCTAGTACTATATGTGCCAGCATGCTAAGAGTTAATAGCAGCCCATGTACTACTTTTTCACTTAAAAAATGTATTTGTTTAAACTTTTTTTTGTTTTAACTAGGGAGCTCGGAGTGTGGAAACAAATCAACACACAAACCCTGCTCTTTTTTTGACAATTTTTTGGGGGATTTTTCAGCGATTTTTTTTTTGTATATTCGGCTACTTTACAAATCCAAGAAAATATTGCCAAAAAATCGATTTGAAGAAAATCAACTTAGTAAATTTATCCCTAGGCCTTATCTGTGTGGAGTTTGCATGTTCCGTATGTCTGTGTGGGTTTCTTCCAGGTGCTTAGAGACCTTAGTATGTAGCTCTAACAGGGCAGAGACTGATGTAAATGTGAAATATTCTCTGTAAAACTCTACGTAATCTGATAGCGCAAAATATAAAACCATGTTAATAAATAATTGTTTCACAAACTGTTCATATATATATATATATATATATTTGCTGCAATAATATGGTTGTCCACAAGGTGGCCCTACAAAGAAATATGAATGGAAATCGTGGCAGTGACGATTGTGTGTCAGTAGACACTAAAGTTTTCTACAGACATCAGGATATTAGGATCTCCCAAAAATCCCAAAAAAAAACAACTAGATGCTGTCCCAGACCATTCTGTAGCATAGTTGGACAGCACACACTGGTTAGATATCTGTAGAAATTGTTGTTTGATCGTGTGATCTGCACAATTATCATCAGAAAACCCCCTTATGTGTATCCAGCCTAACAAAATAAATACTTTATAGGTAAAAAAAAACAGTTTAATCTGCATCAGTTCATTTATGGATACGATAGATATTCAAAAGTGTTTAGCTATGTTTGTTTAGCATATCTACAAATTAGATATTTGAAAGGGTAAGGCCAGTCGGTATCTTTTCCCCTCATTATTTTGATATAGATATTTACATCTAGATACTGTATTTTTATCTAGAAGTGGCTCTAGTAATGAACATCAAGGAAAACAGAGCTTTGCAGTTGATCTATAAGGCACTCTCCAATATCAATATTTCCCTTCAGTCCTTGAAGTCTAAGGAGTTCACTCAGAAGAATTTCTGCTAATAGAACTCACGTCTCATTTAGCCTGATGGCAAAAGTGGTAGCAGAAAATAGAAACAGATGGAAAGTATGAGTCTGGGAAAAGCAGAAGGCTCCAAATTAAACACTCACCAAGCTTTGTAAAGCATTAAGGAATACTTAGGGAAGCTTCATGAAGCTTTACAAAATATAGATAAATCCAATAAGCACACAGTCCCTGTAATCCTCTTTGGAATCAGATTCAAGTCTCTAGGTTAGGGATCTCCAGAGTGGAATACAAGTTTACTTGGAAATATACATACAACACAAATAGAGAAAATACCATTAAGATACACACTACATTTAAGGACTTTACACATTTGGTTCAAAACTGTTTTGTATAAGAAAGATCATATATTACAAGTTTATGTTTGAGAAAATTATTTATCCCCTTTGCATTATTTTGCAAGAAAATGAATTTGATTTCTCCCACAGCTTTGTAGTATACCTGTTATTTATATCAGTGGTAAATATTCGTAATCATTATGTTTGTATTTGCTAATTTTTTATTTTAAAGAAATATTTAAAATCCCTCTTAGCTAGTTTACCTATAGTCATATATAACATGCACTTTAGAAAATTTCAGAATGTCAAAACATGCTAATTAATTGCACTTGTTATCCTATGGTTAGCAGTTGTTGCCTTGGGGTCCTAAGATTCATTTTATATTTAATCTCAGCTAATAATTACAGTACTGACATTTTGATCCAATTTGATCATGTGTTTAATTATCTCTAAACTACTGCTTGGTGTTTTGTTAAAGAACATAAGCTGGGCTCACAAATGTGGTATCCTCCTTCAATCCAACTCCCAACCAGACTGTTTACACAATCCTCCTTGAGACCTATAACACCCGATCTATGTGCACACACCTGTCCATTTTAATGGCAGACCTCCGATATCCCCTGAAAGGATTATGTCACTGTGCTCACTCTTTAAATATTTGACAGACTGGCTGCAACTCAGAGACATATTTCCATAAGCATCAGGAGAAGCAATGGACAAACCAGTTGTAGGACAGTACACATAGAAAATTGGTAGGGTGATTGGCAATTGGGTCTCCTGAATTTTAAGCAGGTAATAAAATCTCTTGATTTGGCCAGGCAAACAGGATATCACAAAACGCAGTCACAAGTACCGCACTCACCCGCTCCAGCTGGTCGCGGCTTCTTCCCGGCGGTCCCGCAGCTCTGGAACACAGAGACTGTCACTTGGTCAGTGACAGTCTCAGATACTCACCGCGGGCCGGATCCAGAACTACGTCCGTCTTCCATAGACAGACGTAATTCAATAAACAATAGCTACTGCGCATGGGTAGTAGTTATTGTACGTAATCTGCGTATCGTTTCGATACGTAGATTGCGTATATATGGTCTAAAAGACCACATATACGCAATCTACGTATCGAAACAATACGCAGATTATGTACAATATCTAATACCCATGCGCAGTAGCTATTGTTTATTTAATTACATCCGTCTATGGAAGACGGATGTAGTTCTAGATCTACCCCCGCATCCTCTGTCGGTGTCCCACGGGAATTCTGGTGTCGGGTGCCGCGGGAACTCCAGACCATGGACACCGCCATCTTGCCCATACTCACGTGATGCTGTCCACCAATGAGAAGCTCCTGCTCCAGTCCTCCAGCCAATTAGTGCGCAGGGCGCACTATTTAAACGCTGCAGACCCTTCAATCCTCGTCATAGCTACTAGTCTTCTAGGTGCCTGGTTCTCCAGCGTTATTGCTCCAGTCCTGATCCAGCATTGCTCCAGTCCTGATCCAGCATTGCTCCAGTCCTGATCCAGCATTGCTCCAGTCCTGATCCAGCATTGCTCCAGTCCTGATCCAGCATTGCTCCAGTCCTGATCCAGCATTGCTCCAGTCCTGATCCAGCATTGCTCCAGTCCTGATCCAGCATTGCTCCAGTCCTGATCCAGCATTGCTCCAGTCCTGATCCAGCATTGCTCCAGTCCTGATCCAGCATTGCTCCAGTCCTGATCCAGCATTGCTCCAGTCCTGATCCAGCATTGCTCCAGTCCTGATCCAGCATTGCTCCAGTCCTGATCCAGCATTGCTCCAGTCCTGATCCAGCATTGCTCCAGTCCTGATCCAGCATTGCTCCAGTCCTGATCCAGCATTGCTCCAGTCCTGATCCAGCATTGCTCCAGTCCTGATCCAGCATTGCTCCAGTCCTGATCCAGCATTGCTCCAGTCCTGATCCAGCATTGCTCCAGTCCTGATCCAGCATTGCTCCAGTCCTGATCCAGCATTGCTCCAGTCCTGATCCAGCATTGCTCCAGTCCTGATCCAGCATTGCTCCAGTCCTGATCCAGCATTGCTCCAGTCCTGATCCAGCATAGCTCCAGTCCTGATCCAGCATAGCTCCAGTCCTGATCCAGCATAGCTCCAGTCCTGATCCAGCATTGCTCCAGTCCTTACCCAGCATTGCTCCAGTCCTGATCCAGCATTGCTCCAGTCCTGATCCAGCTACCCTGCCTCAGCTTTCCAGCTACCCAGCTACCCTGTCTCAGCTTCCCAGCTACACCTGCTTCAGCTACCCAGCAACCAAGACTCAAGTCCGGTTCAGTCATCTTGCCGTCACCGGTTATCCCTCACTCCATTGATCAGTTTGCTTTCAAGACTGTCTATTTCGTTCATTGTTTAATTCTGTATGCACTCGTCCTACATTAAACCGGCTAGTTTCCAATTTATATCAGCTCAGTTGTCTAATTTCCTGAAACCCGGAGCAGATCCCACCAATCCATTGAACGTGACACAGGATTGGAAGGAACAACTGGTTGTGTCAGCGTACGAATTTGTTAAACAAACTAATAGGTCAAAGGATGCATTAGAGCAGAATAGGATAAGTGTATACCCAGTTTTAGTAAGGGAGGGAGTTTCTAAATATCTACATACTGTAGCAATGTTAACTAGAAAAATCAAATAATAAAAAACATAGGTTGATATATGGGGTTCATGAGACTTGATCTAAAGTTGAGGCATACATCTTTTCTTAGTTGTAAGCACAGCATTCTTTTTGCACTTTACATACACTTCAAAGACCCTGTTTTGCCTGTGTACGCACCCAGGTACTGAGAGTTAGCTTTAAGGTTTATTCCACTATAATTTAATGAGAATCTGGGTGTTTTAACATAGCTGCAAAAGCAGTCAAGCTTCTGTTAGATTTTCAAGAAATCCTGCACTCGATCAGAGCTGGAAACTGCCTGACGAAATATGGCTTTCTTTAAAAAAATAAACCCTGTAAACAATTAAAACACAGCCCTATGGGCTTGTCACAAAACTGACAAGTATTAATCAAGCTAATTAAAGAATAAACATGTTAAACTGCACTGCATTACACTATTGTATTATGACTAATTTTAATTTGGAAATATCATTTAATGATTTTTGCAAATAGCAGCACATTAACGCATATGCCAGCATTTTATTCAGACAGAGTTCTAACTAAAACCCCTTTCATATCACCACCAAATACCCGGGCTTGTGGCCAAAAAAACGGGTGTTGTCAAAAACCTGGCTATATGTTGGTGATATGAAAGGTCCCATTTTTGTAGACACAGGTCTAATGACCCAGCATTCAGACCTGGGAAAAAAGAAGGATTTTTCCTGGGTCTCACACCGGTAATGTGTCAGTGTGAAAGATCTCGTGTTGTTTTTCAACACAGGTCCTTCACAAAGACACCTAATTGGACCAGTATTATATATCATATAACAATCTGTTTTTCTGGATTTTGCAGCTGTGTTCAGAATTTATGACTCAATCAGTTCCTGCAAGTTAATCGATGCCTGCGTGTCCTGCAGTTACCCTGCACTATACTATTCCCTGCCAGGCTGAGGGTGGTCTTTAAAATACCAAGGGATGCGGCTAGATGGCTTGATCAATTTGCCCCGGGACTGTGGCAACTTGAAGATGTGAGAGAGTGACTGGGACTGCCTCTGTTAAGTGTGGACTCACTTTTACTGCCATTTACTTGCACCTTTTTGGACTGTAGTTGGTGAGCTTATTCCAGTAGCTTGTATTTTTCTCTATGTTTGTTCTATTATTTGGTCTAGGTACTGTCTATATTTAAAATGCCTTCATATAGTTCCAGTGTTGCTAGTTTTCTTCATGTTTCTGTGTTTTTGTAGGTTAGAGTTACCTGGTACCTGGAATAGTTTCCAGGATATCTTTTCTCAAGTTTTTTATATTCTATTCTTTATTTATTCTTTTTCAGTATCAATTGAAATCCTCTGCAAAAACATAGCATGAGAGGCTACAGTAACTCAAAAACAAGTCTGGGGTTTGTTTGGGTTTTTGGTATTATGTATACATTAGTTTGTGGAATGTATATGGGGAGAGATTTGTTTTGTTTAATATTAAAAAGTCAGTATTATGGTCATGTGCTAATATTTGTTACATTCGTTTGTTGTTTAGACTGAAGAATGTTCAAATTGTTCCTTTGTTGTCATCAATGCATTTGTTTTACTCCTTCCTCTTAACTCTGTCAGCTATATGCATTCCCCTACCTTCTCTCCAGATGTGCATAGGCATCAGTTGGAATTTTTGTCTTCAGTCCTCACCTATCATCGCATACTTGCTATGGTCAGTCAGATCGACGTGGAAGTTATCTAGCATATTTGGCTAGGGATGACTGGTCTACCACAGTTCTCATGGAGATTGTGGATGAGACTTGGGCAATGCAGAACACTGTTTCTGCTATAGTGAAGGTCTTTCAGCAGTATTTTAAGAATATTTAGGCCTCATATGCTCATTATAATAATGCTGACATACCTGGGGCTAGATTTAATAAGCTGCAGGAAAGATAAATGGAGATATTACCCATAACAACCAATCAGATTCTAACTCTCACTTTCCTATTACATACTAGAAAATGTCAGCTAGAATCTGATTGGTTGCTATGGGCAACATATCCACTTTTCCTTTCCTGCAGCTTAGTAATTCTGGCCCCTGGACTCAGTTTCTTTGCCTAGTTTGACTGGTAATAGCCAGTTTTCTGTAACTAGAGATGGGATAGACATGATGATTACTTTTTTCCTAACAAAGGTGCAGCAGGTGTTGGTGGAACTCCAATTGATTTATATAAGTCCCAAATAAGTAATTTCTTCATTCCAAAACTACTTAAGCTAATTTTGCAGTTTCACGAAGGTGGTTCACTCCCCAATGTGTGAGGCGGAAATTATAATAAATCTGAAACCTAGGAAGGACCCTTCCTCCCCAGATTCATACAGTTCTATCTTCCTTTTAACAACTGATATAAAAATTCACACTACCAGGCTGAATCAATTGATAGGGGAGTTGGTTCATTTGGAGCAAATTGAATTAATGCCCAATAAATCTTCCTGTATTAATCTGAGATGGCTATGAACACATTTGCAGTTGCAGCATCCAGAGAAATTCTAATAGCTGGTGGTTTCTCTGGTTGATTCTGTGGAGTGATATTTATAGAGGTCCTTGGCAGAATGGGGATGGGTGATCAGTTTATTCAATGGATTATGGTTTTATTCAGGACAACTTCTGCTAGAACATGTTTTGTAGTTCGCTAATGCAACAGGGCAACAGTAGTATAGAATAGATAGGAACTGAGATTTCACAGCAGCAATTTCCAGCAGAATAACAGAGGTGTAGAATGGAGAGGAGCTAAGATCTTTTAGCAATGCGGCAATCAACAAAATGTCCGCTACAGCCGGCAGTTGCAGGAGTGCTGTGGTATAAGACAAGAAGTGTATTCTTCTAGGGAGGTTGTAGTGTTCCACAGCAATTGTAGATAAAGGATAGGATCTAAGATAGTGATACAACAATTAATAAAATGTCAGCTACAGCCAGCCTTTGCAGGAGTACTGTGGTATAAGACAAGAAGTATATTCGTCAAGGCAGTTTGTAGTGTTCCACAGTAGTATAACAGCTGTTGTATAGAAACGAGTAGGTCTGAGATCTTATAATAGTAATTTCTTGCTTGTAGTTATCTCTGTTCAACCTGCCAGCAAATCAAAGAGCTGTCACTTTAAAACTGGGCTCTGTATATATAAATGTGTACCCTCAGGGGAAGTACAGCTGTAGGGCCACTTCACCCTCCTCTCCCCTTTTTTTTATGGGATGCTGGTGTGTGCCACTCTAAGGCTGGAACCAGGTTACCTTATGCAGCACAGCGCCGGTGAATGCTCCTGTGTGTGCGCCCCTTCCGCTTCTCCACGGGAGACTTTCGCGCCAAAAGTGGTCAGATAGGCTTTAGTGTGCTGTGTCCCGGCAATCTCCCTCAGCAGTGCCAGGCCAGGAGGAGATCAATTGCAGGATCATTCCCCTTCTCCCTGTGCGGCAGTTAGAGACGCCCGGCAGCCAACTAAAACTTCAAAGGCTGCAACCACTACCACCCCCCCATCAGCCCGACTGCTTCCTCTTCTCTGCACAGGCTCTCCACCGCAGGACCAGACCTAAGGTTCCTCTCCCGATCCCCTCACGTTTCCTGGCCGAGGTACTGTGTTGCAGTGCTAGTTGGGAGACTTTGGACAGGGTTTATACAGGATATGTAACGGGAGCTCTGGGACCAGACGTCCTACGCCATCTTAGACCAGGGTCCGTCCTCCTGCTAGAACATGTACTAATAGCTTTGTGACTGACTTGATTTGGGCAGAGGAATGAGACAGAAATGCCCGTTGACGCCAGCCATCTTTGTTTTGGTGACAGAGCCTTTGGCTTGTTCTATTCATGGCCACTCCAGTTAGATGCATAACTACCTGAGATGGGGAGGATAAGGTTGTTCTCAATGACAATCTACTTCTCTTTCTGTCTAATACAGAGGGTTTTGTAAATGTTGTTCTCTGAGAAATTAATTGTCAATCAGTAGTCATTTGGGCCTCTTCTCAGGGCTCATTATAAACTGGGACAAATCCCATATTTTTTCCATGAGGGTGAATGAGACCAGTCCAGCTAAAGTTCCCTTCAAATGGACCTTTCAATCTAAGTACTTGGGTGAGGATTTGTCTAATCTGCTTCCCCTTTTGTGTCTTTTGGAATCTAAAATTAATGTATGGGATTAACTTCCATTTACAGCTCTGGGTAAACCTGGACGCTAGTTGCATAGGCTGGTTTTGAGGCTGTTTCATGCTCTCCCAGGTTCTTTTAGCAGGACCATATCTATGAACCTCTGCACCTATTATTTACACTTTATTGGTACATCAATAGAATACACTTTATTATCATCAAATTTAAGCTGAAGGTGCTCTAAAAAACTTTTTGCAGCTTCTGGCTGAATATTCTTTCCCAGATACTCTCTGGCAAAACTATTTACAGATGAGGCATGCTTTAGTCACTCGGTTTCATGACGTTCAGGTTGCTCCTTGCATTTCATCAGTGAGGACTCCACTCCATAATATTGGTGATGAGCACACTATGGGCCTGATTCAATTAGCCACAGTGCCGGGAAAAAGCTTGTGGTGCACTACCAAAAATTTGCAGATTTTTATATGCACCTCTATGGGGTGCATATAAAAATTCACCCCAAAAAATTTGTAAAATTAGCTTCGCACCACAAATAACATGGGTGCGAGGCTAATTGAATCGGGCCCTATATTGGACATTTATACCTATTGTTGTACCACAAAGATTTATATCTACCATCTCTGTATGTGGGCTAAGGTCTTTGTAGCAAGCACTTGGTCTGTCCCTTACCAACCTTAGATTGGGGACAGGCTTTGCTTACTAAATACCTCTCATAGGAAATTTGTTTAAAGGATGTCCTGACAAGTTCCCAAAAAATTGAAATACATTTCTTTCATCTGTTTATTACTTGGGTATTGTTCCACCTATCCCTATGGAGAATTAAGATATTTTGATATGTTTAATGTATATGTCCTATATGACTACAGTTTGCCTAACTTTATATATTGTATTGGTTTACCTTGCCAATGTTCTGTACATTCTTGTTTTGTACTTATTAGGAATCATTGTTATTGTACTTATATTTGCATGTTCAGGATGCTAACCCAAAAACTCTCAATAAATATAATTAAATTAAAAAAAAATAGATTATCCAATTATTGTTATTAAATTAATTGTTGATGTTTATACTATTTTAATTTCCCCCTACTAGGACAACATTATTTTTGATTATTGTATTGAGTGTTTTCTCTGTCAATATTGTGGCTTGCCTTGCAGTATAGGTATGAGGTTTTTCATAGGAATACTATGTAATATTGATCTTTTTATTGCAAGACTTAATTAATTTTACAAGATTCCTGAGAGTGCTGTGTAAATCTATCCCCCTGTTCTCATATCAAAGCATAATGAGCTGATCTGTGACATGTTCCTATGTGACGGAGAGTAACAGAATATGATTGGCGTATGTGAGAAAAGAGTAGTGGAAATATCTGGGTGTGAAAGTGTCAAACATGTTACAGCTTTTCAGGAATCTTAGTTAATGCAGATGCATTCGCAGACCTTTGCCACTAAACTTTTCACTACAAAAGCATTTATATCAAAGACAGTATAAGAATCTTCCCCTCTCCCTGAATTGTATTGATTAAGGCCTCCCATGTGATTTAACTCTACTAATGTTTTGTATAACCTTCAAACATGCACACATATAATTCAATTATTTGAACCCCCAGAACAGTAAAGAATAACATCACACAAACGCTACTGGACATGATTTGCCTTACCCTTCAGCCATGCTTTGGCACTGTTCTGTAAATTATGTGCCTCCTGCATAATATACATGAATGCTCTACTGCTCAAGAATTGATTCTGGGTTTTCTAATAAAATTAAACAAATGCTGTCGGAGGGCTCTTTAGGACTATAAATCACTTAATAAAACTCAACCAATAAGATCACTTTATTGACAAATTGTACATGGAATTTCAATGATTTTTTTTTTAATGTGTTAAGCTAGATTCAAAACTAGGGTCATTTGGGCAGATCCATAGCTACGCCGCCCGCCGTAGTTACGGTGGGGAATACCAACGGCGCCCCCCCCCGCCGTAGTTACGGCGGGCGGCAGCATAAGAATGATGCCGCCCTAAGAGATGCCATTCTGTGCATCAGTAATAAGATTCATATGGGTCGACCCCTGTACCCATTTGAAGCAATGTGTGTTGCTCCATTGGCCCCCTCCCACCTAATATCTGTACTCTACAAAGTACTTGTGGTGACGCTGTTCACTTCTAGGCTAAAACTTGTTGATACCTGGAACAGCGACCTCCCTATCTCCAGGAAGATTATTGGCCCGGATGTTCCTGATTCCACGGAGTTCTGGCTCCTCTCCTTTTCTCCAATGTCTATCTCCAGCTACTAAAAATCACTCCTTAAACACCTCAATAATGCTGCCAAATCCCAGATTCCGCTCAAATAAAAATCGCCCTTACCCCCCTCCATCGAGAATTGGTTTTCCCGTATAGACTATTATATGGATATGGAAGACACCTTATTTGTGAGCCCGGACCAGGCCTCCCAGTACATTGGGCCTGATCCAGAGCTACGACGGTGCCGTCCGACGAGCGAATGCGTACGTTCGCCCGTGCGTATAAACATACACCCCCCTAACACTCCCATTGTAAAGTACCTGCTTACGGCGGGTATACCCTACACAAGGTACTACCGTCGTCCGTACGAATTTTCGCACATATTACGCAAAGCGTACGGGCTTAGCACGCCATACTGTACAATTTAAATGGCTATCCCCGCCTCCGTGTAGTAAAACGAGCGCCCAGGCGACCGTCGTACTGAACGCACGCCCCTCGAGCAAACATTTCGCTCACAATACGACCGCTATATGCTCATGTCGTCCAGCCGACTGGAAGCTGTCATACTGAGCATGCACAGTGCGAATTTTCATACGAAAATACGCAAAAAACGGTCGTACGCTCGCTCGAAATCGGCCAATTTCGTAGCTCTGGATCAGGCCCATTGTCACTTGGTTTTACTGGCTTGAGTTTAAAGCCTCCTCCTCTTATGCTGAAGCGCTTAGCCCCTTCACTACCTAAAGTGTTCCCAAGCACGATTCTGTGTGGACGTACGCATAGCTCTTGCCTATACGTAGAGGGAGCTGACCTGGCTTGTCTCTAGATGACCTGACCCCCCCCCCCATTTCTTGTCTTGTCTGTTTTGTTACACTAAATGGTCCATTACACGTTTTGTACTTTTATATTGATACACTGGTTTGCCTCAGGAAAATGTTATTCATCTCCAGCATAACATTGGCATACCATTTCCACACTACTGATTATTACTCCTTTGTCTATATATTGTACTCTGATTCCCCCAGAAGTGTATACATTTTTGTATCTGAATTCAGCATTATTGCTCTATGTATGCTTCGATGTGCTGCTAATATTGAATATTGAATTGAATGTTATGTTCGTCCTACTTGTACATTGTAAAACTCAAAATAAAGTATATATAAAAAAAATAAAAATAGGGTCATTGGGCCGGATCCTCATCTCCGTCCGACAGGGAACTTATGCAAGCCATTTGCGTATGTCACCTGTGTCGGAACATCTGCGTATGCGTGCGCCAAATGTTCCGACAGCGTAAGTACTATTGTATATAACGAAGTTATGTACGTCAGTACTTATGCAGAAGGCACTGACCCTTCATACGATGGCCGTATCCCCACCATACAGGCAGGAATAGCCATGTAAATGAGGGGTCAGGGCGAATAAGCCCCGTTATGACTAGGTCTGCGGCCACTTAACACTGGGCCTGTCCATAAAACGAAACACAGTGCATAGCGGGTCAACGGAGAAGAAGACTCCTTGGCTCAACCACCGCAAATTCCTAGAGAAGAAGAGGCTGGGCAGCTCTCAGAGGGGGCTTATAAGCACAGACCCCCATATCTCCTTCCCACTACACCATTGGGTCAAAAATGTAATGGAACATTTCTTCCAGGCACAGCCTCTTCCCAATTTGTAGTTTAAACTTCCTTGGGTTTATTTAACCATCGGTTCACCTAATCAACTCAAAGTGATCATTGGTCTTAAGGCAGTGATGCAAATAAGATGGAGAGGGCTGGTATGCAGTATCATGTTAAGCTTATTTGTGGTATGTGGGCCATCTTACATATCCAGCTGCTGAAGAGAGCAAGCATAGGCCAGCTTAACATTGTTTTTATTTCCCCCAAATACATATGTATGGTAAGACCAGTTAATAAGATGGGGAGGGATCTGGAAGTAATATGCAGGAGGGGTTCCACATATAATATTTTAAAGCATATACAAATATATTAAGATGAGCGCTGGTGACAGGAAGCAGTAGATATGAACATAAATTCTTATGAACTATACAGTAAATGATGGGGTGTAGCTATAGGGAGGACAGATAATCGCTGGTATTGGGTGGTGTCACCCCAAACAGAAATAGAAATATAGCAAAGAATAACCGCACTTAAATCTAGCACCCCCTATATTACATACACGGGCATAAGCAAATACACAGCAATAGGATAAATTCAATACATAAAATTTATTAGTGCAAATAGATTAAAATAAATAAAAATCATAACAATGATCGCCACTTGTTAATCAGCATGACCAGTATGCAAGTATATCCAAGAAGAATAGAAATAATAGGACAATTGATATAGAGTTCAGCTGATATTATAAGACCAGGTGGATTTAACAGTCCAGCTAAATTTGAATCTGCCGTAAATTAGTGTTCTAGAGCCTTCAAAGGTATATTAGGTGGTAGTTGTAGATGCTCCAAATAAATACTATGGAACAGATTGTAGCGATTATGGATTTTCAGAAACAGTGTATCATACACTGGAAAACAATATAGCCTGTCAATTGGCTGGGCTATGTGCTAGGTAGCGATTTCAGCAATCAGCAGACCAGCTGGTGAAGCAGAACCCACTGTTTGTCTGTCCCTCTATGTAAATACAGTCCAGCCCGTCAATCGACTGAGCAAGATTATAGCCGAGATTGTTACTAGTTACCTAAAACCGGCCCGCAGGGAAAGTCTCCTGGGATGATAGGGTACCCGAACGGTCAGTGCCAAAGAGGCAGCCGGGTAATTAAATGTTCTTCAGTGCAGGCAGTGCATATTAAGATGCCAATGGTGGAAAATGGAAAGAAAAGGGAATACTTGCTGGTGTGGCGATGTTCCAACAGCACTTGATACCAAGCTCCCGCAGTCGTGGCAGCAGCCATCAGCGGGCATCCCCACTGCGTGCACAGACCTGCTGGTGTTTCTAATGGTAGTGGAGGTATTTTTGGAGACCGCTACACGTGGCGTAGAGGCTGATTGAGTGAGCTGGTAAAACAAGTGGAAGGAGGGGCTCTGCGACGCATTTCGTTGCTGGAATAGCGACTTTTTCAAGCAATCAGAAACAGTCTTTAAAACTGTGTGTACGCAATCTACATTGCAGGAAGTAACGTAGATTATGTTCCGCTAGGTAGCGATTTCAGCCATCAGCAGACCAGCTGGTGAAGCAGAACCCACTGTTTGTCTGTCCCTCTATGTAAATACAGTCCAGCCCGTCAATCGACTGAGCAATATGTTGGGCAGCGTTGTTTGCAAGATTATCAATTGCATTGCGGCCGGAGCTCTGAATCCGGCTCCTTAACTCTAATTTGTTTATTACATCTTAAATTTTCTTCTTCTGCTGTTGAACATGGTTTTGCCAAGATGCACATTTCACCTGTTTTTTTGTATAATCACAAAGTCTGGGCCAGCATCAATGTGTGAGGGTTCACTTTCTGACATATCTGCTCATAAAACAAGGTCTAATAAATAATATACCACAAAAAGGATAGTTCAAGCTGGTACATATATTTGTTTCAGAATAGCATAGGATTCTTTTTATTTTTACCAGTATAGTTAACTGAGTCATATATAAACTCAGGAGAAAGGAGAAATATGTATACATTTATTATGTAGATAACAATTATGAATCGGATAAAATAGATTATTGCTACTTTAGATTACAAAAGTCAAGGTAGCTTAAAAGATCAGAGTTGTGATTTCATGATTTCATTTTCTAAAAATGTCTTTGATGCTTTAGATGTAATGCTTTGAAGATTTCCACATGTAATAGACAGGGAAACAGAGCATTATTGTATCATGTGAGAGTATGTAACCACTCATAGGATTTTCTAATATATATACAGGGGCAGGAACTACCATTGGTGCAACAGGTACAATGGCACCGGGGCCAATGCTGATACAAGGACCCACAACTGTCATCACCGCACCACCGAAGCTCCCCATCGGGTTACCTGGGATATCATCAGGGCCAAAGCATATTTTTTGCACCTGGGCCCACAACTCGCTAGTTCCGCCTCTGTCCACCACGTAACACTTAGGGCCTCATTCACTAAACGCGATTTTGCTAAAATCACGTGATTTTGAGCTTAAAAATCGCCAAAGTGTTTTCATTTATGTGATTGTAAGCATTTAAGAGTTAGGCCACATCAATCACAAGGGACCAGTCAACTGTCTGTTTTCCATACGGCTGGATCGTAACAATTCTGATTTACCAATATGTGGATGTATGTGCATTTGAGCGGCCTGATTGGAATGTAATGCACTTTATCCTGACTTCTGACAACTTGTAAAATAAGGGATTGGGTTGCACTTGCAAGTTAGTGGGTCTTTGAATAACAATATAGAATATAGATGTAGAATCATACTGCACACTGATCAAGACTTCTTTCTGCTGCCATTTTAAATACAAATGAATCAGAAAAGTTAAGGTGGGTTCCTTGTGTTGGACAGTTGTGCAAGAGAGGGGAGTGATTAGTGAAACAATGATTCATGGGTACAGTGTGAATCCACTATCAAATCTTAGTACATCAGTACAGTACAGTACATCACAGAGGCTAAAAAACAGAGCACAGAGTGAGACGTTCAAACATTGCACTCTGTGAGTCAACATCTGTGATCCATGGCTCCTGGAAGGTCAAGCCAGGTAAATATCCCCCCTTGTACCTTTGTCACCTTGCATGGCCACTCCTCAACAAGTGACACCCCTACACACGAGCTTCATGTGCATAATGGAAGGTCCACTACTGTCTGTAAAACAATATTCTAAAATAGACTAGTAATGTCCAGTTAAGACATATTTAAAATATTAGTGTCATTCAAGGCATTTTTATTATGGTACACATTTTCACTTGCTATCACATGGTCAAAATACATCATTCAATAAGAAACTGGTTTTCATAAAATTGAATTTTTGTTTAAGCTGTGCTTAATACCATGATATATTAATTGTTTTGTATATGTAACTATTGGCTTTTTTACGGCGCTGCGGATACCGTGTGGCACCTTATAAATAAATGTTAATAATAATAATATTAATAATAATATTTTTCTCAATCATTCACTACAGAAAAATAGGGTTGCCTACTTTTTATTTATTCCCTTTGGGAGATTTTGGAGGCAACAAATAGAAGCTGGCTTGGGGTTGGTCTTAATAACACAATTTATGCAAATCACATCTTTAAGCCCCATCCCCTGTCAATCACTACTGTAATTCATAGATGTAATCAAGTCCCGCCCATCCCTAGTAATACTAGGAATTACTATAATGAGAACCGGGGGGTTACGATTTGCGGAAGATTCGCCGGCTTACCCGGGATACCTGCCCAAATTTTGTGAGTCTCCCAGATATTCTGAGTCAGCAACCTTGCAGAAAAAACGACAAGTATTTTTCTCTATAGATATGAACTGAAGGTTGCTTTATTCCTTTAACTCACCCTCTATTTTAGGGGCATGTTTTGTCATTCATTTTTTGTCTGCACATGGTAAATCATATGCATAACGTAGAGTTGTGTTGTTTTGTTCAGGTATTATTGCAGGCAACCCTCTTTGCTGTTCGCTTTACTTTCCCAGCCCATCCAAAAACCTTAATGACTGCAGATTATTTATTAGTTCAAACTAACAATTTAAATAGAAATCAGTGAAACCAGTGTGCACTATATCTATGAATATATTGACATTTAAGGGTCTATTTAACAATTTTAAAGAAAGAGCACAACTACAGATGAGAGTCACACAGACTGGTGAGATAGGAAGCATCCAGAAATATTGGACAGGGTTTTAGCAAGAAAGTCCTGCACATTGCGAATGCATCTTGTGTGTATAGGCATAGGAACATGCACGGGTGCTGTTGCTTTTATTTAGGATGCTACTGCATTGCTATGTATGTATGTATGTATGCATTCAATACAATGCAAACACAAAAGGATGGGCTTAACAAAAATTCCCATGTGGCAGAATACATGGATTAATACAGGCAATTTAAGGATAATGTGCTACATAAGAAGTTTTTAAACAGAAAGGAGAAAGATTGGTCTGGATTTCATCTTTCTTTCTCCAGGAAATTACATTTAGCAGTAATATCATGCACAGCACATTTTGATCACCCAGGACATGGATGGGGGAAGGCTAATTAAATAAGCAGCTGTCTGGCTGCCATAAGGAGATCTGTAACTACTTTATAAACTACACTAGTTGCCTGTGGATCAGAGTTTTGTTACTGTATATGACAAAGCTGGTAAACAGGGTAACAATGCTTTGTTTTATCAAAAAGTCCCGGTCCTTGGTCTAAAGGGAGAAATGCTGTCATCTTCTTTTTTGAAATAATGCCTGTATTGATTGATCTTTACAGGTGGCACAGTTACATTCTAAAAGGTCATAAATAACACAATGGACAATATTTCTGACAAAAGTAAAGATTCAGAAATATAGAAATAAAATATTAAACAAACAGAAAACACCAACAACTTAATTGTCCCATTGCCTCTTTAAGATCACTCTATATAAATTGCATCATTACCTTTTTATTAGGCATCTAAGTTGCCAGGTCTGGTATTTATACTGTATATATTATATTAGATGTACCTTTATCACTAACTCCTCTTTAAACTCTCTCAGTAAAGGAATAAGTATGACTTCCATTCATTCACAGGCTCTCAGACAGAATACAGCATATCATGTCATGTGAGGGATTACAAATAGTTATTTTGATATGCATACAGAACTCAAAAGAGGATTCCAAAATCTTGTTGCTCATTACTTCATTTGTCATGTGACTATGGTTAGCATGAGTGTCACACTGTGCAGAATTCTAAATCAGCAGCACGAAGAGACAAGCCAATGAAAAAGATAACTCTTATAGCCTGCTACAGTGCCTTATGCTATAAAAAATAAAAAAAAAATACACATTTCAATGTAATTAAACATAAAATGATGATAAAATAACAAAGCATGCATTCAATGGAAATGTACATGGTAATAAAGCAGAAAAAATTATAAACGTGTATACAATACATACAAAGTGTTTTTTTTCCTCCAGGTTTATGTAATAAGTCAGATGGTAATTATGTAAGGGTTTATTTCTGGCATACTTAACAGTTGTACAGTTTGCAGCTGCAAAACCACTGAATTTATTGGTATTAAGTACTTAAAATATATTCTGTTACACTGAAATATGCTTATAAATATAAAATGCATAGACCATAAGGTCAGAAGTGACTTCCACTGTGGGAGTGGGGTCTCATTCACACTAGTGTTACCACCCCAGCATCACACCCCTAAAACACAAACTTAAGAAAGTGCTTGAACTTAGTTACTCCTGGGCTAAACCATATTGATTGCAGGGGGAGTCAAGTTAATTGCATTCTTCGCATGCCGGGATATATCTTTGAATTGCTTACTGCACACAGATATTGACCAGCTTTACTATCACACTGTTATTTAGCCTTGGGATATGAAAACATCACATGATAGGAATAGGAAACATCACCTATCAACTCTAATACTGTCTACAACAGATGAAATATGACTCCCCTGCAATCAACATGGTTTAGCCCCGAAGTAACTAATTTTAAGCACTTAAGTCTGGATCCAGCCCAATGAAGCATAACAGGGTGCTCCTTGGCTCTATTCGTGCCAAATACTACAACACCAGAGTAAACCAAACCAAACCACCACAATAATTCTAATAGCAGAGAAAAACAAAGGAAGAATTGTTACAGTAGGAAGGAAGGGTACATTCCAGAGGAAAAGAGAATTTCATCTAAGATGACTGACTGTTTTATACCTTTGCTGACACCTAATGGCAGCACAATCAGGTTCATATAATGCATGTGGTGCCACCTGCTGTTAGGAGCTTTTAGAAATGAAAAAAGTCTGGGCCCCACAAATTTTAGAATATTGTGTAATCAATTATTAAAGAACTATTCATTTCTCAAACAAATATTTAGACATATTAATTCACTAACACTTTAACTAGCAACAGTTTAATACCTAGGGCAGTCCCACACAATACCTGGCCAGGGTGTCATTGGTGCACATATAGTTGGTAGATATAGCTCACTGAAAATCCAATGTACTAGTGGGCTGATTCTTTTTCCCCCAATGTTGCTTTTAGGTGCAATGTTAGCTCATTTGCATAAAGTTTGGTCAAAACCTTTTCCTTTTCAATTGCTCAACATCACGGTGATATTGAAAATTGTAGTACCTGTAGTGTCCTCACAAAATGTAGGTGTCTGCCCAATATAATAAATATATAAATACAGAAATTATAAAGTAAATAAATAAATAAAAAAAACCTTTCATACTTACCAGCTGCATATTCATCTGTAAGGCCCAGTCTTGGAAGCTTCCAATCCAAGCCAGGCTTGGAGAAAAAAACCCTCTACTGTATATACACTGCACAGGTCTTGCATGGAAGACCACCTGCTACAGAATGACTTATCTGGTAGCCGTGACTTCTATTTATAAGCATTGGAAAATCCCAGCTAAATAGAAGTCCCAGCTGCCAGATGACTCATTCTGCGGGAGTGAACTTTACAGATGAAGATTCACTTCGTAAGTATATGATAGATATCACTTGTAAATATCACAGCAAAAGTATCAGAACTAATACTAGCCAGTCCCTACCTTGACATTTCTGCATGGTCCTCAGGTAAAATGGATGTGATTTAACATAAAGATCAGCCTTACTGTGCCAATAGCATCCAGTCCCTTTCCCAACCCCCCGTCCCGCAACAGGATGTGCCAGATCGGTTGTAGATTTGCTCCACAGTACCAGTAATCGGAAAATGTTCCTTAAGCGTTATTTTGGATCTGGTCCTGTATTAGCATTTGTGTTATAGTTATGTTCACATTAATTTTAAATGTTATAAAGCAGAGTGTAATAGGACAAAAGGTAAGCATTTTAGTCCATTTACTAAAAAAAAAAATGCATAAAAAAACAACAAATCTATATGGGAGCCAGGAACGTTGTTGATGACTGTCCTAAAATGCAGTATGATCCACTTCTCCATTTTCATCTTTTTTTCTATTGTACATGCACGAGTAACTCCTGGGCATGTGCAGAAGACAAGATAAATCTGCAGGATTGACTTCAGAAGACTACCGCAGATGACTGGGTAGAGGTAAATCTAAAGCTGAGTACACACTGCTATATTTTCACAAGATCACCTTGCAAAATTAGTTTCTGGCCAGTGTGTACACAACAATCATATGAAATCATTTCAAAAGAATATCTTTTTAAATAAATTACATCTTGTTAGAGTTTTATCAGTATGTACCCAGCTTTATAGGGTAAAATGAAGGCAGCAAAATCACTACAACAATTAATATAATTTGTTTAAATCCTAAACTGGAGAGAGAGAGAGAGAGAGAGAGAGAGACTGCTTTTTCCTGTGTATTTTTCCTTCCTCTAAACTTTATTAAGGCCCCCATACAGCCATATTAGAATTTTTTTGAATGGGTAAGTACGCCAATCAGCATACTTACCCATTCCTTTTTGGAACCTGCTGGCTGTTGCACACCCCCATCGGAGAGGTGAGTAAACTTTTAGGATTAGGGTTAGGCTCTGGGGAAGAGAGGGCTAAAGTTAGGCTCTGGGAAGAGAGGGTTAGGGTCATAGAAAAAGGGAGGGTTAGAGTTAGGATCAGCCTGTGGGCAGGGGCCTAGATTTAGGCTGCTTGAATGAGAGATTTAGGCTCAGGCTGCCGAGAGGGGAGTCTTAGGGTCAGGATGAGGGGAGAGGAGTCTTGGGGTTAGGCTATGGGGAGGGAAGTCTTAGGATAAGGCTGCGGGCAAGGGAGTCTTAGTGTTAGGCTGTGGGTAAGGATTAGGGTAAGGGTTGGGGTTAGATTTATACTTACCATTCGAAGCTCCATCTTCTATGCTCCAGGGATCTTTTCTTTTGTCTCTTCAAAAGCAATCGATTTCCCAGCCAATTCAGAACTGGCTGGGAGAGAACGTCTCTTTCGAAATAGGGCCGTTCTCAGCGGAGACCCACACCCATTTTAATTCTGTTAAAATGCCAGTCATTTACAGGCTAATTTGAGTTTACGTCCTTCATATTTTCTGTTCCTATTGCACATGTCATGTCTTCAGCAATATAAAAGTATAAAAGCATTAATTTCTAATATTGTGTATTGCTTATGTTGCATTTGTAAGAGCTTTACTTATCTGCCAAACATATAAGTATCTATGGCACATGCATAGTAATTGGTGAAAATGAAATGAAGCCATAACATAGTTAAACTTCCTCATATATTCTACCATGTTTGTTTCCCATTTACATTTAGAATTGCTTATATTCACAGTTATTGTTTCTTTCTTGTAGATAATTCTGGAATATGTTTGTTCCTTAAAATAAACGATGAGGATCGTAATAATAATAATAATACTTCAAGACTGTTTATAACTATTGTGAATATGGAAATGTCATACATACATTCCTGGTAGATTTCTGAGTAGTTTACCAGTTACCATTGTTCCAGTATGTGAAAGAAACCCATTAGTCTATCCACAAGGCAGTCATTATGCCAGTAACAATTATAGGCATGTGCAGGTGACAGTTTTATTTCTTCACTCTGTTTTGTGCTTGTTATGTGTTGTACGCTATTTCTAGCAGATCTAATGAATGGTTTACACAAGAAATCAACTATTTAGCATTGCTTTTATATTAAGTAGGTTCTTAGGTTAAGATGTAACAAGGTTATAGAATGAAACAATGACGTCACTAGGGTTGATGTCACCTGGTGCAGTAACTCATGGTGTTATCCCCATGAACCTCCTTCCATACTTAGAAATGGTACCAGTACTCATAAAAAATAACGATTCAAAATACTGGCAACAGTAGTAGCGTAAAGTAACAAAAAAAAATAACACCTTTAAATGAAATGTCACCTTTAAATTACAATCATAAACACAGTCATGATGTTACACTAACATTCACACCCCCATGCTCCATATGACCCAGTGTTAGTAAACAAAAAGAGCACTGCAGCAGCAGCAGCAGCAGCAGATCGACAGAGCAATGGGACTTGCATGAAGAAAAAGATGCTTCTTACAACATTAAGTCCTCTCCTCTTGACACAAGAGTGCAGCTAAGTCAGTATTCTTTCATTATTACAGTTTATTAGTGATTGATTTCCTTTAATTTTGGTTATTATACTCTTGCCAGGGTAAGAGCATTTGCAGTACCTCCATGACAGTTTAATATACTGACAAAACTGAAAAAAAATCTATAAATTGTGTTGCACATTTTTACATTTTATTCAGGTTTTGTCTCTATTAGTCTATCTATCATCTGTGTAATTACCATAAGGGAAAATATTGTAATAAAAATAGTCACAAATATAGTACTAGACTATAGCAAAATTGGTGGCTACCTTTATTGTATTATTTTTTTACCCATATAGGATGTGATTCAAAACTAAGAAAGAACAGAAAATCTGTGCATATTTTTAAGAACGACTAAATTGTGCATGCCCAGAACTCAAAACTGCGCACTGAAACCATGGCTGAATGGTTCACAGATAAGAATGGCTACTTAGGAATAATTCATGCTTTGGAAAGGATTGACATCTGCATGCGTGGCTAAAGAGCCAAGATTCTTAATGCAAATGAGCAGCACTCAGCTACTAATGTAGCATTCGTCTACTGTGGGCATTCC
>WWET01000442.1:491437-501931 GCA_011038615.1 Limnodynastes dumerilii | reverse complement strand
TCCAGAGTCAACGCAGCCGTCTACCAGGACATTTTAGAGCACTTCATGCTTCCTTCAGCAGACAAGCTTTATGGAGATGGTGACTTCATTTTCCAGCAGGACTTGGCACCACACTACACTGTCAAAGGAACCAAAACCTGGTTCAATGACCGTGGGATTACTGTGCTGAATTGGCCAGCAAACTTGCTGGACCTGAGCCCCTAGAGAATCTATGGGGCATTGCCAAAGATGAGAGTCCTTCAGCAGACAAGCTTTATGGAGATGGTGACTTCATTTTCCAGCAGGACTTGGCACCTGCACACACTGTCAAAGGAACCAAAACCTGGTTCAATGACCGTGGGATTACTGTGCTGAATTGGCCAGCAAACTTGCTGGACCTGAGCCCCTAGAGAATCTATGGGGCATTGCCAAGAGAAAGATGAGAGACATGAGACCAAACAATGCAGAAGAGCTGAAGGCCGCTTTGGAAGCAACCTGGCCTTCAATAAAACCTCAGCAGTGCCACAGGCTGATAGCATCCATGCCACGCCGCATTGAAGCAATAATTCATGCAAATGGGCCCAAACCAAGTACTGAGTACATATGCATGATTATACTTTTCAGAGGGCTGACATTTTTGTATTTATTTATTTTTTTATTTATGATATCGAGAGTATATATTAAGAATTCATTTTGTGATTGCTCCGACTTATATAAAAAAGAAAAAAGAAAAATCCTTTTATTCTCTGTAGTTAAATCAAACATAATATTAACCATTGACAATAGGTTTCAAGTTTTTTCAGTGTTTTTACTTTGTTCCATTGATATAGCGATGCCCTGTAATTGAAATCCCTATAAAGAGGCGATCCATACCTACCTATCTATGCTGCACCCTGATAAAAGTTCATTGTGAATGGAAACGCGTTGGGAAATATTAGTAGCAAATCCTTGGACCTCCTGACCTTCTTCCGTGTGTGGCTACAGCCCGGGCTTCTTAACAACTATCTTCCTGTCAGCACCTCATACATGGGACATTGTACCAACTATCCAAGGATCAGTGCACGTGAGCACCTATATGGAATCCAATTTCTGAACCTATTTACTTTTAGGATTTATATATTTTTATCCTTTTTTGTGTGTTTGGACTTATATAGATTTTATTTTTTTTATTTCTTTCTATTTTTCCATTTTTCACTAACTGAATACATTTTTTTAGTATTTATAATTTTATGTTTATTGAATCATCCCTGTGTCTGCAAAAAGAAGCGCCTGAATATAGCAGTCTTTTTGTGTATCTCCACGGGCGATACGTAAAATCACCCCTGTCTGTGAGCAGCAGCTATTGGTTTCCTGGAGCACTATTTGATCAGATTTTTATCTGCACATTAATACAATTAGATTTTGTGTTTTTAAAAAATTACATTTGGATCAGTGATTGCAGACTAACTTTAAAAACCTTGGGACCTAAGTGTGATTCACAGTAAAGAAAACCGCACGTACTTAGTCCTGAAGCTGGGGGTGTGGTTAGCATGATTCTTTACTATCTGTGAATTGCTCTTATGGATCTGACCCTTACATATATTTAGGAACGTTCCTAAATCAGGTCTATAGTTATTACACAATTGATAGACTAATAAACCTGAATGAAATATTTTTTAAATCGTATAATGCAATTCATGGATATTTTACACAGGTTTTGTTTATTAAAATGTCAGGATGGGTGCTATAAGACTTTTGTTGAACTCTATGTAATAGGGTTAATAAGAGGAGATTATTAGTGCTTGTTAGTAATCTGCATCTACACATGTTGGTATCCTTATTTATTATTTAATGGGAGGCTGTCTTAGTGTATAAATTCCAAGTGGATAATTTTAAGTAGTATTAGAATTCTAGTAGGAATTTGGAGTTACACCATAGTAGACATGAGGAAAACAGAGGGTAACAAACTATCAGCAAACTCTGCTTCTAAAGGACTGCTTCTTTATCAAACTACCCTGAATTACATGACTCCTCTTATCCTGGACACTTCTTCCAGATCTTCCTGCCTGCACATTGCAATAATTTACCTTACCTTTTTGCTTCAACACTTCTCTTCATGGCTCCCTCATTTCTTATACTCTAATATCCCCATTATTTTAGGTGAATTTAAGATACCCGTTAACAACCCTTCATCTCCTGATGCCTCTAAGCTTTTCTCTTTAACCTCATCTCTTGGCTTCTTCCAGTGGAGTGATTCACCTACTCATAAAAATGGCAATTGCATCGATCTTGTATTCTTTAAATTATGCTCAGTGTTCGATCTTACTCACTCCCCTCTCACTCTCTCCATAACCTTATCACTTTCTAACTTTCTTCCACTTGTTTTAGCCCTTAGCTGTTTAATTCTACTAATACTTCTTGCACCCATAGAAATCTTAATGTTGTTAATGAACTTTCTTAATCTACCCAACAACTACGGTCTCCAATTTCTAATTTCCACTCTCCTGATATTGTATCTTACCTTACCAACCCGTGGTGTCTGGCCTTGATTAAGTCGCTCTAAGCTGCCCGTCATGAACCATAACAACTTCAATGTCAACCATGATACACTAAGGACACACTAAACCTTAAAAAACTCTCCTGCAAAGCACAACGTCATTGGGGCATATATCATTCTCCTTATAACTTTTTAACTTACACCAAGACTTAACACACTTACCAAAATACTCTGGACAATGACAAACAATCCTCTTTTGTACATTAAACATCCTACTGTGGGGGGGCGTGGCTAGGAGCGCATGGAGTGAGTCGCATATGCCGGTGGCTCCCCGATCCATCCTGCTATTATCCTGATTTGGGACGACTATCCCCCTGTTACAGAGGCTGAAGAGGCAGGTGGAAGTATTGGGGCTGTGTGGAGTGCTCTGGAGGCGGCATACAGTGTGCAGGTGCCGGTGGTCGGACGTGATATACTGGCGCTGCGGGAGCCGGAGGTCAGCGGTACGTGGCATGGTGCAGGTGAGGCTGTGACAGACTCCTGGGGACACATTGGAGCAGCGGTGAGCGGAGGAAGCTGTGGTGGAGTAACGGAGGGGTCGGATGGCCAGTGATCCGGTGCACAGGGCTAATCTACAATGTGGGTGGATGCTGGTGGGATAAATGTAAATATAAATGTATTGGTAGCAGCTGTATACTTACAATATATAGGCGCATCTCATGCTGGGATTGGGTGTGGTATTCTTTCTGAGCAATAGACTTGGCTGGGGTTAATAGGTTCACGAGTTCTTTAAGTTAATGGTTGTTAGAAATAAGAATGGATATTCTTATTTAGGAATAAGGGTAGGTTTCCAGAAAATGGGAAAATAAGTGGTCAGTCACGCGCAGGCATATTGTCATTGTTAACAGGAATTACGCTGTTATTGAAGTTTTTCTTTTTGTGTGACCTTGGGTACCTTGGTTTTCAACAAATATGTGTATGGAGGCGGGTGCAGAGTTTTATGGCAATTGTAAAAACATGCTACATGTGAGAAATGTATTGCACTTCAGATACTTATATTCCTGCTTGTCTGATGTTAATACTGTAACTCAAATGTAACAACTACTGTTAATGATTGTTGGATACTGTGTGATGACTGCAATAAAAAAAATTTCTATTTAAAAAAACATCCTACTGTGCCCTTCCATGGTAAAGCCACCAGCTTCCATCAATGCCTGAGATGTTAAAGAACAAGATCAGACAGGAAATGTTATCCATCTCCTCCTCATCAACTACCATACTACGAAACACCTTTTCTCCACATTCCAGCACCCTGTCCTCATTTCAACCCACAAATAAAGAGTGAAAAGGAAGTATCTGTTTTTTCAGCTCCTTCTATTTTGCTACCCCTTGATCCAGTATCCCCATATGTCAGTCAGTGTCTATCTTCTCTGACCTTAACTACGATTGAAATCTCTCTCTATTAGTATCTTTCTGTATTTGTTTAAGCACGCACTATTCAGTCCAATTCTAAAAAAGAAAGCTTTTCCAGCTCCCATGCCACTCAAAGCTGCTTCAAAGACTTGCCTACATTTGCATCCACTTCCTTTCCTCATACAATCTTCTGGATCCTTTTAAGTCAGGCTTTCATTTCAAAACTGTACTGACCAAGGTGGTCATTGATTTAATCACTGCTAAATCTAAAGGTCACCACTCTCTTCAATTTGTCCTGGATCTTTCTTCTGTTTTTAACACTGCTGAGCACTCATTTTATACAAATGTTGTAATCAGGTATTCAGGTCACAGCTCTTTCCTAGTTCACAACTTACTTATCTAATTGCTCTTTCAGTGTTCACTTTTCTGGATTCAACTCCCCTGCTCTTCCTAAATTTGTTGAATTGCAACAAGGCTCAGTATTAGGTAACAAGAAAAGAGTGAGAGAAGAAACCGCACAGAAATGATTGAAGTAATTAATTAATTATTTGCTATATCTCACAATTTAATTATATATGGGAATTATGCCCTTATTCAAGTGAGTATATTGGGTGCAAAGATGCTGCAAAATTAGTTACAGAAGCATATTTAGAGGTCCAGAGAGAACTTTCAAAAAGAAAAAAGGCCGCATATATGATGCACACCATGTAGCAATTAAAATATAACTTGTAATTCATAACAGTAAAATATTAGAAGCCAGCAAAATATAAGCAACATAGGGAAAATTAAAAACTTTTTTGGGTGAACTGTCAGTAGTTTAAAGTAGTTTAAAAAACTGTTAAAAAGAAAAACACAAAAAAATCACTCACCTCCAACGCATTCAAAAAATGATTGTATATAAGATATACTGTAACCCCTGTATTTAAAATGACCAATATCAATCATATCCACCGTATATCAGTACCTCCTTGTAGTATATAACCCTTCTCCATATAATTGAGACAGTGGTGCCAGATTGGTTAAATAACAAGCAGTATTGAAACTGAGATCCTATCCGGACACTATCCACTAGAAAATAAAGAAAATGATAAAACTGCCTCATGGCAGCGCTTCGCTCCCACGGGAGCACTTCACTGTCCCTGATTAATATCAGAGCAGTCTTACCACCTTAATGTGAGGGGGCGGTGGAATGAAAAAGGGGAAAGGCTGCTAGAGGTGGTCTGTCTGCATCCGAGTCTGTCGACACGCTTTTCGCAGAGAGCGTGTCAATGCATGTGTCAGGTGACCGGATGGCGCAATTTATTCACAAAGTATCCAATCATATTGTTTAGACTTTTAATGCATTGTAACATTTAGTAAAAAGAGCTGCTACAAGTTTCGTCACATATTGGATTTACCAGTCAACAATAATCACAGTTTTGGTGAGCTCTGCAACAGGATATTTGTAAACAATGGGCTGGATCCAGACTTAAGAAGGAGCTTGAAATTAAAAGAGGAAAGTTACTCCTGGGCAAAACCATGTTGATTTCAGGTGAGCCAAGTTAATTGTATTCTTTGCATGCAGGGATATATCTTTGAATTGCTTACTGCACACAGATACTGACCAGCTTTACTATTACACTGTTATTTAGACTTGGGATAGGAAACATCACCTCTCAACTCTAATACTGTTTGCAGCAGATGAAATATGACTCCCCTGCAATCAACATGGTTTAGCCCAGGTGTGACTTTAAGTTCTTATTTTAAGAAGATTCTTAAGTGTGAATCAGGTCCTTAGGATCTTGCAAAATAGGAAGATGGTGATTTAGGATCTGTTGAATATTCTGCCATTGGTACAGAACCCACCAATATACCTCACTACATTTTCATTCTGATTGTGTTGTTTTGGATATAGAAGATTATGTCTATCGGTCTGTAAAGCGGAGGTGTAAGCACACTTAATCAGGCACTTATTATAACCCTGTTGAAGAAGTCGTGTACATAATTACTGGGCACAAATGTAAAAATCCTCAACAGAGGAGCAGTTTCTCCATGTGCGCAGGAGTTCACCTTTTGGTATATTCTGTACAGCAAATGAGAAATAGTTATATGTAGGATACTATTTGTTGAGAAACAAACATAAATTGTACCGCACTGATCTTAATAAATATATAGAATATATTATAGCAATGTCAAGATTAAGGTGCAGCAAAGCATATCTCCCAACAAGGCAAGCAAAAATAAACAAAAAATAAAAATTTATCAAGTATATGCATCCTACTTATACACGAGATTTAAGGCGCACACCTATGTATATATGAGCCACATACAAACAATAAGGTCAACTAATCTTGATCACAGATACAAACACATTTTAATAAGTATAATTCGAAAATATACAAACATGTAGGCAAAATATTAAACAAACACAATAAAAATGTTGTACACATTAGATTATCTGTAATTATCTGTCATAGAAGCATCTATATAGATAGTATAAGGAATGACAGCATGGGCAACAATTAAACAAAAAAGCATCCAGTGACCTGCATAATGTAAATATCTAATCAAAAATATCTAAGAAGGTCGAGATAAGAGGTATAATGGAAAAGAAAGGCATGTGGAAGGCAAACTAGCTATCCGGGGTATGAGCTGTCCCTATTAACACTAGCGTCCTCACGGGCGGGCTTACCTATCTCTCCCTAACCTATAAAAGTGACCTATACAAGCCTCCAAAGCAAAAGCAGTGTCCTGTTGCCAAATTTAAACAGCGGGTCCTCCGGTGTTCAATGGAGCAGCCAGCAAGTCCAGTCCTGACGTGTGTTTCGTATGTATAAAGCGGCTTTTTCAAAGGTGCTATTAGTTGCAGTTGCATTACCGAACATATCTGTAACAAGGTGGCCCTCTGTAGTCCGTTTAATGGTGACATCTAAGAAATTAACCAAATCACGTTGGATATCTGATATCAGTCCTGATTTAGGCTTTTAATACAGTCACTTAATGCTTCTCTGGCACCCTCCCATATCAGAAAGATGCCATCGATATAACATGCTCAGAGGACAAAGTTGGACAGATATTGTTCCGATTAGGACCCACCTGTATGCTCCCACCAACCCAAAAATAGGTTTGTGTAGGTGGGAGCACACACCATGCCCATCGCCGTCCCCTGGGTCTGGACATAGAAGGATCCCTCAAACATAAAATAATTCTCGGTGAGGACAAAATTTAAGAGTTCAGTTACAAAAGGATTAAAGTCAGAAGGTGGGTCAGTGTTAAGATAATATTGGACAGCTTTTATTCCTAAATAATAGCTGATGCTAGTATAAAGCGATTCAATATTGCAAGTCACCAGCCATGCATTG
Organism: Limnodynastes dumerilii; assembly: GCA_011038615.1. NCBI lineage: Eukaryota > Metazoa > Chordata > Amphibia > Anura > Limnodynastidae > Limnodynastes > Limnodynastes dumerilii. The sequence continues at coordinate 494,722 of WWET01000442.1, read as the reverse complement.
TTCTTAATACAAAGACCATCCAATTTAGTAAGTACATCTGGAGTGTCTCAAACATACGAGGGTAATGTCAAAACATATATGCACAAATGATAATCTACAAATATGCTTGCAGATTCAGTCAGACAGCAAGTCTGAAATGCTCATGTCACAAGTTTCTAATATTCAGATAGGAATCTCTCAGTCGGATCAAAAAGTATATGTTTATAAAAAACTTGGTTATGTGGTTGCTATTCAGCTTCTTTTATGTACATATTTTTGAGCCAGATAACAATGTTAATTATATATCAAATATATCAAAATATGTTTTAACTGTGAGGAATATTGTGAAATCTGGACAAAATTTAGATTTTTAAATATTTTTGGGGAATAGAGACAAATGATGCTTGTTCTAATAACAAAAGTTTATTAAGAGCTATCTGTTCCTCTATTGTGTTGAAAACATTATACATGGATAAGCAAGTGGGCAGATCAGTTTGATTCAGATTTGATTTGTTTTTAAAATTTATGAAGTAACAATTTTCTTGTATATAAGAACAGATCCTTCTCACATTCTACCCTAACCATATTAGTAGTTGGTGAGAATAAGAGTCCCTTACTAAGTAGCTGGATCTGAGCTGGAGAGACAATCCTATCTGCTAAGTTTTCATTACGCATTTTATTAAAATCAAATTTTTCTTGTTCCGTGTCTCTTTGGATGACTTCAGTATGCCTACTGTCTGATCTGTTTCTTTGCCTTTTGCCTCTTCTGCCTTTTTGCATTTGCTTGTTTTTTTGGGCTCCTACTTCTAAAAAATGTTGCATATTAGAAGAGGAACGTGTTTTACTACCCTTGTCAGTAGTGTCACTATCCGAAGATTCTATTTCTGAGGCTGAAAAGGTGACTATTTGTCTTTTAAAAGGATACTTTTTTAATTGCCATGAAAAAACTCTCTTCTGCCTCAAACCCTAACAGACGAGGAATGGGACAAAGTTTTCATCTTTATACATGCCACGTCTTTAAGCTTATCTGTTGTGGAAACAACTCTAAGTGGTATAGAGTTCCAGCTCACATTTATAAATTTAACCCCATTGTTCCCGAGACTTGTTGGAGGTGTGGTGCAGGCGTGGGTACGCACATACACATATGGTGCAGTTGCCCAGCACTATTACATTTCTTGCAAAAGGTCAAAGAAATTTCAGCTTTATTGGTGGGACCTTATATTCCCGAGGGGGCAGACTTCTGCATCGTTTCATACACAGAAATGCCAGTGTCGCAATATAAGTAATCTTTTGTTAAAGACTTGGACAACGCAGCCAGGGCTGTGATCCCGTGTCGCTGGCGTTCCACCACTCCTTCAACGGTCAAAGATTGGTTTGAACGTATCAATTTTTATGCCGCTATGGATGATATCCTCACCTCTGCCAACGATAAATTTACTGCATATGTGACCACGTGGTATGGTTGGCTAGATTTTAAAACCACTCCTTCTTATCTTATCTATCACCCCACCATACACCTGAAACAGGTTGAGCCCTAATCCCTCTAACATTGCCTACTTAACTGAAACCAGACTTTCAGGCTTATCCTTATGTTTAGGCGCCTAGTTCTGAACACATAACGCAGGGTGTACCCTACTGGAGAATCCCCCCCCCCCTCCTGTCCTCTACCTGTCCCACTTTCTCTGCTCTCTCTTTTTCTTCTCTATTCCTCTTTGTCTCTCTCAGTTTTGTGTAATTTTGTTATGTACAATTGATTGTCATACATCATTTTTGTAATGTACATGTAGGTTTTATGTAAGTATGACAATGTTGAGCTGATTAGTGTGAATGTATAATTAATCTACAAGTCAGCTATTCCTATATCGATATTTTTTTATTTGTATGATGTTTTACATTGAAACCCATTAATAAAGAACATATATATATATATATATAAATAAAAAGAAAAAACTCTCTTTTCTGTATAATCTGTGCGATTCCGGTCCATTGTATTAGGTCATTATTAGGTCCATTGCTCTTTTCTATCTATACCAATGGACAGCCTATGAATTCAAATCTACCCATTTTTTCCTGATCTCTCTCCAACGAAACTGTATGTTTCTCTGCCATTTCATCTTAAATGTCCTCCTGTTACCTCAAACTTAATCTTTCAGAAACAGAACTAATAATATTTCTACCTGCCAATAAAAGCTTCCCACTTGGTCTATCTATTTATGTTGATAACACTGAAATAATCCCTGCTTGTAAAGCTTGATACCTTGACTTTGCACTATCCATTGTTCCCCACATACAATTTGTTTCTTACATACAATTTGTTACTTACAGCTAAAAACATCCGGAAAAAAAATGTCTCATACAAGACACTGCAAAAACTCTACCTCTTCTTACCTGTATATTAAAGAATAAAATACAAAAAGACACCAAAAAGACTGTACCCACATACATATCCACTCTTATCTCAAGATATTTCCCAGCTTGCTCACTGAGATCTTCACAGGATACAAAACCCTCCTCTTCACAAAAATGCTCAGATTCCTGGTTACAGAACTTCTCCCTGGCTGCACCCACTCTCTGAAATAACCTTTCCAGCTTATCCTCTACTGTACAAACTTTCAAGTGATCCCTTAAAACTCACCTCTTTAGACAAGCTTAACAAATTCCTCAACCTACTTCTTAACATCTGTCTATCATATTTACAACTATTATGCTATCCAGTTTTTCTCCCCTCGGTCGTACCTATGTTACGCTTTCCAAACCCTACCCTAACTTTTTCAAACGTAACTCCTGTAATGGCTGCACGTAGTTACGCAGCTAAGCACGCCCATACTGTACGATTTAAATGCCTCTCCCCGCCTCCGAAGCGTATGATACGTGTCTGCCCCTTACGCTTTGAGTTACGTTTCGTAACATCTGCCGCACGCATGCGCAGTAAGTACTAATGGGCACTTTTACGCTAGCAGCTAGCGTAAATTCACAGGCATATGGTGTTCTGGATCTACCCTCTTGAATGGATAATACTGAGCACTTTTGTCATACAAACTGGCTGGTCCATTGTGTGATATATAGCACTTGTTCTTATGTATCAAACCCCAATGTCTTATAAAGTGTAAACTTGGGGGCAGGGTCATCTTACCCACTCAGTCTGTCTGTAAATTGCTCCATAATTTGATGGCACTATATATATGTATATATATATATATATATATATATATCAGTCTGTCTGTAAATTGCTCCATAATTTGATGGCACTATATATATGTATATATATATATTTATATATATATATATGTGTGTGTGTGTGTATAT
>WWET01000442.1:474347-485219 GCA_011038615.1 Limnodynastes dumerilii | reverse complement strand
ATATATTATTTGATAACTGTATGATCTTACTTTCTTTGCATGACTTTTAAATAGGGCGTGTTCTGTACTCAGCAGCTGTAGCCTAATTACTCAGCACAGGCTATACCAAAATTTTGGGCTCCATTTACAAAGCATCCAAAACTTTGTTTTCATGAGATAAAGACCGTTTTCAGGTGAAATGGTCTTTATCTCATAAAATCTAAGTTTTGGATACTTACAATGCTATGATTGCCAGGGAAACCACGGAATCACTAGCAGCAGCATTCTGTCAGCGCAGATTTTAACAATCCTCGCTAATACTATAAAGAATGCTGTCTCAGTATGGCGTTACTATAAGTATTCCAGATGTCTCCCCATATACCCCTCTTTTCCTCCCCCTATTAGTTATTAGGCTATATTCATTCTCTTCACATTTTCATACCCTTCTTACTTCTAAATTCCCACTTTGACCACTGAGTGGAATTAAAGATAGGGAACTGTGTTTTGATTAAAGACACCACAGGTTAATTACTACATGACATTAGAGCGAAAATATAAATAAAATGATATGTGTGTTATTGGTTACTTATGCTAATAAAAGTAAATTGTATTCATTTAGTGCTGAAAAAAATGTTCTCATTATTTCCTGCATTTGAAGTAGTCATGGTAACTGTACAGAGATATGGGAATAATCTAACATTTGTCATATTAGTACTAGTAATAATGCACCATAATCTCACATAACTGGGATTCTGCTGAAGGTGATGCTTTAAAACTGGCATCAAAACTGCAATAGAACTGATTGCTGACAGATAGATAGATAGATAGATAGATAGATAGATAGATAGATAGATAGATATGAGAGATAGATAGATAGATAGATATGAGAGATAGATACATACAGAAACAAGGGTAAAGTAATTGATCGGAATTATGTTTCTATCATTTGTGTTTTAAAACCTAAGACCTAAGACCCAGGTCTTTAAGCTAATCAGCCTGGAAGCACAACTCTGTGTGGTGCTTATGTGGTCTATAAGGTTTACAGTAGGTGTCTTTCATTTACCAAGAACTCTGTGCCACGAGGTTTCTTAGAAAGATCAGACAGACAGCCAGGGAGGCTGAAATCAGTCGTTGCTTACTATTGTGTGTTTGTGAGCTGTACATAAGGTTCACTCATAGAAGACAGGGATTGTCTAACATTATAGCTAGTGGCCATACAGGCCTCGGATTTATTTTTATGTTTTCTGTTTTGTTTGATATGTTCTGCTGTTGCTGTGTGCATACCTCCCAAATGTCCCGATTCCAGCGGGACAGTCCTGCTTTCAGGGGACAGTCCCGTCCGCCTCACAACTTTTCCCATGGGATCAGACTCTCAGGACAAAGTTATGTTTTTTGTTTTTTTGTAAAGCCTGTGCCGCTATATATGCGGCAAGGCTTTACACTGCACAGTACAGGTAATACAGAGCTCCTATGGGAGCCCTGTAAGACCAAACCTGTTACTGTGAATGGCAGTGACCTAACCTATGTGGTCGCTGCCATTCTAGCAACAGATTTGGTCCTACAGGGCCCCCGTAGGAGCCCTGTATTACCACTACCACACCCCATAACCGGGAGAGACAGCGTGGGACAGACAGAGAGGGAGCACAGCGGTGGAAGGGAGAAATCATCAAAGGTAAGTAAGAGAAGAGGCTGGATATAAGGGACAGACAATGGAGGCTGGAAATAAGGGGCAGACAATGGAGGCTGGAAATAAGGGGCAGACAATGGAGGCTGGACATAAGGGGCAGACAATATAGGCTGGACATAAGGGCAGACAATGGAAGCTGGACATTTAAAGTGGCAGACAATGGAGTCCAGGCATAAGGGGCAGACAATGGAGGCTGGACATAAGGGGCAGACAATGGAGGCTAGACATTTAAAGGGGCAGACCATGGAGGCTAGACATTTAAAGGGGCAGACCATGGAGGCTGGAAATAAGGGGCAGAAAATGGATGCTGGACATAGGGGCAGACAATGAAGGCTGGACATAAGGGGCTGACACGGAGGCTGGACATTAAAAGGGGCAGATAATAGAAGCTGTAAATAAGGAGCAGAAATGGAGGCTGGACATAAGGGGCAGACATGGGAGCTGGACATAAGGGGCAGACATGGAAGCTGGACATTAAAAGGGGCAGACATGGAGACTGGATATTAAAATTGGCAGGAAATGGGGGCTGGACATTACAAGGTGCAGTCATGGGGGCTGGACAAATAATAAAGAGGAAGACATGGAGGCTGGACATTACAAGGGGCAGACATGGAGGCTGGATATTATATAGGGCACACATGGAGGCTGGACAAATAATAAAGAGACAGACATGGAGGCTGGACATTACAAGGGGCAGACATGGGGGCTGGACACTACAAGGGGCAGACATTGAGGCTGGACATTACAAGGGGCAGACGTGGAGGCTGGACATAATAATAAAGAGACAGACATGGAGGCTGAACATTACAAGGGGCAGACATGGGGGCTGGACATTACAAGGGGCAGACATGGGGGCTGGACATTACAAGGGGCAGACATGGGAGCTGGACATTACAAGGGGCAGACATGGAGGCTGGACATTACAAGAGGCAGACATGGGGGCTGGACATTACAAGGGGCAGACTTATGGGCTGGACATTACAAGGGGCAGACGTGGAGGCTGGACATTACAAGGAGCAGACATGGGGGCTGGACATTACAAGGGGTAGACGTGGGGGCTGGACTTACAAGGGGCAGACATGGAGGCTGGACATTACAAGGGGCAGACGTGTAGGCTGGACATAATAATAAGGGGAAGACATGGAGGCTGAACATTACAAGAGGCAGAAATGGAGGCTGGACAAATAATATAGAAGCAGATATGGAGGCTAGACATAATAATAAGGGGCAGACATGGAGACTGGACAAATAAATATGGAGGCTGGACATAATAATAAGGGGCAGACATGGAGGTAGGACAAATAAATAAGGAACACATATATGGATGGCAGGCCTAATAATAAGAGGCAGATATATGGATGGTTGTCAAATAAGACACACCCAGTTTTCCAGACACGCCCACTGGGTGGTAGAAGACACACACCCTCTACCAGGCCGCAAAATTTTGTCCCTCTTTCGAATTCTGAAATGTTGGGAGGTATGCTGTGTGTGCTAATAAAACCTATTTTCATTATTTACATGAAATACTGGACCAAGTGCTCTTATTTGGCTGCTAGAAGCCAAGGTTGGCCCAGCCAAGTAATAGCAGAAGTATATTCTAACCTAATAGTTGATATGAAATATTGCCATTATTTTATGAAACTTTTACAAGAAACAAAACAATTCCTAAATCAGTTTCCAGCTGATGACTGTTATGTCTGTAGGGCAGTGATAAAACTGTGCATAGGGACTTTGAATAAATATGTCCTCGATTAGGCACTTAGACCAGACATGAGCTTCTGCAGAGTTTCAGGAGGAAGTACAGGGAAATATGACTGCTCAGAAACACTCAGCTCTCATTTTATTATAAAGGACCACCCCACACAGATACAATCATTACCTGTGATGGGATTTTTCTCTGTGCTTAATTAAAAAAAGGTGCAAAATGACACAAATAAATAAATAAAGAAAAAAAGAAGTTAAGCATAGAAGTCTGTTCTTTAAAGATCATGCTCTGTCTGCCTCCCAGCCCCATGGAGTAATTGCTACATTTGGCAGAGCCACCACAGCAAGACAAATAGGTCAGTGCTTTATTGAACAAAGATGGCTTTAAACATGGCAAATTAGACTCTCACTGCGACATTCTGGAGCCTGTAAGTATGTTTTCTGTTTCTTTATCCTAAATTGAATTAACCTAACTCTTTAAAATGTATGTAATCTTATTCCTAATGCAGGTGGCTTATATAAAACAGCTACTTGTAACATTTAAAGATTGAAGGGCAGAAACATAGCACTCGGGAATGTACAGGTAAGTTATGTTACTAGATGCATGTTATGAGATGTGATTAAGGTAGTTGCAATTTACAGCATGTGAATGCAGTTGTGGTCCTATTGCCCACTACACACCTATATGTAAAAACTATCTCTTTATTAAAGCATACAGACAAGCAATGTAAGATTACTTATATAATAGACCTTTATAGAGTATAGAGATGTCACATTAGTGTTCATCCTTCAAATATCCATGTTTGAAACCAAAGAACCCAAAAAATATTCACCAAATGAAAAATAATCATGGTGGATGTTAGGGCTGCCTAGCTATGCCGCCATCCTTGGATAATCCCAAGGTTTGGAAAAACATGTCTACTCTCCTTTCTCTCTTCCTTCCTTCATCTTAAACATATAGAGAATTTTCTCTTCAAGCAAGATCATGGAAGGAGGTTTGGGCTGAAGTCATGACTAGAGGATGCATGTACAGACAGCAATTGAGAGAAACCAAAACACTGTCATTACATGTGGCTCAGATCCTGAGCTTTTTACTATTAATCAGCCTGAATGATAAATATATTATACAAAACATTTCATTTGGAATATGTTTACGATTTCAAGCTGAGATCTTGGAGCTTCATATCATTACTTGGAGCCGATCTGCACAGCGATCACAGTTAGATTGCTGGAGTCTTATTACTACAAAGCCAGTCTACACACCGGAGGCAGGATCATCGGGAAGCTAAGCTAAGCTAACTATTACCAGCTGAACTGGTAAGTGACTGTGTTAGTGTATAAGGAAGTGGTCAGCATTTGGCATTTGCCAATCCTTACTAGGCACTTAGCTGGCCAACAAATATCAAGTTAGTTGATATACTCTGGACTTTAAGCTATTTGAGCCAATAATAATATACCGTATTTTTCGGACCATAAGACGCAACTGACATTAAGACGCACCTAGTTTTTAGAGGCAAAAAAAAAGTTTATTGTTTCGTTGAACCCAGCATCACCCATCATGTCCAGAACCCAGCATCCCCCATCATGTCCAGCACTTAGCATCCCCCATCATGTTCAGAACCCAGCATCCTCCATCATGTCCAGCACTTAGCATCCCCCATCATGTCCAGCACCCAGCATTCCTCATCATGTCCAGCACCCATCATCACCCATCATGTCCTGCACCCAGCATCACCCATCTGTCCAGAACCCAGCATCACCCATCATGTCCTGCACCCAGCTATACTAAATACTTACCTTGAAAATCTTACTTTTACACTGTAGTCCCATTCTGCCGTCTCCTGCTTCTCCTCTGCGGGCTTTACTGACGCTGATGTGACCTCAGGTCACTCCAGCGTCAGGGGGAGGAGCTGCTGCACTGCTCTGCCTGTCATACAGGACTGTCACACAGGACAGGCAGAGCAGAAACAACGGTAATGAACGCCGCTGTGAAGCGGTGTAAAGAGTACCTTACTTTTCTTTGACAGCAGCGTTCATTACACTGCTGACAGCCAGGGAGCGGGTGGATGAGTGCCTGGATGCACCGCATCCCCCCGCGGAGCGGGGTTTCAGTGTATTCGCTCCATAAGATGCACACACTTTTCCCCCCACTTTTTTTTGGCGTCTTATGGTCCAAAAAATACGGTAATTGCCAGTATTCAAATATTTGAAAGTTATTTGTTACATATTCGCTTTTACCATTTGATATTTTTATTTTGCGCTACCTGGATTATTTCATATATTTAGTTTTTTTTGATCAGTTTGGGCAGACACTGACCCCAGTTTTAAACACCTGATAATATTTCCAATTTATAATGAACAATTTTTAGATATTGGTTATCATGTTTACTATTTTTGAGTAATTGAGAAAACTAGAAAACTGGGACATCTGGATATCTTTGGGGAAAATACCAAGGACCAATACCAATATGGGTTTGTTACAGGAAAGGAGTAAAAATTCAGTTTTGATTCACTTCACTTGAAACTAAAAAAATGTGATCATTGTTCAGTCCCATAATCAGTGAGATCTGCTTCTGGAAACCTTCATTTAGGACAGACACTTTCCTGGACAGTACCCATTTGCCAGCCTATTAAGGAAGATATTTGCACTCTATGTGCGATATTAAGGAAAATTTCATGATACATGATTACTGCTAGATATTGGGATGCATTTGTCAAGGCTTAGAGGACTTAGAGTGTCAAAATACTTGGAAATAATTAAAACCATAAGGGGAGACACACTTTGTTAGTGGTGAAATTGATCTGTAATGGGATGAATTGAGGTCGACTTGTGTTTATCATTGGTGTATTTAGGGTGTGTCAAGTGGATTGTTAAATCTGAATTAGATATAATCCGTATCACTTGATCGACATAATGCTGGGCCTAAAGAAAGGACGTAGAGGGACAAAGCATTTCATATTTGGTCCAAGCCTGGACTGTGAGAGGATTCCAAAGTCATGCAGCTTTGGAAATCAAGGTTGCCCATAAAAAGATAAGTGCAGGAACCATCACAAACACCTCTTTTTAAAAAGTCAATTTAGCTTCTGTTTCATGCATAGTTTCTTTATCATCATGAGTATCAATATAATTTGTTTATTACACAAAGGGTAATGGAGGTGCAAATCAATATTCCTAAAACATTCACATCTGATTATTTTCATCTATGAACCATGCACATATTGCACCCTTACACCGTGTTGTAATGCACCACACTGCCATGTCTAGCCATACACCTAGAATATTCAATATTGCAGGAATCACAATGAATTTCACTCATCTTCTCTGGATATGTGCAGTTCAAAGAATTGCAAAACACATCACCCAATCAGTTATAACGTTCCATTTGAATGAGTAAAAGCAAAACATGCATAGTCGCTAAAGAATTAAGGACTGAATCATTAGGATTGGAAAACAAACACTGATTGGAACTGTGCATACACATCTGCCTCAGATCTGGATCCTCAAGATCTGATGAACATTTTGTTATTTTCAATGCATTTCAGACAGCTGGGCAGGTACGAGCACTAGTGGAATGTAGTATAGACTATGCCTTATGCACAGGGAAAATCTTAAAGTAGGGAACCTGCAAAAGAACGGTGTGAGAGCGAGGTGAATGGCCTCCCATGTGATTGCACAAAAGGCTGCATTTAACATTCAGTGAATGATCTGGTCCTAAGAGCAGCAAATAACAAGAAAAAAAGCAGCAAATGGTAACTTTTGTTTTAGCATCTACAGTGCCTTTTAACTGGCCCCATCAATTCCTCTCAGTGCCTGAAACCTGCTCTAGCTCACCTCTGCAATATTCAGTCAGCAAAGATTAAAATGCAGAGGCATCAATTTAGGAACAAGAGCAGCCTGACTGAAGCTCTGAGGTCCACCAACCACTACACAGACTGAACCATGGCTTACTTTGGGACAGAGCATCAGCTGAACCACTGATAGCTCTCCCCTGGAGAGGAACTATGGGCTCTTTCTGCCTAGAAACTCTGGGGCTAGTCAAAATTCTAGTAACACTTTTCCTCTTATTTCTATTAAGCCCACAAATCATTAAATTATAACATTTCAATATTTTTTCCAGCATAGCTGCTCTACTCTAAGTAGCCTGTTGTGACAGCTGATATGTCAGTTTTACAGTATTGAAATATTGTTGGGAAAACTGTCTTGCGGTGTATGAAGTCTCAGTGGAAGAAATAAGTTGCTTTCTGCGTAATTCTGCTCAGTTGGACGTTTGCATCTGAATGCTCAGTCTATTAAGAGTTTGCATGGGTTTCCTATGGTGAGTGCTAAACAGTCTATCAATTCCTGCCCTGATCTGTCTCATGACAACCTGCTCTTATTATCACAGGCAAGTCGCTATGGTGTAAGTCGCTTTCTTTTTCCCTTATAATTTTATATTTAAATCTTATTGTGCTAATCCGCTGCAGCAGGCTACACATTTTATGTTAAAAGTTATCTTATATGGACTTAAGAAAAGACCTATTCTATGTTTATTATCTTATTATTAAGTGAGTGACTCCTGTTTTCTAAATTACTCTATGCTCTATTTCTATTAGTGTCATGTGAGATCAGATATACAGTGCCAGTCAAAAGTTTGGAGACACCTTCTAATTCAATGGTTTTTGTTTATTTAAATTATTTTCTACATTGTAGATTAATACTGAAGACATCAAAACTATGAAAGAACACATATGGATTTTTTTTTCAACAAAAAAGTGTTAAACAAATCAAAATATGTTTTATATTTTAGATTCCTCAAAGTAGCCCCCTTGTGCTTTGATGACAGCTTTGCACACTCTTGGCATTCTCTCAATCAGCTTTATAAGGTAGTCTCCTGGAATGGTTTTCCAACAGTCTTGAAGGAGTTCCCAGAGGTGCTGAGCACTTGTTGGCTGCTTTTCCTTCACTCTCCTTCCATCTCATCCCAAACCATCTCAAATGGGTTTAGGTCGGGTGATTGTGGAGGCCAGGTCATCTGACGCAGCACTCCATCACTTTCCTTCTTGGTCAAGTAGCCCTTATATAGCCTGGAGGTATGAGGTCATTGTCTTGTTGATAAACAAATGATGGTCCCAGTAAGCGCAAACCAGATGGAATGGCATGGCGCTCAGAATGCTGTGGTAGCCATTCTGGTTAAGTGTTTCTTGAATTTTGAATAAATCACCAACAGTGTGATGAGCAAAGCAGTCCCACACCATCACACCTTCTCCTCCATGCTTCACAGTGGGAACCACACATGCAGAAACCATCAGCTCACCTTCTCTGTGTCTCAGAAAGACACGGCGTTTGTAACCAAAAATCTCAAATTTGGACTCATCAGACCAAAGTACTGATTTCCACTGGTCTAATGTCCATTCCCTGTGTTTCTTGGCCCAAACAATTCTCTTCTTCATGTTATTCACCCTCAGTAGTGGCTTCTTTGTAGCAATTCAATCATGAAGGCCTGATTCACACAGTCTCCTCTGAACAGTTGATGTTGAGATTTGTCTGCTATTAAGTACCGGTTTCTGAGGCTGGTAACTCTAATGAACTTATGCTTTGCAGCAGGGTAACTCTTGGTCTTCCTTTCCTAGGGCGGTCTGCATGAGAGACAGTTTCATCATAGAGTTTGATGGTTTTTGCAACTGCACTTGAGGATACATTCCAAGTTTTTGAAATTTTCCGTATCGACTGACCTTCATGTCATAAAATAATGATGGACAGTCATTTCTCTTTACTGAGTTGAGTGGTTTGTGCCATAATATGGAGTACAACAGTTGTCAAATAGTGGTGTCCACTGTGTACTAACCCTACCTCTGCACAACACAACAGATGGTCTCAAACACATTAAGAAGGCAAGTAATTCCATAGATTGACTCTTGACAAGGCACACCTGTTAATTCAAAACCATTCCAGGAGACTACCTCATGAAGCTACAATCAATTATAAATAAATACAACCTCAAGACAAATTGCATTAAGAGACTGATACTTCATTGTACTTTTGGAAATTGACAGGATAAAAGGATTTGAAAAAAAGTCAGGAAGGTGATTAAGGATGTTACAAACAAAGTATTGACTATTGTTGAAGTGCCTGTTTTGAGGTTGTGTTTATTTGTAATTGATTGTATTTTCCAAGGGTTTACCGTTGGAAGAATATTTGGTTTAAGGTATTGGTGTACACTTTTTCACAACTACTGGGCAGCTTTAAGGTGGAGCGCTGATCATCGATTGCTTGTATATATATACCTCATGAAGCTGGTTGAGAGAATGCCAAGAGTGTGCAGAGCTGTCATCAAAGCACAAGGGGGATACTTTGAGGAATCTAACATATAAAATATATTTTGATTTGTTTAACACTTTTTTGTTGACAACATAATTCCATATGTGTTCTTTCATAGTTTTGATGTCTTAAGTATTAATCTACAATGTAGAAAATAATTCAAATAAACAAAAACCATTGAATGAGAAGGTGTGTGCAAACTTTTGACTGGTACTGTAGAAACATAGAAAGTGACTGCAGATAAGAGCAATATGGCCCATCCAGTCTTCCCAGTTGATTAATTAAAACTATACTGACCCTAGGCCCTATTTACCCTCAATTTATTTTAGATTTAGGATATCCTTATATTTATCCCAATAATGTTTAAACTGTTCTACTGTGGCTCTGAGGAGTCATATAAACAACTACAAGCCGTTAGAGGCGAACTGAACATGCTCCTGGCCCGCCAGGCAGAGAACTCCTTAAGATGGCTTCAACAGACATTCTATGAAAAAGGGGACAAGGCAGACAGGCTGCTGGCCTCCAGGCTCAGGCGAAGGGAACCCAGGAGTAACGTCCTAGTACTTAAATCTGCCGAGGGCACCATCATCCGGGACCCCAAGGGTATTACCTCACAATTCCTCAGTTTTTACTCCACACTTTACAATAGGTCGCACCACGAGAATACACCTTCCCCCGACCCTCAACAGGTGCAGGACTTTCTACATACATGTAACCTCCCCAAACTGAGTCGCTGCCGTCCTGAGTAAACCAATTACAGATGAGGAAGTCTTAGATGCGATAAAAGGCCTGAAGTCCTCCAAGGCCCCAGGGCCGGACGGCTTCTCTGCCCCCTACTATAAGACCTTTGCTGGCGTCCTTGCCCCATACCTGGTCTCACTGTTCAATGAAATCTTGAATGGAGGGACATTCTCAAAAGAGGCATTAGAGGCCCGCATTGTAGTCATTCCTAAAGAAGGGAAAGACCCCACTAATTGTGCCCACTACTGCCCTATATCCCTACTTAATGTGGATGTCAAATTATACGCAAAAATTCTGGCCACCAGATTGAATGAGGTCCTCCCTCACCTGATTCACGCTGACCAAGTAGGTTTCATCCCTGGGAGGCAGGCGCGAGACAACACCCGCCGAGTGATCAGCCTAATCCATACTATCAACTCACATCGCACCCCCACACTCCTATTATCCCTAGACGCTGAAAAAG
>WWET01000442.1:459364-472547 GCA_011038615.1 Limnodynastes dumerilii | reverse complement strand
GCAACTGTTCAATAAGATATGGCACTTAGCCACAATGGAGAAGATGTCTGCCTATCTCCGGGACAAGACGCATACCTTTCTCACTGTTTGGTCCCCCTGGCTCTCTCTTCACCACATCCCCCGGTCTTCCTTGACAACTTCAGGCTTTGAGGATCTCTTTCTCTGATCTGGCCCCTCTCAATGTCTCACCCGTTACCAGGGCTCTCTCCGCACACAAAAATAGAGCAACCTTCATATAATTACTAGCTTCTGCTGACTCTTCTCCCCCCTAGATCCCCCCTATTCCTCCCCCCCCCCACATCCAAACAAGGTTTTTCGATTACTTATTCTTGTGTGTAAAATTTGCCTTGTAGACGCTTATCAGTAAGACTACAATTGTATATCCGACACGCAAACAGGAATGCAATGGGAAAAAACACAAAAAAACAAAAACCAAGAGAAGAATGAAGTAATGGGTCAACATCACATAGTCAAACCATAAGAGAGGAGGATTAAAGATAAAGAGTTGTCGGTTACATTGCTCTGTACCTGTCATATGCCTCTTTTGTAGAATTGATTGTTTTACTATGCTTGGTATCTTCTCTATTGTGCCTTGTTTGATATTGTTGGTTTGCCAATAAAACAAATTATAAACATAAACTGTTGTACTGTGTTATGCAGAGAAATGTGATTATCTATCTCCTTAGCGCTTCACAAGGGAGAAACAAGATTGTGATTTTTAAAAGAATTTTATTTTGCAGAGAAAGTAAAACAGTTGTATTTCCGTTTGCAGTAACGTGATATAACGTTATGGTAGGTGCACACTGCTATTGCATGTGTGTAGATAATAAAGGAAAGTCTTTGGTTAGGTTGTAGAGAATAATAAAAAGTTCAGGCCAGTGTGTGGCATTTCTATGCGGTCAGATGGACTAACACTTGAAAGTGAAAGACACACTGCTATGTTTCAAAAGTTTATAGTTGAGAAAATGCAGGTAAAAGTATGGAGCATAGAGTGCTCGCTGTTAGGAAAACCAACACTCTTACCTTTTTCTAGAATTCATTACCAAACACTATGAAAAAGGAACAATTACGAAACAAGAATATGACTTCATCAACATTTCTAAATGAAGGAATGACTTTCATCCTCAATAACAACTTCTTCTATTTTGAAGGGTCCTATTATATCCAACCAATTGGGACCGCCATGGGGACAAAATTCGCTCCCAGCTACACCAACCTCTTCATGGCATCTTGGGAGTCTAAGAGGATGGGATGGACACCAATTGGGAGTGAATCTGTCCTCATGGCACAGGTATATCGATGACATCATCTTCGTCTGGGAAGGAACAAAAGAAGACCTATACCTATTCTGTGAGTACCCTAACCACAAAGAATGGAACATCAAACTCACATTTGACATCAGCCAAGAAAAAGTCAACTATCTTGACCTGACGGTATACATAGAAAAAGGGAAGATTAAGACCAAGACCTACAAGAAAAACACTGAACATCAAACTCGTACATTGACATGACCAGCTCTCACCATCAAAACTGGCTCAAAAGCATCCCTTTCGGACAGTACAGAAGAATTAAAAGAAACTGTACAGAAGAAAATATATGCAAAGAACAAATACAGGAATGAAAGAAGAAATTTAAGCAGGAAAATTACAGTGATACCATCCTGGAAGAAGCAAAAAATAAGATCTCCAACATTGAAAGAAAAAACATTCTCCATCCACCGTCAAGCCCCAACCACAAAAACAGAACCAAAAAGGAAACCAAAAAGGACCTAAACTGGGCCTTCCTTTCAAAATTTGGTCCGAACCATAGAAAAATAGAAAACATCATCAAAAAACCATTTTAAACTCCTTAGAAAAGACCCCATTCTAGAAACACATCTACCAGAAAAACCCCAATTTCTGTACAGAAAAGCTGACAATTTGAAAAACATTCTAGTCAGAAGTAATACCCCAGACCAACCAAAAAAGGGATCTATAAGAACGAAGTGATTCCACAGATGCGGTGACTTCATTCCCTGCAGGGAAATCAAAATGGACAAACCCAAGCACACAAAATTCCATAGTGTGCAACACGAAAACGTTGTCTACCTCCTGGAGTGCCAGTGTGGCCTTTTTTTTTACGTTGGCCGCACATCATGCCCACTTAAAATACGGCTAGCAGAGCACATGCAAAACATTAAGAAAGGTTTTGAAAAGCATTCAGTCTCCATGCATTTCAAAACACATCACAATTGCTCACCCAGAGGCCTAAAAAACTTTTGGGGCATCCAATGCGTCCAGGAAAACTGGAGAAACAGAAATATGGAGAAAAAATTGGCCACAACAGAGATGGAATGGATCTTCAAACTGAAAACCCTGCAACCCACTGGTCTTAATTTAGACTTCGAGCTGAAATGGTTTCTGTAAACACCGTCAGCTCTTACACTACTCACCCACAGAAAAATCTTCCACTGTTAAGCCACAATATATCAAAAGTCTCCATTGCCACCAATTATTAAAATGTTTTGGAATAATACAGGAATAACCGGGCTACAACCCACCTAATCTAATAATAATAAAGAAATAAATAAAGTGGACCTAAGTTGCCACTGAAACAACCAAATCAAATGTAATTTGTATCAACTGGACAATCTGCAACTAAGTTGCAAATGGATAAAATCTGAAAGAACCTAAGGTCCCAAATGTTAAAGCAGACACATGCTGCTACAATGAAAAAAAGGAATGTTTGCCACATCACCATGGCAACCACCCGTACAACAAAAGGATTTTCTTCATATAATATGCCTCGTTTTTAGGTCCCATCTTTTCTCCCATCTTCTCTCTGACCATATAAGCCCCTTAGGGTTACAATTACCTCCGTACACAAGAACTTATTTCTCTATCTGTAAAACAGACATTGAACTGTCAATCAACTAGCCTATTTAAATAGCCTTAGCTACGATCAGCCTCTATACCTTGACAAAGGCTGTCGCATGGCAGAAACGTAAGGACCGCAACTCCCGTTCAAACCCTCCGTTAGCATCCCGGGTAAACAGAGGTTTTCTACAACATCGTGGTAAGAGTGTCGGTTTCCCTAATAGCAAGCTCTCTATGCTCCATACTTTTACCTGCATTTTCTCAACTATAAACTTTTGAAACATAGCAGTGTGTCTTTCACACACGTCTGACCACATAGGAACGCCACACGCTGGCCTGAACTTTATATTATTCTCTACAACCTAACCAAAGACTTTCCTTTATTATCTACACACATGCAATAGCAGTGTGCACCTACCATAACGTTATATCACGTTACTGCAAACGGAAATACAACTGTTTTACTTTTTCTGCAAAATAAAATTATTTTAAAAATCACAATCTTGTTTCTCCCTTGTGAAGCGCTAAGGAGATAGATAATCACATTTCTGTAACGGCTCAGGTGGCGCCAGTACCCATCTCTCTCCACAGCTGCTCTAAAACATTGCCCTCAGCAAACAAAAATCTTCTTGTACCTATGTTCTACTGTGTTAGCCTCAACCACCTCAGAGGGGAGGCTATTCCATTTTTCAATTATCCTTTCAGTGAATTAACCTTTCTTTACATTTCCTCTGATTCTACCACCCTCCAGATTAAACACATGTCCTTGTGTTCTTTTACACCTCTTCCTTTAAAATATACATCCCTCCTCCTACTGGTCACAACCCTTGATATATTTGAAATCTGCCCATATCCCCCCTCTCCCTTCTCTGCTGCAAGCTATACATATAAAAAAACAAAAGCTAAGTATTTTTCACTGCATGTAAAAAAAATAATAATAATAATAATAATAATTTGCACACTTCATTTTAACATAGCACCAGGTCCTGAATTAAGTACGTTTGAATAGACTTACGTTTATGCGATCCTATAGTCTGTGCGTGCAAGGATAGTTCAATTCCCTCGCATGCACGGTCCTTTCGATCTCTGACCTAACCCCAGCCTTAAATGTTACACACATAAAATGGGGCGGGAACGTAATGTGGAATTGCATGTAAGGGCTTAGCCAAGCTCTAACTGTACGATTAGCATTGATCCTCCCCTGCCTACAATGCGCACATCAGTGCTGCTTTACTATGCGTAACTGTCCTCCATACACATGCACATTAGGAATGGACAGATCAAACTCTGGATCAGTCCCTATTAGTATTTTTTGGATTTATGATAAATAATAAACCTTATATAAAATACTAAAATATAAATTTGAATGCTTCTAATTCTCTTCTTAAACTGATGCATTGTGTGCATTTTCATATACTATTTACTTTACTGAGATTCAGACTGTGGATCACAGCTTCTCTTACCCTGAGTTGATCTATAGTAGATAATACATCCCTAATACTAATCATTCTGT
The DNA here is from genome assembly GCA_011038615.1 of Limnodynastes dumerilii. Taxonomy (NCBI): domain Eukaryota; kingdom Metazoa; phylum Chordata; class Amphibia; order Anura; family Limnodynastidae; genus Limnodynastes; species Limnodynastes dumerilii. The sequence continues at coordinate 468,179 of WWET01000442.1, read as the reverse complement.
TTCAGTAGTGTGTGATCAGGAGAGCTGTGCCTACTGGCTGCAATGAAAACCTGATAGCTCCACGTTTAACTCCTTATAAATATCTCTTCATGAATTGCAGAACTTTCCACTGAGAATGCTTTAACAATTCCTTTTTTAGCAATGAAAAGTTAAAGGAGTCATTCTCAAATTCTATACAACCTTTATGGACAGTTACTGTTTCTAGACATTTTATTAGAACAGATACACTGTATGGCATGTTTCTGTCACAGGAACTTACAGCCAGATTTAGCACTAACAATCAATTAATATGAACAAATAAATAAATCAGGAAAATCTGAAAAGTCACCAAAAGACACAGGGGGGCCGATTCTGTTCCCTGCGAGGTAGCTGTGGCCAGTAGTGTCCCCACAATATATAAGGGCGGGACTAATAGACCTCTGCATGCGTTCCGTGTGTGCAGAGGGCTGATTGTCTGCACACAAGAGGGAAACGAGCTCCAATGTCACTCACCTCTCACGTGCGAACTTTAGCTCAGTTACGCGGCAATAAGGCTACCTTAAGTCTCCGTGCAGATCAGTGTTCTTATGGAATGCTGATCTGCATGGAAGTAGCAAAACCGCCCATATTCAGACCACATTCGAATATTTAAATGTTCCTCCGCTCACCTCATGGATTTAGCTATGCGCATGGGATGCCATGCCCTATCGTGTGGCGCTCCTTGCATACGGTATTGCATTCCATACAACAAGGCGATCCGCAGCATAACATCTACCCAGGGCATGCACAGATTAAAAGTTTAGGCTTACTTATGTAAGAGGCTTATTGTAACATTACTAAGTCTGGATCAGGTACAAAATCATTAACTAAATAATAATTTATAAAAAAAAAACATTTCAGCCTTACCAAATGGAGGATCGTTATCTGTAAAGTGCAGTTTTGTAAACTTTAATTCCAACAGGATTGAAAAAAAAACCCTTTAGATGCCACACAGGTCTTGCAAGCAATACTCAGAAATCTGCTGTACGCAAGGTGTATTTATACTGTAAGCTGGAACGTGGTAAAGTCCCAGCTTATACAGTATACAGACCTCCGGGCCAGCGGCTTTCTCGGTATGCGGTGGAAAGTCTTGCTTATAAAACCTGTGCAGCACCTAAAGGGTTTTGTTTTTCTTTCAAGACAAATTTCTTTATTAAACGCTTGTTCTCATGCTGGTAAGTATGAAGTGTTTTATTATTATTATTATTATTATTATTATTATTATTAATTTAATGTTTTAATTATGTATACATTTATTCTGTAATGGGCCGGCCCTATTTTGTGGGGACACTACAGGCTGCAGGATGCCCTGGTGTGTGCCCAAGTGTTTAATGGCAGCCTTGACTTGCTGCAACCTGTAGTGCATCAATAGAAGGATGTATTTCGAATTTTATTATTTGCTTTTTGGGTGGATGGAGTTATTTTTTTATTAATTTATACTTTCTTTTAAATTTAGATCTTGACGGGCATATTGTATATGCAGTAACAAATTCTAATAATACAGAGTGATTTTGGCAGGACCTATTAGGTGCAATGGCCCTAATGTACATCATGGAGAATAGAATCGGCCCCAGAGGTTACAAACAGATAGATTCTTTCTAAACCGGTTTTCGTGCCAGTTTATTTAATTGGGCTGGATCCAGACTTAAGAGGGAGCTTGAAATCAAGGACCGTATTTACAGTTACGATTTTGCGAGGTTTTCCGTGCGTATATTTAGGAGTGGATTAACTGCACATGTGTAGTAACTTTTTCCATGCAAGTTATGTTGGATATAGGCATGGAAGTCCATTAGGCACGGACTTCTGAATTGCACTTTGGGACATCCATACGGAGGGGCGTGGTTGTCTTCCGTACGCGTGTAGTTACGTGAAGTTGGGTGGGGGGAGGCATTTTAATGGCCATTTGAGGGCGCGGTTAGTCATGTACTCACATACGTAAGTAACATATGCACGTAAGTATACACATAAAGTTAAGGGTGCCCTATGGAAGCGTAAGTCACCAACAACCCGTCCATGCTAGGGGAGTGTCATGGGAGTTGCCTTGCTACATGTGCGCGCGTATATTTGTTCACTTTAGACACATGCAGCTCTGAATCCGGTCCTAAAAGAGGAAAGTTACTCCTGGGCTAAACTATGTTGATTTCAGGGGGGGGTTAAGTTAATTGTATACTTTGCATGCAGGGATATATCTTTGAATTGCTTACTGCACACAGATACTGACCAGCTTTACTATCACACTGTTATAATAAACTGAGTGCTGCATAAGTACGAAGGGAGGTAAACAACAAACTGAGACCTTGCCCACATCTTTCAATGAGGGGTTAAAAGATTTGATGATGCTGCAAGGGGAGGAGAGGGTTAGGCCAGGGAGGGATGGAGTTAAGTAGGTTATATAAGAGGTCATTTTCTGGGATCTCCTCCTTCTTTGGTCGTTTTTTCCCTCCCTCCCTCCCTCCCAATATCTAGGCTGTGTTCTTAATTAACATGTGTTTTTCTCTTGACATACGGAGCATGGATTTTGGTGATAGAGGCGGGGATGTCAACTTTTATTTGGCGCAGGGAGAACTGCTTGGGGTAACTTTGGCATACCTTCCCGATTTAATCGCTCCTTGGCAGGGCCTAATATTGCCTCCTCGTCTTGAGGAGTGCACTGGGAAGTAAGTGTTGGGGGGGTTTGGGGTGAGGAGCGCTTTTGACAACAGAGTTTGTCTTATGTAATTGTTCACTTGACACCCCCACCTGCTATTAGTGCCACCTTGTCTTTACCCAAATTTTATAGTAAAAAATGTATAGGCAAATTTATAGCTAAATTAATTCTATCCAAGTTCATACATCATTTAATAAATCTATGCCCCCTTTTAAAATCCAAATCAGCTGTATGTGTCCTTATTTCAGGAATGGGGGGGGGGTTGGGGGGGGGGGGCAGTAGGTCATTGGTCAGGGTGGGNAATTGCTTACTGCACACAGATACTGACGAGCTTTACTATCACACTGTTATTTAGACTTGGGATAGGAGACGTCACATCTCAACTCTAATACTGTTTGCAACAGGTGAAATATGACTCCCCTGCAATCAACATGGTTTAGCGCAGGAGTAACTTTCCTCTCTTAGGGCCTGATCCAGAACTACGCCCGCCATATTCGCTACGGTGGGCATAAGCGTAAGATCGGCTGAAAAGCCGATCTGCGTATGCGCCGGGCAAATGTTGCCTGGCGTAGCTACGGCAACGCCCGATCAACGATCTTCCGTATGCATGGTGGTCAGTAAGTCCACACATGAGTGGGGAGGGAACTCCCCTGTCACTCACCTTTCATGTGCAGAGTTCTGGAGTGAATGCAGCCCAATACGATTAAATAAGTTTACTAAATTAAGTCTGTGCAGTCTTAAGCACGTGCGGATACAAGCAAAACTTTCAACATAGTTTTTGTATTACAACTACAATAAGATGGAATTCGCAGTGGACAAGAAATACCAGGATTCAGGTTGCTACCCATGATAGAAATATTTTAAACAACATATTCTCCACTGCTATGACTGAACCAGTACTTTCCCCTAGGCACTACTTCCAATATATTGCTTCTATACTAACCACTATAAAATTTTTATTGACCCACAATGGGGCAAATTTCATGTTTGATAGACTCCAAGAATCTTCCAAGAGACTGACAGGCATTTTGCTGCATTATAAAATTATGGCAGTATGTCTCATGGTGAGTCTGGTTGAAAGTTCAGAATCTCGCACTGGCTGCACCAAGTATTAATATTTCTTTCAAACTCAAACACTTCTTTAAGCTCCAATAGACATCAATAAAATCAATAGACGACATAGTGTGGATAATATGGACAAATGTATAAATTCTCTTCTGAAATGGGTTAGTGGTCAGAATTTAAATCCTCCATCTCCTTAAATAAAACCTGGAGAACAAGGACCTAGCAGAATAATGTTTCAACCCCTTCATCTCCAATTTTTATGCTTTCATTTAAGTGTTAAAGAAAAATGTCAATTTCTTCTAGTATTGCACCTCTACTGATAAACTTTAGAAATGCTTTATCAATACATCCCCACGAAATCTTAGAAAGGATATTTAATTATGCCTGAAATGCCGTCATTTCCAACTATTACAGTATGGGATACTTCTAGTTTGTGGTTACTGCTGTTTTCGCAGCTGTGTGGGACACAACAGTTTTTTTAGATTATTAGAACAATTTTTCCATGACCTTAGAAACATAAACCGACACGTCATTTCTCTATAGGCCATAGATATGCTTGCATCTTTACTTAGAATGAAAGCTATTCCTTTTTTAGCAAGTAAGTATAAATGAGTCATTCCTAAATTTGTAATTTGTAAGTACTATGCACAGTAGTGTTTCTAGTAGTTTTATAGCTGCACTGAATCACCAGTCTACTGTCCTAGGACTTAAAGCCTGATGTAACACAAGTAATCAATAGGAACAAAATAAAACATGAAAGAGTTATGAAAGCTTGAGAATTATGAGTCTGATTCACACTTAAGAACGCAATAGGTTCTTAAATATACGCAACTAATAGCAAGGCAACTCCCTCGGCAAACCCCCGGTTTTCAGGTTCTTAAGAGACTTATGAGTGCCATAGGGCTCCCTTAACTGTAGGCTTGCATTTGTGTGCGTAGGGCGTCTAATTACGAACGTGTCTGCATAACCGCACCTCCTTTTGGTCATTTAAATGCCTCACTCCACCCAATCTTCGTATCTGCCATGTTAATTATTACTTACAAAGTAAGTTACAACAAACCTAGCGACTTTAGGTGCATAATAATCACAGCATTTGCGTTCCCAAGTCCAACGTAAATAGCTTACAGTTACTACGCATGCGCAGTATATACCTTCTTAAAAATACACACCTAAAACCTCCCAGATTTTTAACTGTGAATCTGGTCCTATATTTGTAAGGTAAAAAGTCACCAAACAACACAGTGGGCAAGATGCAGAGAGGAGCGTATGCCAGCAGATGTGGCATTTCTCTGCATGATTTTCTATGAACTGAAGAGCATGCAGTCACGTTCTATTCACATGTGATTGCAACTTGGGCATTGGCAGAGTGCGCTCTCACGGACTTGTGGAGGGAGGGGAGAGACTTAGTCAATGTACAGTAAGGGCGTGGCCCAAGCAAGTGCACCCAATCCAGATCAGAACGCATGTGAAAAAGGACTGTTAACATTTGCACATGATACAGGTCATGTCAAAGTCCAGGGAGATCACTTTCCGTGACCTATTTTAGACTCTTGGATGTATTGTGCATGTGTTATTTTATTTCTATATACAGTAAAAAATATTACTCTTTTATGTTTTAGTACATTCATATTACAACTGAAGTGTTTACACTATTGAAGAGATTTCCTTACTGTTTAGAATACAGTGCGCAACAATATTCTGGCGCAACATATTTGGCCACGTGGCTGCTTTGTGTTCATACGCAACGTGCTGAAATTGGTTGCAAAATGTGGGCCACCATTATATGCTTTTGGATCTCATGCAGGCCACACTACGTCATCAACACATCTGCACGATGCATGTCCATTGCACTGACCTCTGCATAGTAAGCAGTGATTGCAAAGAGAAAGACTCTGACAACCCTGTTATGTGTGATGGGGGCCCAAGCCATGTCACTCACCCTAAATAATCCAAACCCAATACAAACAATGAGACTTATCTGTGGGTCAAAATATAATTTATTCAAATTTGATTTGTTTTTTTCTTATTTAGGATCATTAAATTTGGGATGCAAAGTGGATCATACTAAAGAATAACCTAAATTGTTGGGGGAGGGGGGCAAAGAAAGCAGGTAAACAAATGAATGCAGTATACATTTGAACAATCAAGCAATCGCCTTCTGCCTTCTGCACTGCATCAGGGCTATGCGAGATTGCCGTCATCATCGTTATCCGATTTATGGACCTCAAAAAGGACGGGGCCTAACGACACTATAAGCCCCATCCCTTTTTCGGCCCATGAATAGGGACAGTCCCACCGCAGTGGAAAGGGGGGCTCATTGGCATCTATTTCTACCCTCCGGAAGATCTTAGAGGGAAGAAATAGATGCAGAATGGCCCCCCTTCCCCTGCCAACCATGGATGCAGGATGCATGCCTCAGTGCCCCCTGTTCTGAGTGGCCCGTGTGCACTGCACACCCTGCACCTATTATAGATACGCCTATGACACTGCTATTTAGACTTGGGTAAGAAATGCCTCCTCTCAACTCTAATTCTGTTTGCAACAGATGAAATGTGACTCCCCTAAAATCAACATAGTTTTGTCTAGGAGTAACTTTCCTCTCTTATTTTCAGTCTCTGAATCTGGTCCAGTATGATGATATACCTTGTTGCTGATGAAATTATATTGTAATATGTAAATAGATAATTTCCCAGATCATGCTTACTATACAGTTATATGTCTAGGCAGTTAAACACATGAGATCAAATATTCAAATCTGCTATTCGTTTCTCCACATAATGTACTTGTATATATTCCATAAGGATGCATGTACTCATGCACACCGCAATATATTATATTAATTGATATAAAAGAGCATGAGGCAGTGAGCTCTTTAGATATACAGTACTCTTTGACAGTCACGCCAATGTTATTACATTTATTAAATTATGCTTGCTTCTTCTGTTAATTCATTTAATTATGTTATACGAATAATACAGATTTCAATGTAGAACGAAAATTATGCAGAGCTAAAAGTGTTTAGTAACCTTGTGGCATGAAATTTACATGTTCGAGGGTGACCTAAATTAAAGACTGCTACAATATAAAAAAAAACTGTTGCTAAACATCAAAATAAACACTAGTGAGAGAAAAAACTACTTAATATTACTGGTCTCTGAAAAAGATTTTATTCACATCAACAAGAAAACAAGAAAGGAGAGCCTGTATCTCCCGTATTATTCACATCCTCATATAGGACCGGATCAAGAGTCACACAAAATAATCCTCTTCCAAAGACAAAGTGCTAGAAATGACAGCATTTTGTGTGGGCACTTGCACGCACCGCTCTTTCAGTACAAATCTGGATCCAGACTTTTGTACTGGAAATGGATCACCGGGTTACACTAATGTGAGGCCGAATGCATGGTAATAGTATAGTGAAGGCATGCTAACTGCCCTCCGTGCTATACAGATTTCAAAGTAAAATCTTAAGATTGGTGCCTGCTCATGGAATCTCTTGCTAGTGAGGGATCCAGTGGGAATCTGGCCTTGGATCCCCATTGCTGCTGCACTTGGAGCTATGGGCGCATTGGGTACAGAGGTCTGGATTTGGTTCATAGGGGGCAAGAGAATAGGTCAACCATATAGAATTTACTCACCAATTAACCTATTATTCTATTAATAAGGTTTTCGTATCTATATAATGTTCCGTCAGAAATAGGCAAAAGAAATTAAGATATTCTCATGGTAAATGTAGAAATACTTGAGATTGCGTGAGCCTATACAGAGATTAAGAAAGCATGTTTGTCAGAAGCTGCCCATAGAAGGTCACCAGTGATCACATTTTCTGGCTACTAGGCAAAGGATTGTGAGTGATCCCGGCTGAAATATTTCTGTGTAATGGATATTACTGGAATATACACTTTTCTATGCCTGCTGTTTGTATATAAAAAAGTTTTTATTGGGAATATGATACTATTCATGTGATTTTTAAGTTGAGATTATTAAATGGTCTATCACAGTAACGGTGGTAATGTTAATTAGTATGGAGATCCAGCACCTGTGATATGGACTATTTAAATATATGAACCAGTCCTCTGCAACATCTCCCTGCCGAAGTCCAAGTGACGAAACATGTAGTGGTGGAGCCTGGTTCCCCGACACCATGAGCACGAGCCGGAGGGAGTTGTATACTTTCTGTTGAACAAGCTCAGGGCGCTGAACTTGTCACATTCTACCTTGGCCGCTGCAGTGACAAATGACATGTGCTTTGACTCAATGTCACAGTTGATTCCACTTGCTTTGGAACACTTCCTTTTAATGCTATGGGCTCTATTTATGGACAGCGCATAAATCTGGGGAGTGATAGTGATCCAGGCTCGCTTATCATCGCAGCGAGCCTGGACACTTCACTCCCCAGAGTTATAAAAACTTACCTTCATCGTGATGACTCACGATGTCCGGTGAGTGTTTCCACTGCATCACCAGCGCTTCACTCGTATGTGAAGCGCCGACGATGCAGTAAAATAGTCGCGCATGCGCCGTACACGCAAGGCGCATGCGCAATGTTTAGCTGCCGTGCGGAGCGGTGGCATAAGGAATCAAGCTGATTCCTTAATGCCTTTTTTTTTATTCTTAGCGATCCCCCTGAACCACCAATGTTTCCCCCCTTTTTATCCACTGAAGCACCAATGACTAGAGGGGATTCAGACCTATATAAAATGATAATATATACCGTATATGTCTGAATATATATATATAATCATTTTATATAGGTCTGAATCTCCTCTTGTCATTGGTGCTTCAGTGGATAAAAAGGGGGGAAACATTGGTGGTTCAGGGGGATCGCTAAGAATAAAAAAAAAGGCATTAAGGAATCAGCTTGATTCCTTATGCCACCGCTCCGTACGGCAGGTAAACAGTGCGCATGCGCCGTGCGTGTACGGCGCTTGCGCGACTATTTTACTGCATCGTCGGCGCTTCACATACGAGTGAAGCGCCGGTGATACAGGGGAAACACTCACCGGACATCGTGAGTCTTCACAATGAAGGCGAGTGTTTATAAATCTGGGGAGTGAAGTGTCCAGGCTCGCTGCGATGATAAGC
>WWET01000442.1:427553-454159 GCA_011038615.1 Limnodynastes dumerilii | reverse complement strand
TATCCCCCAGAACAAGGTGAGGTCATTATTTCCTGCTCCCTGTTACTGTGTGTTCGCTTGCTGGTCTCTACTATGTTTCTGTAATCTGCCTCCTCTTGTGTACGTTCCTGCTTATTCTGTCTGCGTTCCTTGTCTGTATGTTATTGATCTTTGTATTTTTACAATTGTCTGTAAATTGTATACCTTGCCTAAAATCTGTTTTCTCATCTTTGTGTACTGGGTCGTAATCTATTACCTCATACCTGTATACCCTGTCTGACATCTGTTATTTCTCATCTGTGTATTTATCTGGAATCTATTATCTTGTGCTTGTGTATAGTCACTTTCTGTTATTTCTGTACAATGTACAGTATATTTTCTATTACTCTGCTACCTGCAATAAATATCTACATCTTATATTGGTCTTCTGCAATCCTTGCATCAAACTCCAGGTATTCATATCAACATCTACTGTACATACATGTATTATGTCTACCTTACATGTCACTGTGTTATGTCTGTTATGTCTGTCTCACTGCCACGGAACACTGTGGGGAATTAAACATAAATTGTTAGCAATTATAATATAAATCAAAAGACTAAAAATAGAAGGCTTTTTCCAATTGGATGTGTAAGCATCTCTACATTTTGGGGCCATTTCTAACCATTTTAAGATAAGAGTCCTGGATCATATGCCTATGGATCTGGTCCAAAATTAGAAATAGGGGACTATATTCACAGTTAGGAAGGCTTTAAGAAAGTGTGGATATGCATCTATTCACACCTATCTTAAAGCTTCCTCCTCCAGGACTTCCTCCCTTTTTAAAGAACCTAGGGCTTCATTAGGTTCCCATTTGTATTCTCCTGTTTAAGAAGGAGAATACAAACGTTCTTTCCCCTACTCCACCCTCCCCGGCTCCTTACCATACCCCCCCCTCACACTCTTATTTCCTTCCAGAGGCTGTGTTCTTTAAATGGTACGTAGATTGTGTAAATGTGCTACTACACATGAGTAGTAGCTCATTTCTTATTTCCCCGCACTTAAGAAGCTTTGGTCCAGTATATTAAATAAGTATATTAAATAAGGTCCAGTATATTAAAATTACTGTGTGCAAATGACTGCATATAATGAAACCTTTAAGAACATTAATAAGAAAAAAAATAATACAAGGAGCCTGTTGGCTCCATCCACTGACACTGAATCAGAGAACAAATGTCCTCTGCCTCCATTCCAGTTAGTTAGTGAGGTTAAAGACAGACAGATATTTAGTTTACATGAGTTGTAAAATGTAGCAGCCAGGTTCTATAGAAGGTAAATGCTAGAATACAATGATATACACTAGAAGCTCGCTCTTATTGATGGAAGCAACAGAACGTAGATCCTTTGTATTTTTCATTTATTACTGTTTCTTTGCCTCTGGATACATGGGCATGAATTTTGTGTGATCGGATCCATGAATAACGGATCTGCAATAGCAGGTCCTCATTATACTCCTATCTGTGCTACTATACTGCTAACCATTCCCCATAAACCAATAGCCTTCTGATAACCAGCGCATACCAAACATTTTCTGACTCATGTGAACGTAAAATGGCGGAAAAGAGCTGGCTCCGAATATAAGGAAAATCAGAAATTAGGGTCCAGTTCAACTTAACTTAGATATGTCCGTAATGATTGCCAAAGTAGTCAACATTATGACAGAATGATCCAATTACAACAAATATTACAAAAAGTATTTAAACATTATGGGGCAGATCCAGAACAACGCTTGTGAGTGAATTTACACGTGGCGGACACGTAAAATTGCATTTTGGTAAGAACTGCGTATGCGCACCATAGAAAATACGCTCCATAACATAGCATAAATGTGAACGCATGGGCCATTTAAGTATTTGTCGCGTAAATCCGTACGTGCGGGTGTGCCAATTTTACGTGTGTCTAAAATACGTCTGAAATTCGCTATGTAGGCGGGGGTTTGTATTTAAAGTGTACAGTATGGGCGTGCTTAGCTGCGTAAATACGTGTTGCACATCCGTACGTGTGCGGATGACCGGTTACGTGGGCAGAAGTTAAGGCAGGGTTTGGAAAGCGGAACTCAAGGGGTGTTCCAAGAGGAGTGTATAGAAGGTACACACGCGTAAATACGCTACGCTAGTAAACGGATTGCAAGCAGAGGTCTGGATCTACCCCAAAGGCAGGATATTTCAATTGCAAACATTGGATCCTGAAGAGTTAAATGCTTCATTAAGAGAAGTTTAAAACATATTCCCAACAAGTGCTATAAAATGGCTTTGATAAAGTTAATTTGGGATTGGAACACATCTATCAGGGGGAACCTCCTGTCCTTCGCAGATCTAAGGTATACTTTCCCCCTTCCACAGAAAGACTTCTAGGGTTTCCTCTAGCTTCGCCATTATTTCATGACTGGTGACAGTCGGTCCAACTTTTCCAGACCTCTCTCCCCATTTGAACGCCTTTGTGTGGCTCTGCACCGTATTTCCCTACTTTATGGGTTGATTACTGACCTTCTTTTCACAGGCTCCCAACATTTTGTGGAGGCCTGGGAAAAAGACCTCCCGGGGTTTCTGGTGAGGAAGCCTGGACAAAAATCTTTCAACTGACTCAAGCATGCTCACTGAGTGTAGCAACTATAGAGACACAATATAAAATTTGGGTTTGGTGATATAGAGTTCCTGCCTGGCTGCACAAGATCTCCCCACTATCTTGGCTTCCTATTGGCATTGTGGTCTGAAAGTAGGGACCTTCATGCATATATGATATGCATTATATATAATTGTTCCCTTTTGGAACCAAATTCTCCACCTATCTAATCTTATTCTATGCAACGACATCCCGGCTTTGCTGGAATTTTGGCTCCTCTCATTCTCTGAAATGCCCATCTCTTGCTACAAAAAATCCCTCCTTAAACATCTTAATTACGCTGCATAATCTTTGATCCCGAGACATTGAAAGTCTGACCAGCCACCATCCATCACAGAATGGTTCCAACGCATTGACCACTACATGGTAATGGAAGACCTGTTTTTTTCCTCCTCTGACCAGGCCCAGGTATTCACAGCAACCTGGTTTTATTGGCTGGAATTCAAGTCCTCCCCTTCCTTTCATTCACCCCCCTCACTACCCCCAACCAACAAGGTGAACTGACTTAACCCTGCTTTACCAGCCAAAGATATCCCCACTTCTTCCAGCCATGTCGGTTTTCCAGGGTAACTTCTCTATGACTGAAAAACAAGCATCCAATTCCTTTTGTACTTCCCTGTCTTCTATGTTGTCAAAGTCTTTTGTCTGTCTGTTCTTTTCTGTGTATAAACGGTATAAGTACAATGGGCCAGATCCAAAGCTACATCCGCTATCGTATTTACGCTAGCCTGAGACGTAAAAACACTATTTTGTGTGTTCTGCACATGTGCGCTGCAGATGTTACGGAACGTAACAATGAACGTACGTACCTTCCTAGTATAAAGAGTTTAACTACGGACGAAGGGGCGCGCCAGCCATACGACACCCGTAATTACGCTTGGGAGGCGGGGTTAGGCATTTAAATCATACAGTATGGGCGTGCTTAGGCGCTTAAGTACGCGCAGCCATTACTGCCAACAGGAGTTACGCTTGGAAAAGTTAAGGTAGGGTTTGGCAAGCGTGAAACGACAAAAGTGCGTACGAGCGAAGGGAGTTCCTAGGGGAGTGCATTGTAATTATGATAGCGTAAATACGCTACGCGTTGAAACATAAAGGAAACGTAGCTCTGAATGAGGCCCAATATGTTCTAGTAGAATCATAGTGCCAACTTTCATCTACACAGTTTGCATATATTCTAGAAAGAGGCAATGCCCGGTTTGTTAGTAACGTGGGACACATAGTGATGTCATTTTGTTATAATCTGTCTCTGCGGTCTGCCCACCTTCCACACTCTTGTTGTACATTGTACTGTTATTGTTTTCAATGGAAAAATTGCTAAAATAAAGAATTTATAAAAATAAAAAAAAAGAAACATCTATCAGTTTTGACTAATCCCTTGCACCCCATATCCATGATAAGACACAGGCAGAATGCCTTTTCAAACTTCTTTATCTAAATAGTTACAGCACATGACTATGGCTCATTGTGTGAAGTTGTTGTTATTGCTCCATATTGGAAGTTGGTTCCTTACAATGCACTGTTTCCAAGGGAGTTTTGGTTCTTATATTTATCAGAATACAGACTGTGGTCATTCATTTTCATGGTTGGTTTATGTATGTAGGTGTTTTTTGTAACTCAAAGCTACAGTACTTTTTATTTATTGTCTTATATAGTTTTTATGCTTTTATGTTTACTTATAATGAGTAAATAATCTATTTATGAATACCAATTCCCTCTTATAACAATTCCATGGTATAAGATCTGATAAAAATGTTTCCTAACTACATAAACCCTGTTTGTTTTCTTTCCATAATGACACGGAGTAGGTAAATTTACTGTAGCAAAGAACATGACCGTAATGCTCCTTTCCATATTGATTACCTGCATGCAGTTACTTGGTAGAAGTGTACAGGATACAATAACTTTACTTATTTTTCCTAGGAAAGTAAAACTGTTTTTGTAATTGGTTTATTCATCACTATTTTAATAAGAAAATCAGTTTTATGTAATGTGATTTTACTAGAATCACACAATAAAATCATATAACATTTACATAAATTTTTTTTTTACTTTCTATAAAATTAACACAAAATAAAATGTATTTTAATACAAAAAAAAAAATCCTGAATATGTTGTTATAAAACAGAAGGCATTTTGAAAAGAAGTTTATTATCATTTTAATAGCTTAATGAGTTTTAAAATATTTAATGTTCAGTAAATAATAGTTTATTTATTATTTCTCCAGATGATGGGCCTGATTCAGAGATCCGATATTAACGATAGTTAGGTGCGTATATTTAGGATCGGATCGATTTTGCATCAACTGCGCATGCGTAGTAATAGTGCAACGCCATGTACGTTGAAGTTAGGGTCAGAAATGCCTTAAGGGTGGACATGTGAATTGGTCGGAAACAAATCCTAAGTCAAGTCCAGCGGAAATCTAGGAACCAAAGGATTTGCATAGAAATAGGCGGGGGGAGGCATTGAGATGAGGGAAAGTGGGCGCGATTACAGACATAAGACCTTAAATATACGCAACTATTGCACATAAGGTCGGAAGTGAGTGGGGCCAGTTAGGCCAATGCAGGTCTAACTTTAGGTCCGGCCGCTGTTTGCAAGGGGAGTGACTGTTTATTCAGTGGGTTGTAACCTGCTCCGACCTGCCACTTAGATGCGTATATTTGAGATCCCATCGGCAGCGGATCTCTGAATCAGGTCCGATGTTCTTTTCAGGTTTAGACAACTATTTTTTTATTCATAGTTTATTCATAGTTCCAGAAATGGAAAATAACTTGGAACCTGGTTTATTTACCTTTATGTCTATAGGTGTATGATTATATACTTGTTATTGAAATAGAATAAAGAAAGATTCTTGTGCATGCAGAGAGCAGAGCTTTTTATTCAGACTTCTTTCACAAGACTTCTATTTCATTTATAAAGCATTATTATGTTCAAAGACAATTGGAATGGCAACATTCAAACATTCAACAAATAGAAGAGCAACTATAATGAGATTTGTGAGTAAAAACATTTTGTTGAGTTAGGACATACATTGTTTCATATATGGTATAACAGATTTGGCAACCATGAATGTTTCTGTCACATGTTTCACATATGGCCTTGTGGCTTGTGTAACTAATAGTGAATTGATAGCTCAATTACAACGTTCCCCTAGTTTCCGTGTGCTTGAATTTTGTCGTTTTTTTGTGTTTTCTGCATATAAGAACTTATGGAGCATATTCTGCCTTATAAGGAGTTATGTGTAATGACACTTCTGACACCTTCCGACAGAGGGGCTGGGTTGCAATCGCAAGGGGATGTGACTTATTATTATGTACAGTATAGGCTTGCCCTCTGTCTGTGAATCAATCCAGGAGTGGCTATTGGTCCAATGACAAATATGTGAATAGTTCAGTTAATCAGAGATCAGATCTAAGGGTACAATCTCTTATCTTCATTAAAAAACATGTATTTCTTTAAAGTTGTCAGTATGATGGAAATCAAGCTGTGTATACAAATAAGAGGATGCGTGTCAGAGGGCTGGTTTTACCCCCACTATTGCAGCCAACCCTCCCACCTCCTCTATTTCAGCAGAGATTTTGCACCTTGGCACTGTATCACTCTAGTTAGCACATTTCTACATTCTGTGGGTGTCTCTTAATAAAATCTCCCCTGGGGCTGCGTTTGACAGTAGAAGGGTCACTGCCATAGTCTAATAATCAATTACCACTAGGAAACATCAGATTGTGTATTCTGCAAAAGCTTCCAAACAGAAATAGATGACCAGACTATCATACATATTAGGTCCTTAATTATGGGTATAGGCTATGGGTATATTTAAAAGGGCCGTTTTATACCAACCAGTTGCTGACTGGCTGTAAAATAGATTGCTTTGCCTCACCTAGGAGAAACAATCAATCCTCCCAAGAAGGAATATACAGCGGCAAATGGTGAGTATTAATGTAACCCCAACCCTTATCCTAATTCTTACCCTAAGCCTCCCCTTCCAATAAAACTAGCCCTTTCCTTCCTGCAGCCTGACCCTAAGACTCCCTTCCCCGCAGCCTAACCCTAAGACTCTCTTCCCCACAGCCTAACCCTAAGACTTTCTTCCCCACAGCCTTAACCTAAGACTCTCATCCCCACAGCCTAACCCTAAGACTCCCCTCCCCACAGCCTAACCCTAAGACTTCCTTCCCCATAGCCTGACCCTAAGACTCCCTTCCCTGCAGCCTAACGCTAAGACTCCCATCCCTGCAGCCTGATCCTAACCCTCCCCTTCCATTACTCTAACCCTAACCCTTTCTTTACCCTAATCCTCCCTTCCCCGCTGCCTAACCCTAAAACTACCCCATTCCTGTTGGTGACTTCCACCACCCTCCAACATTTGTTAATGGAAAAATGGTACACCCAGGGAGTGTGTCTATGGAGGGCCATGGCTAGTCTCTACTACAGGGCGTATCTTAAATCTGCTCTTATTTGCATGTATGATAAGGTGTAACATCTCATTTTATACTTTACCATATGAGTAAAGAATTCACAGGAGAGTTACTTGTCACATTAGCAGAGCTGTGGGTGTCTGTCCCCACAGCTCTGGTATAGTAATCAGATGCTGCAAGAGTGGAAGATAAGTATGGGGGGAGATTCCTGGGCCAAAACCCAGCACTGGAGCCCTTTTAGCCAGTACAGACTGTTAAAAAACGGTAGAGAACCGGCTAGATAGGTTGGAGGGTATGTTATAAATGTATGAAAGATGACCCTGTACCTATGTATACTCTTTATAAAGGGACCCTTTATAAGTTATTACATATTCATTTCTCACATAGGATAATTGGATATTTTTTGTCCCAATGTATTGCATTGTACTAATTAACTATAAGTATTTTTTTTAAAGGGATCACAATTAAAAATAGGTAATGTACCAGATTTATTGTGATATCACAAAAAAAATAATAGTCCAAAGTCCACATCAGGGACATGTCAATAAAGATGAAAACCGATGATGAAACCGCTGGTGTAAGCGGAGAAACGCGTAAGAGGTGGCTGGATCTTTTTGTCTCTACTGCTGACTGCTAATTGCACTATCTCCGACCATTGCACAACGCCACTTTCGCAGCAATTTGCACATTTATTCCACTGAGAGTTGGTTTGGCTGCCATACCTCCGACGGCAAACCGGAGAAGGAAAACCGGAGAAGGACGCGGTGCCGGAGCGGCCCACCTGACCGGGACTTCATATTTACCATCAGGGAGCGCCAATAACCACATGTGGATTAAACTGTCTCCAGACAAACCATACAATCAATTAATAGCAAGCGGGACGCCGCAGCTATAATCTCTCAAAGCAGCATCGATTTACATCGTTGACCGGTCTGTAAAATCTTCTTATAGTTACCTGCCTGTTTTGTCTGGGACATTTTCGTTACTGTCTGCATTGTTTTTCATCAGTGGGATTGTGTTTGCAACACAGTTGCTATTTGTGTCCATTGGACTGAGAAAGGAGACAGTATTTAATACTCAACTTGTAGTTCTTTTCATTTCTGAGTTTAT
This sequence comes from Limnodynastes dumerilii, assembly GCA_011038615.1. Lineage (NCBI taxonomy): Eukaryota > Metazoa > Chordata > Amphibia > Anura > Limnodynastidae > Limnodynastes > Limnodynastes dumerilii. The sequence goes on along the minus strand of WWET01000442.1, from coordinate 445,990 downwards.
TCTGCCAGCAGTGGAGTTATATGTATTACATATTTTAAATGTAACCATCAATGTCCATAAATTATATCTTGTGATATCAGTGCTATATCGAGATATTGATGTTTTTGCTATTTTTAAATCTATAAATAAATTTTGTAGTATTTGGATGAGTCACAGCGCTATTTACTATCTGTATTTATATATTAAAATGCTCATGTCCATGACAGCTAATTGACTGAGCATTACAAGTAAGCATAGACACCTGAGCAGTGGTTTGTGTGTTCAGGGGGTAAAGCACACAAGCCACCACTCAGCCAGTCCCATGCAGTGGAAAAACTTATTGGTACTGCTCATGACAGCTTAGTGGCAGAAAGCATATGGCCTAACTTTTATGCTTTTGTATGTCTGTATACGAACATAATTGTGTAATAAATTTCATACTTAACTACACCACCACTTTCTTTACCTTCTCTATTTCTTTTGTGAAATATGTGTTATGTAGCTATTGAGGGGTGGCTACTGTATCACAACAGTCTATTTACTAGTAGAATGTTCATAGTGGGTGACCTTTCTTTTAGCTACAGTATGCCTTCTCTATTTGCTTTATTTTGTATGTTCTATAAAACAGCATCTAAAAAGCCAGTTAATGATTCTAGCTCAAGAGAAGTAGTTAACTGTTTTTATCAGTATTTTATTTGGCAAAATTAAAGAAACTCAAGCCATAGCGTTTCTACAAACCACAAAAAATTGTCTACCTTCACAGTTTAGCAACAAACAGGTTTTGAAACAGATAAGAGATAAAAGATAATATCTACCTAGTGCACATAACACAATGTTATAAAAGGACACAATAATACAAACATAAGTGTCTAGATAAATTGCAAAAATATGGTTATTTATCGTAGTGTGCAAACCGAATTTACTGGAATGACACATTGTAAATGCACTTTAGGAATGTTTGTTTTGCAATAAGATTTTTCTACAATGTACGCACAAGCTCATAATCAAATCTGGCAAGGAAATTTCTTTTGCACAGAGGCAACTTTGCTGTTCATTACAGGGTAAATCACATGTAACACACTGGAAAATTATTATTGGCATTTCAGTAACCTTGTAAAAATGACCCATTATATCCACCAAGTCTATGAAATTTTGCCACTGTTGAAGACACAGTTATATTTTCAACATGCATTACGAATGGTTTTAATGGTAAATATGTTTTATAATCACAGTATATGTAAATATTAATACAAACATTCTGCCATGGAGATCAAAATAAAATAAAAATAACCAGAAGGCTTTGTACTATGCACATAAAAAATCAAGTAACATTACAGACAAAAATTCCAAAATTCTGTCTAATAAATGGTTGCAACCATGGTTACCTTGATCTTTTAGAAATGATGTAATGGTGCCCAGTTTTTGCTGAAGCCCTTCTCTTACAAGTATTAACCCCATATAAAATATTATCTCCAGTGCCGGCTTACAAAAACAAATCCTCATGCTCCCAAAGTGGGTCAACTGCAGTGAGGCGTGTTGGCCTGCTTTTGGCTAAGGCACTTATAGATTACCTGGATTGGATAGGGTCATGGTGACACACTGTAAAAAAGAGCATTAATAGACAAGACAGGGTCCAGACATCTGCTGCCACAGCAGTTGGTGCTCCAACCGCAGCAGAGGTCAAAGGCCGGAAACCCCGGTGCATCCTAACTAAGCGCAAGTCGAGGCTAGTGACGCTCACCAGACCCTACCTTAACACTTCCATACCATCCCCATGTAAAATGTTGATAACTCCTAAATATCAGCAACTCTAACACCATGATAAATACCCAGTGAAATCTAACCTCCAAACAAAAATTCCACTCTACACCTTCAACCATGACAAAAATAGATTCCTCTTTGAAACCAACCAGGTGTGATAATAGAAAAGTAATATATGCTTATGCCAATATCAATAGTAATAAGTAAATATAGTTCATATATAGCAAATAGGTAATACATTCGAATAATATAGAAGATAATGAAACCACAAGTGGTAGAATAGGAGCAGCTGCACTAGAGTAGCTATTCCAAACAAAAATAAAGAAAGATAGTGCTGTGCTGTATTCGAAACCAGTAGTGGTAATTAAATAGATAAATAAATGAAAAATAAAATAAAATAAAGGCACCTAAATTAGTAGTAAATGTAATAAATTATACTGATAAAAAAAGACTAATCATACAATTGATCCATATATAGGGGCATAAACACATACAATAGGCAATCATAATAATGTAGTAATTCAACAATTATATTACTGATAGCATATAGAAATAAAAATATAATTATATATAGCCTAATATGGACAGAGAGTTACCGGTCACTAATATAAATTGTGGTGAATAGTGTCCATGCGATAAATGGATCGCAGTAGTAACGTTAGGCAATAGCTATAAGTTGATATTAAAAATAGGTGGATATTAAAAAACTCTGGACTTACCCGCTGGCACTGCGCGTCCGCATGAACCAGCCAGGGTCCAAAATAAGAGTCCTGTAGAATCCTAGTGGGAGAACACCGTAGAGAGGTTAGGGTGGTTGGCGACATATCTAGGACTTAATCCCACAGCAAGCAGAGTAGAATTCCAATCACGGCGGAAAAAGAACTCCCGAGCCGACAGCAATCAGGCTTATGGGAGAAAAGGGTCCCAAGCAGGTAAATTCCGTTTAGAGGGACTATAGATGGTCAATAGCAGAGCACATAGGCTCAATTGGGGTGGATGTAGTATAGAACCCTTATTCGATGTTGATGAGATCGTAGGTCTCCTCATAGAGTGTTAAAATTCTCCGTTTGGAAGCGCCCTGTGCAGATGGGATTTGTGTTGGATTTAAAGGTCCGCCTCCCTTAACCTGGAGGTGTCTCGGTAATAAAGTTTTCCCACACAGGACAGGTATAAAGTAGTTTCCAATTGTAGAGTAAAAAAATAAAAAAGTAAAAAGGGGGGTGCAGTAAAAGTTCTTGGAATTGCGCCTAGCCCTGATAAGGTGGAGCAAAAAAATAGAAAAAGTCAATTTAAAAAATTGCACATAGGGTAACTTGACGCGTTTCCTGGCTAAAGCCACTTCATCAGAGGTAGTTTGAAAAGGAAGGACACACTCATGTGTTCAATTTATGTGCAGAGTAGAGTCTAAACAGGTGTATGTTAATTACACAGTCAAAACAGAAGGTGCTCAAATCAAATATGTATACATATAATAAACATGTTGAAAATACATAAAATATATATATATATATATATATATATATATATATAACAAAAAAATGTATATACATATATATTTCTCGAATACAATATTGAGAACCCCACCCACCTCTATGCTAAGCACAACAAGTATAACCCTACCTACCTCTATCCTAAGCACAATATATAACCCCACCCACCACTATATCCTAAGCACAATGGGGTAGATCCAGAACTACATTTGCCGTATGTTTATTTGTTTATTTCGTGTGCGTAAATTCGCTACACTCCCCTCGGCACACCCCTTGCACGGACGTATTTTGTCAAGATACGCTTTCCAAACCCTACCTTAACTTTTTCCAACGTAACCGCAGTCATATGCACACGTACATATGGGCAACACGAATTTACGCAGCTAAGCACGCCCATACTGTACACTTTAAATACAACCCCCCGCCTACTTCACGTATTTCAAACGTAAAATCGGCACGCCCACACGTAAGTATTTACGTGACACATACATGAATGGCCCATACGATCATAATTATGCTACGTTAATGTGCGTATTTTCTATGGTGCGCTTGCGCAGTGCGTACAAAACAGCGATTTTACATCTCAACCACGCGTAAATTCGCTCCTACGCGTAGTTCTGGATCAGGTCCAACATGTATAACCTCACCCACCTCTATCCTAAGCACAACAAGTATAACCCCACCTACCTCTATCCTAAGCACAAGTATAACCCCACCTACCTCTATCCTAAGGACAAGTATAACCCCACCTACCTCTATCCTAAGCACAACAAGTATGTCCCCACCTACCTCTATCCTAAGCACAACAAGTATAACCCCACCTACCTCTATCCTAAGCACAACAAGTATGACTTCGTCCACCTCTATGCTAAGCACAACAAGTATAACCCCACCAACCTTTAGCTCATCATGATATTCTTTTTGGAGACAGATCATGTGGAGTCCATAATGAAGCTCAAAGCCAGGAGTCCTAGTACCCATCTATTTCTGAACCTTGCCAGCCTAACAGGTAAATGTCCTAGACAAGATCATCATGTGCTTAAAAAAACTCAGTCACTGGCTTCTTTCTCTTTCATTTAGCACTGACCATTACATTTTGGCAGATCATACATAATGGAGGACTTTTTTAGGTATAAAACCTAATCCAAATGATACCGATTGTAATAAGCAGTCAAGCATTAAGAAGCAGCAAAGGACAGTGGGCCTGATCCAGAACAGGCCCACGTAAAAGGCAGAGACGTAAAATTGCTGTTTTGTGCGCACTGCCCATGCGCACCATAGAAAATACGCACATTAACGTAGCATAATTGTGAACGTATGGGCCATTCACGTATGTGTCACGTAAATACTTACGTGTGGGCGTGACAATTTTACGTTACGTTATGTCTGAAATACGTGAAGTAGGCGGGGGGTGGTATTTAAAGTGTACAGTATGGGCGTGCTTAGCTGCGTAAATTCATCTAGCCCATACGTACGTGTGCGTATGAATGCGGTTACGTTTGCAAAAGTTAAGGTAGGGTTTGGAAAGCGTATCTTGGAAAATACATACGTTCAAGGGGTGTGCCGAGGGGAGTGTAACGAATTTACATGCACGAAAATACGCTACGCGAATAAACGTACGGCAAACGTAGTTCTGGATCTACCCCAGTGTTTGTAGAAATTGATCAACATAGTCTATAATCCTAGGTAGTTGCCTGAGGTATTTATTGATTACAATTCTACATATAATTTAAATAGCCCACAGTTATTTTACACGAGCTACAGAAAGAGAAGTAGTCAGTAACCTCATAGATTGAAGCTTCTGACTATAGTCTCTCCATATTGCCACTTGGCAATAATGGGCCGTGTCCAGACCTACGGGCACCTTACGGCAGCCCGAGGTCAGCATGGCCGCCATCTGAGCGGTGAGTGCACGCCCCATGTTTTACGTGTCCAGATTCCCAACCTAACTTTTACGATCAGCTATGCGGCCTTACGGACACATACCTGATAGTAACGGGGCTTCCCCCGCCCTGTCCCCTAATTTGCATGTCTATCTCTGCCTTTACGGCGGAGATACGACATGCGTAAAGGGGGAGGGAAAGCCGTCGACTGTAACTATAGTTACGGATGCCGGCCCTTACGACGTCGAGTGAAGTTTGTGCGCATATGCACAACCTTCAAAACAGGGGAATTACGGCCAAACAGGAAGTAAATCCCCTTGCGGGCGTTGTTCTGGATATGGCCCAATGTCTCAACCATGCACCACACATCTAATTTGTCAAACAGGAGATGTCATTCTCATCCCCCATTTGTCAAGGTTAAATGTAGCTGATGTTGGGAGTTTAACACTGCTCCTTCTGTGTTTCAATCCCAGGAGGAGCTGCTATTGTCTGCTACATTGCTGTTACATTGGCACTGGGTCACAACAATAGAACTGATGATCAGGGCACTAATAGCAGGAAATGTGGATACAACATGATTTTGCAAAGCCTTAATGTGAGCAATGACCTGATAATGAAACTTGGTACTTGGGATATACTGTCTATAGTTATATTACAATTGTACAACTTTTTTTTCACATTTGAAATTTATATTTAATTTGTTGATTATCTGTTAGAAGTTTGCCTATACCAACCCTCTAACATAAATGTGCAGAATAGTATATATTTCCATTCATCCAGAAATGTATTTATAAATTCAACTAAACTATACAGTTTGTCAAAATATGAACTGTAGTTTGCTTACTGCCATGTTTACAGTTATCCAATTGGTTTTATTTCATGTTGTGCAATCAAAGTGTATTAAATTACACCTCTCTCTCTCTCCACTAACTGGCCTTTACTTTGATGTACTGTAGACAGCTATATTCAGAAGCTTGATAAGACTCAAGGCTTGTGAGGCTTCATAACTCTGTGTCACTCCAATGAGTTTCAGAGTCATTGTTATAAAGTCATTTCAGCTTGACTTTTGCTAAATAATTAGCACTACAACGTGTGGTGGTTTCCTTTTTTCCTCAATAGTAAAGCTATTGCTATTTTTACAGTTCTATATTTCTAATACAAGACTGAATAATAAAGTTAAGAGAGCGACATATCAAAACATTTATAAAATACCCTGGAAGTATTTAAATAATATTTTAATTTTTTTATGTCAACTATTACATTTTGATTCTTTTTTGGACCTTTCTGTTCTCATTCATTTTCATATTTCCAATAACAAATTCTTAGCTGATCCAGAGTTTGGGAATAAGGGCAATAAGGTGTAAGTATATAGTTTGACTAAACCATGTGAGAGGTGCTAATTAAGTGGAGTTTTTTTTTCCAAGCAGGGAAAATACGTTATTTTTGCATACAGGCCTCAAATACTGTTTAGATTTATGTTTAACCTGTAAATTAGAGCTGAGCAAGAAAACATCACCTCCCAACTTTGATTCTGGTTTCACAGTTTAACTTTGCCCCCCCCCCCTGCATTTCAACATGGTTTTGCTCAAGTCTATTTTTGCCCCTATTTTGCCCCTAAAAAGGTGTAAATGTAGCTCTGGATCAGCCCCTTACAGTATACTGTAGATTCATTAGTACACACCAAATGCAACTAATGTACAAAACTGAATTTCCATCATTAAAACTAGTACTCGTATTGTAATAAGTTTCATTTGTTTATATATGTATATTTTTGTAGATATTAAAATGCCATGTAGTAATGTAAGAAAGGAAGAAAATAAGGAGTTAGAGAAACTCCCCAAGCACTACCTCCTGTGCACACTCCTACGTTATATAAATAAAGAAACAATGTATCATTGAGCAAATAAAATCACCATTTATTTTTATTCATTAAAATATGTAGCGAAATATCCCACATGAAACAAACATATAGCCAGATGATGTACATATAGAGAGCAATCAGCAGACATAAATAATCACGTTGTAGAGTATACTCATCCTCAATACAGCCACCGGACACTCCGTGGTGAAGCAATTCCCAATTGCCTAGTAGCTTAGGCATACCCTGCTCTATCCAAAAGAACTGGCCCTGGTATCCCCTAAAGTCCTCACGGACGTGCTTCAATATAATAAATATATAATATTATGTATATAATATGTGCTTTAATATCACTACCAGTAGCACACCTCATAGAGGGATACCACGTTAATTTATCTAATTGAAACTGGTGCGGTTGTTTCTTTGTTTCATGTAGTAATGTAGTCTGCTCAGATATAATACTACATATATTATATAGTATTAAAAAGGTGAACATTTTCTAGTCTTGGGTTTCCTATAACTTGACTTTAAGCTTTCTTTTATAGCACCTGCTGCCAGATTGCTGACTCTTGGACATCCCCCTTTCTTCTAGAAGCATACCCATTGATGCGGCACATTACTAGTATTTTGGGAAATACCTTCCAACAATTCATAATAGTTTGGTTTTTCTTCCATTATATAACATTTTCTCCAATACTTAGTGTAATACGTCTTGTTTTTTGTTTTGTTTATGTAAAGAAAACATTTAATCTTGAACAGTTTTCGGTAAACGCTTCTACTGTTTATCAGCTGTTTGTTACACTGTATTATTTACATTGGGCCAGATCCAGAACTACGTCCGTCTTCCATAGACGGACGTAGTTCAATAAACAGTAGCTACTGCGCATGCGTAGTAGCTATTGTACGTAATATGCGTATCTTTTCGATACGTAGATTGCGTATATGCGGTCTTTTAGACCTCTTCCTAAAGTATGGATTCACGTATGTAATGGTCTAGCCTGGCCCATACTGTGCAATTTAAATGCCACCCTCTGCCTACAAAGCGTATTTTTGGGTGTCGTATGGATGACCCACCCCTTTGCTCGTAGTTACGCTGATGGTATGTAGGTTCAGAGTTACGTGGTGTAACATCTGCCGCAAGCATGCGCAGTACATACAAATAGGTGATTTTACATCAGCGGATGTAAAAGGCACTTTACAAAATTGACTAGGAAATACCAGCATTCTCTAAGCAAAACATATTACAATTCACCATTTACCTTGACTGAAAACACAGAGTAGAAGGGAAAAAAATCAACTCACACAAATTGTTCACAATTGAAAAATCAACAATAACTTTTATAAGACCTTTGATGTAACAACAACAAACTGATTAAACCAGTGAAAACAGTTGCTTCCATTGTACAATGTAAAAAGAAGACTTTAATAATGTAAATGGCTCTTGGTTTATTCTAACTGGTTAGATTACCAGCTTGTTATAATAAAGATGACTGTCTCTCTATAGCATACTGTAGCAAATCCCAGACTGTGTAACATAAATAATACTGTATAACAACTTTCTCTTTCATCTGTAGATATAAAAAGTTTTGTACGTATTTAAGAGCTCAAATAAAAACATGAACTGACTTTTCATTGAGGTAAATTCTTTCCAACAAAGAAAATGGCAGCACAATAAACAGATTTATGGCAGCACAATAAACAGATTTAACAAATTTCTGAATTGATTTTCCATAAAATAGGACATTTATAAATAATAAAAATCTGCATTTGCAAAATACCATGATAACATGCTTGAATGATTCACATAACATGGCTTTTTATTTCTGGTTATACTCACTTTATGAACCTTACTTAGTTTATCAGATTTTAGTCATTTCCATTTGCCTAAAAGTGAGACCTTATCTAAGAGTTTTGTGGCATGGAAGAGGAGACGTATAAGGCGAAAGAGCGTCTTGAGTCAAAGTTAGTGTGTGAACCTGCTGGATCAGACGCACAGCAAAAACGTACATGCCAGAAAAATGAGCATAGAAATATATAGATCAATAGACTGAGTTGTACTGTATATTTTTTTCATCTAGACAATAACATGTAACCATGATTTGTTAAGTGGTTTAAGGTAGATTTTTTTCATTGAATATGTGCTATGTAGATTTTATACCCCCTAACTGAATAAATAAAACATCTATCTACATTTTACATAAGACAAATGTAACAATAAAAACAATCTCCTACAAAAATGAAAAATGATTTTACAAAATGCTGCCATTTGTGAGCTTCATGCTACTCTTTGCAAAAAGCTCAATCTCTATTATAGAGTGCAGTGGAATATAGCTTAAACTTCTGCAGATCTTTGTTGAACAACAGGTAGCCTACTGATCTGTCTCGTGTGCCTCCAACTTCTTATTGATCTCTGATTTATTTGTAATAGCTTGTAACTATTGATTAAGTCTTTTGTGGATTAGTTGTTTCTTTTGCATGAACTCAACAAAAGGTATAAGTTGTATGTTAACAGTTGAACAACTGTAGTACTTTAGTGTTTTATATATCCTATTGCAATAGTTGTGCTCCTACTTCCTTATATGTCTTTCTGTACTAACAGAACAAAAAGATGTCCTGCACATAGTAATCATATGGTACTCCACCCTTTCTTTAAAGTTCATTGCATTTTAGTTCTTAAAAGTTCATTACATTTCATTGCATTTTAGTAAAAATGGGGGAGGGCGCATTTTTTAGATTTGCCCTGTGCTCCATTAACCCTAGTTACACCTCTACATGGGACAGCAGCCAAGCCTGTCCCAACCATCAGGGACTCTGGTGAACACCAGTCTTACAGATAGATTCCACATTCAGGCTGGCAGTCGTGACATCCCTCATGGCTTCCTAGTTGAATCTCCTGAGCCCTGTGTGACCAGATACCACCCTGGTAGATATTCAATACCCTCAGTCACCAGCACTAAACCAATGGTTCTGGATGGTCTCTGTCCACCCCTCACCTTGAAGGAGAGAAATTACTGCATTCATCACTACCTAAATAAAATCTAGATAAGCTATGTCTACAGCTGGATTTCTGGATTTAAGATACTGTACAATTTGTTCCTTTGACGGTGTTTCCATCAATTTCCCTACTACTAATGTTAGACTCACTGACCGGTAGATTGACGCTTCTTCCCTACTTCCACTTTTTTGCAGAGGGACGATTTGCTATTTTCCAGTCCTCTGGAATCACCCCAGTTATTAGTGACTAGTTAAATAATTCAGTTAATGGTTTTGCCAGCACCCCTCTAAGCTCTTTTAGTATCCTCGGATGTATAACATCTGACCCCATTGATTTATTCACTTTCTGCTTTGAAAGTTTTTAATACCTGCTCCTCAGTGAAAGTAGTAGTAATTGCCCCTATTGTATTAATAGTCTTCCCATTTAAAAGTGGTCCCTTCCCCTCTCTTTCTTTTGTGAATATTGAACAGAAATACTTGTTAAGATGTTCTGCCACATCCCTTTCACCCTCATCAAAATTTCAACACTCTTTTTTGAGCCTTACTATCCCGCATTAGTTTTTCGCCTTTCTTATATATACTAAAAAAAGCTTTTGTCACCTTTCGTACCAAGTGGGACAGTTTTTCCTCAGTTTGTGCCTTTGCTGCCCTGATAACCTTTTTAGGCTCCTTCTGTTTTGCAAAATACTCCTTCCTATAATCATTATTTTGAGTTTGCTTATAATTCCGAAAGGCCATTTTTTTTTTGCTTTCACTATAGTTGCTACCTCTTTTGTAAACCACACTTTCTTTTTCTGGGGTTTTTCCTAACCTTTCTTATACAAAGGTCTGTTGCTGTTAATAATACATTTTTTAAATTTTCCCACTGCTTCTGTACTCCTTTCATATGTCTCCACTCTACAAAAGAATCACTTACACATTTCCCCATTTTCACAACACCTGCCTTCCTAAAATCTAGCACCCGTCTTTGTGTCTCTCAGCCATTATACTTAATCATACTGCTTGATGATCACTGGATCCTAGGTTCTCACACACACTTCTGAGATTCTGTCACCATTTGTAAGTATCAAAACTAAGATTACCTCTTTGTGAGTCTCTACATCAGCCAGAGTTGGCATTTCAGATATGCAGGCTTATGCCTGCAATCTGAAATCCTGGCTTTTGGATATGCAGGAACATAGGGCCTGATCCAGACCTACGCTGATGCACTGTGCTTACTGAAGCACAGCGTATCAGCGTTCACTTTCCCCGACACTCCCCCTGTGCGGGCGTATGGCCACTTCCTTATGCCGGCTGAAGGCTACCCTAACTTTAGCCGGCTCGCACAGGAGCCTATGGCCGCCTAGGCCGCCCTCCCACCCTAATTAAACTAGCTCCCCCCGCCCACCTACACTAACCTGAACATAGGGACGCTGGGGGACGTCCCCTCCAGCGTCTCTACGGCCCTGCTACAGACGCCCGATCCACGATCTGCCCGGCGCATGCGCAGATCGGCTTTTCAGCCGATCTTACGCTTACACCCGCCGTCCTAGCAACGGCGGCCATAGGTCTGGATCAGGCCCATAGAGTCGGCCCTTACCAATTTGGTGTCCTAGGCATGATTTTGCTTGTGCCTCTCTGGTGCCACTTCAAGCTTATGCTGCATACACATGTGTATTTATGATGTTTGCTGGAGCGTACACAAACAGAATGGTATAGAAGACCAAAAGAAGAAAAGAAGAAAATTAATTAAAAAAAATAGAGAGAGAGAAAGAAAGAAAGAGAATGAATGAATGAATGAATGAATTAATGAATGATCGTAAAGTCAGTCATGGCTTTAACTTCAATACAATAAACATCTATGCACCAGGGTTGTGACCTTATACAGCCGCATTCCCATACAGTACCGTGGATCCCGTTGTCAACATAGGAAGGGAAAGGTAACAGCCCCGTGTGGGGTGAAGAGTTGACTGTGAGGTCACTAGATGACCAGGGATAGCTTTCTTTTGTTTATGGGACCAGCGGGCTAATGATCGTGTAATATGGATGCCTGCATTGAAATTGTGCTAATAAGTGTGACAATACCTAGCGATGTGTATAAAAGTTGTTTTTAATTGTTCTTAAATTCTCTGACCTATATCAAACTGTATTTGTTGACAACAAATTTGGAAAATGTTTTTGAATTAAACTTTAATGATTTTAAAGTATTTTATTGCGATTAAGAGTATTTATATTTGATGTACTAATTAAAGGGATAGTGTGCATGGTTAAAAAGGACAACTATCGGTTACCTTTTTTTAATTAACACAGTATACAGGCTGCTTAGCAGCAGCCAAGATTGCTGTAAGAAAGTTTACTTTGAGAGTCAGCCAGGAAACGCTTAAGGACTGGAGAAGTTGTGCCGCTGTAAGTATCACAGCAGCATATGACATCGAAATCCAGAACCCCCTCAGTGCAATTATTTGTTATAAATAATTTGTTTTATATGACTGCCCCATAATCCATCCATTCTTGAGAAGAGACTTTAAGGGTTCTAAAAAAAATAAATAAACATCTCCTCCTCTCCTACCATCCTTCTTCCCGTTGGAATTCCCCAGGGCTCAGGTCTTGGTCCCCTTCTCTTTTTGCAATACACCTCCTTTCTGGGTGACCTCATCAGCTCCTTTGGCTTTCACTATCATATATGCCAACAACACTCAATTATATCTCTCCTCACCCCTACCCCCTCTCCACCTCTCTCCTGTCCAGAGTATCAGATGGCATCTCAACCATCTCCTCATGAATGTCCCAGCGCTTTCTCAAGCTTAACAGACAAAAATGAAATCGTAGTCTTCCCTCCTTCACGTATACCCTCTACACCTAGTATCCATTACTATTGGTGACTCCACCATTTCCTCCTCGACCAAAGCCCGCTCCCTGAGCATCATCTTTGATTCCTCACTTTCCTCCATCCCCCCACATCCATGCCCTCTCACTTTCACCTCTGCAACATAGCTCATATCAGACCTTTCATAACCGCAAATACCACAAAAAAACGTATGCACTCTCTTGTTATCTACCGTCTCAAGTACTGTAACATTCTGGTCCATCTTACCTCACTAAAATCTATACTTAATGCTACAGCCATACTCATCTGGCTTCCTGTCCATTTCAGAATTCTCTTCAAGTTCCTCCCAGCTTTTCTCTCTACTGTCTATCACTCTCCTTATACACCTGCTCCTACACACTCAGATGCAGGATATCTGCATCTTTAACAATCATAATAATAATAATAATAATAATACTTCACTTTAGACAAACTGTCAACTGTTCATCTATCTAATCAAAAACATACATGGGTAAAAATGAATGGCCTCAAGGGCAGTCAAAAATGAGAACAACCCCTCACCAATCTTAATCAAGCAAGTGTGTCCTGGAGCCAGTGTTAGAGAGAAAAGATATGGCATAGATACAAAACACCAAAGCAGTCACTCAGAAGATATGATCCTCAGGGGTGGTACTTGCACTATTTAACCACTCAGCTGTCATATTCCAGACAACTCTACTAACAACAGTCTGCAATGTACTTTTGGTAATTTTTTTTATGCTTAATTTCACTAATAATCATATATATAGAGTTTATATATTTGCAGTAAAATTAACAAACATTTTTATATACCAAACAAGTTTAAACATTGTATGCAGGTGTGCCTCATTCTGCTCTTGGAATAGAGTATGTCAAGGAAGTGGGCAATGAGCTGAAACCTTTCCTAGGGTGCCCAGAGACCTAGCACAGATTCCGCAAATGCATACATTTATGATCACAGTCTATAGCATATTGCCAGTGTATTTTGTATAGCACCATGCTATAAAATCCTAGGCGGTGTTCTGATATCTTTGTGCCTGCAAACTGTAAGAACATACAACATTAATCAGCAGTTAAAGCTGAGATGGCAAAATTATAAAGCAAAAAATTAGAAATTATGGACCATCAATTTTACTTTGTGCTTTGGTGATTTGCAAATCTTCTTTGCTCTTTTGATCAAGCATTTTCCTAACTTGTGTTCATCAACCTCTGCTAATGACTCTCAAAACCAGAACTGGAAATTAGTTTTCAGGGTGATGGATTAACCAATAACTAAAAACCAGTGAAGTGTAATTTATTGCATTTTTTATCAAGTACAACTAATGATTTTTTTTTCCTGACCTGATCACATTAAGAAAGACTTATATCAACCACTTGCTGAAACTGTGTAATGTTTTCATTATCTGTAGTTTATGCTTTCTACAAGAAAAAAATTAATTAGTGACATGTAGCAATTTAGCTCAGCTGCCGGCAACCAGCATTTTAACTAAGCTGGCTACAAACTTATTCCTCCTGTTGCGTCCCATTAGGTTGTTTATGAGATGCTGACAAGTATGTAAAGGGTAATGGAATTCTATCCCCATTATGTCTCCAGTCCCCATCCTGTATCCCCATCATGTCTCCAGTCCCCATCCTGTATTCCCATCATGTCTCCAGCTCCCCCCCCCCATATCCCCATCATGTCTCCAGTCCCCATCCTGTATCCCCATCATGTCTCCAGTCCCCATCCTGTAACCCCATCATGTCTCCAGCTCCCCCCGCTGTATCCTCATCAATTCTCCAGCTCTAGGAAAGGACCCAGCCACCATCTTGAATGTCCAACTTCAGTGCTGGCAGGAGGAGAGGGCAGGTGGCAGCAGGCAGCAGGTCCCGATACTGAGATCCTCCTGCTGCTACTAAAGGTAAGTAAAAGGGGGAAGGGGGAGTGTGGGTCTGTGTGTGTGTGTGTGAGTGGTTTTTTAAATGTTTTTTTCTGCCCCTCACCGTTGGGCATGCACAGTAGCGTCCACGTGTGGACGCTACTGTGCATGCGTATGACGGTGCAGAGCAGAATGGCTTTTATATATATATATAGATAATACAGTCATTACATTTGTACAGAACTCATCATATTTGGATCTTAAATGGATCTCGGTTTGTATTCATAAATACAATGAAGAAAAAATTGCATTGCATTATACTGTACGATCAAAGCTCAGCATTACTTGTCACTTGTCAAATTGCATAATTAATCACTGAATACTGTCCCCCTTTTATCACAATTGTCCTCTTCCTGTAAAACCACTTTATATTTATTGAATCAAACAATATATGTATCATGTTACAACGGTAAGCTTTCTATCTCCAGTACCCCGTTCAGTTATCCAGATAACATTTCAATTTTAATACAAACCTAGACAAAGTGGAGGGCCACAACCTGAGCAAGTATTCTAGTTTGCATCAAGAGCATGAAATATTTTTACGCAAAGTCCTCTACAGTAGATTGTTGCTGCATATGGTGGCCAGTCTGAAAACTTTAGAGAGTCTGAGACCATACAGAAGAGGCATGTGCCAAGTGTCTACCCAGATTACAATGAACCTCTTTGTGGTGGGAGTTTTCCTTGTGAAATGGGGCTAGTGTATTGGGAGCCCATTATTTAATCTATGCACACGCCCTCATTTTACTTTAATTTGTGCTCAGAAAGATATACTTTTTTATATATGCACCAATTAAAAATAAAATGTCAACAAAGCTTATTTACTACTTTATTTCTGGTATATGTGGTAATAAAGAAACAGCAACTGTCTCTAAAACTTTAACCTTGTGTATCATAAAGACACATCCAATTTTGGTATACCTCTCAGCACTAAGGATACAGATTTTGTGACATCACTCTGTCACAACTCGACAACCAGACACATGATCAATCCAGCTGTGATAAAACAAGAACATGTAGAAAATGTGAATTTTAATGCACCCTCCACCTTCCCATTGTGATGCTGCAACAATCACAAAGGAGAATAGGAGAGAGGAACAGCAAAAACAAAAAAGTGGGTTGGAAAGCATACTGCAGAGAGAAGGGACGGCAAAAGGAAACACTCACTTCCAATGAAAGGTGTGATAAAGGCTTGAAAAACAACAATGAAAAATAATAGTTACTACCCCTCTATTGGTATAGGAGGCATCACAATCAATATCACACATTTCCCAGCATTTGCATAAACTGACTTTGCTTTCAAGACTACATACAGTATTTCATAGACGTGTCATTGACAGCCTAAACAATTATTTTACTCTGAAGTATGTTTCCCATACATATTCATGATTTTCTATCATATTAAAGTTAGTCCAAGTGTGGTATTCTTCCATTCATCCTAAAATAGAAGTATTGCATACGGTTACACAAGAAAGGTATTCTTGAACAAAAATTTTTAACATTTGAGTCATTAATTGTTTTTACCAGGAGTTTTATGCTAACTTCTAACAAGCCAATGCAACATAGTTTGTATTTTGGTATGCTATATATAAATTGTCTTTTTGGAGCTTAGAATATTATTATTATTATTATTATTATTGGACCTCATTCACACTTAAGGGCAAAACAGGTGCAAGGATAGACCTCAGCCGTGTGAGGGGTGCAAATGATTTTAATTCTTTTGCATGCAGAGAAAATATCTTCTATTGCACATAGAACTCACATACTGCAAAGCTTTATAACTGTCTACACTTGCACCTGTTTTGCCCTTTTTAAAAAAAAGGTGTAAGTGTAGCTCTAACAAAAAACACACAAGGCTGCACTTCTATTCAAATATAGGAAATGTGTGCAAACGTATATATAAATGAAGAAGTGCAGCCAAGGACCAAAGTGACCACTGTGTAACTACAAGGAACAAACAATACAAATATTATATAATACTAGGGGCCAGATTTACTAAGCAGCGATTTTGTAAAGTTGCTAAATATTTGGAGATTTTTCAGCGATTTTCAAATTGCTGTATTTACTAAAGGGAAGTCACCATTAAATCGCCTAAAAAGGGGTCCTTTAAAATCGCCGTTTGGAAAATCAACTTTTAGTGAATACAGCGATTTTAAATAAAAAAATCGCTGCTAAATCACCCCGATGACCAAAGATTTTAAATCGAGAAAAAAATTGCTGCTTAGTAAATCTGGCTCAATGTGTCCGCACATATATAAAAAGGAGGTTTAGTTCACAATATAACTATATCGGGTTAAGCTCACCTGCCCAGCGTCAAGGCACCTCCTGGTCAAGGCACCTACAGGAGGTTCCTTGATGCTGGGCAGGTGAGTTTAACCCAATATAGTTATATTGTTAGTAATATAGTTAGTTATTACTAAATCTTCTTTTTATGTATGTGCTGACACATAGTGTTATATAATGTTTGTTTGGAGCACCAAACCTATCTTTTGTCCCTTGTAAGTGTAGCTCTGGATCAGCCCCAATGTTTCTACAGATAATGAGCTGATCCAGAACGTCACCGCTGCTGTGGTTGGAGTTTAATCCACAGTTGCAATAAAGATTATATGGCTGATTGCTGTGTGATCCTAAGTTCATCCTCTGCATGTAGGGGTAGACCACCCCCCTTGCACGTATGGGACTTCTGATAGCAGGACATTAACATTAACACACTGCCCCCATGGAAAATAGGGCAGGTGCGTAAATGAGGATCGCACATAATGGCTTAACCGAGCCCCTACTGTACAACTTAAATACCCCCTTCACTTGTACGCATATCGGCTCGACCCACGCCACCATTGGAAAAGCTTCCAGCAAAGAAGACTAGATCTTGAGGATCCATATCCATACTGAAAGCCTTCTGGGAACACCCGTGTACTCGCCATTTCTGTATGTTTATACAGATAACTTGCTTAGTGAGTCTAGATCCAGTCCAATGTGTAGAAAATGTGAACAGAAGATCAAAATATACAATATATACAATTAATATTAATGTTTAGCAGACAAATAAAAACATTTGAAACACCAGATACAAGGATGCCATCAATATACTGTAATATTCTGTGAATAATGTATTATACAAAGAATATCCAGATAATTTATAAGCAGATAATTGCTCCACATTTTGTCAGTTGGTTTTGCAATACAGGAGAAAGAGGAATGAAAAGGTACTGCATTCACATCCTGTGATTATAAAAACCATTGTTCCTACTGGAGTGAGAATCTCAGGGCCCGATTCAATTGCCGGCGAAGTTTTCAAAAAGTTTGCGTCGGTAAAAATACGACGCCTTCGGCAGCAATTGATCGATAAAAATTCGCCTATTCAATTATTTTTTTACCGCTGCGCTAAAACAGCAGGCAGCGGTAAAAAAATAACCAGAGAAAAAAAAAATCTCTCTGTTAACGCCGCAAATCACCTCCTGCTAGCAGGAGGTGACCGGCGCTAGTGAGAGACTATTACCCAGTGCCTGAAATGACGTTCTCACGATACTTCAGGCACTGGGTAATAGCCTCAGTAGCGCTGGCACTTCCTGCTAGCAGGAAGTGTTTTGCAGCGTTAAGAGAGATATTTTTTTTTTTCCTCTAGCAGCTGCTCAGCGGTCCCTGGATGGCAGGGCATGGTGCCTAATGCCCTGCCATCCATGGGCATGCTGATGCTTGTAGTTCTACAAGCATCAGCATGCCCTGTTGGGG
>WWET01000442.1:408224-425685 GCA_011038615.1 Limnodynastes dumerilii | reverse complement strand
GTATCTGTGAATATATATATATATATATAAATATATATATATATATATATATATATATATATTTATAAAATAGGCATAATGGCTGCAAGCCATCTTGTAATAGACAACCAGAACAATGTAAAAGGTGGAAGTGATATAACTTGTTTCTGGGCTTTTCGGATATGTATTAATGGAAATGTGAAACTTTGTATCCTCTGTATTGCAAACCATATGCAGTTTTGCACTTGCCAGAGATAGTTTAATATATCATGAAAAGTGTCTAAGAAATTTCAAATTTGAATTGCTGAAAAGACCTGACCCCGTCTAAAGAATTTGTCAGTCTCTGCTGAGAAAGTAAAGTAGATTTCCTCTGTGAATAAATGGCAAATTCAAATTTGGAATAATGTCCTTTTACAACTGATTGGTGTGAGCCTACTCCACAGTTACCAATATACAAAAACACTCACAGCTGTTTGACACTCTTAAGCATTCTGCTCGTAACACTGTGCAGACGGAACACTGGATCAAGGGCTTAGCCAAGCAGGATAGGGGACTTATGTATGTGATGTACATAGTCTGTACTAAAGTACTGAAGTCTGGATCTGACC
Source organism: Limnodynastes dumerilii (assembly GCA_011038615.1). NCBI lineage: Eukaryota > Metazoa > Chordata > Amphibia > Anura > Limnodynastidae > Limnodynastes > Limnodynastes dumerilii. The sequence continues at coordinate 425,098 of WWET01000442.1, read as the reverse complement.
CACTTATTAAAAAATAGTGAACTCAAAACTACCCGACAACACTGGTTTGAGATTTTACATCACACAACTGTGTGGTGGTTTACACAAAGTTGACTTACAATTTATTATCTAGTCTCAGAAAGTAATTTCAATCAACAGTTTTGCTAATATATTCTTCATGACATTAACGTGCATTATTTATTTCTGATTAGCTAAGCCATTTTCCCAGAAAATGAAAAAAAAGAACATAATTGAAGTTTTAAAGCGTAAAATTATTAAGAGTTTGTGGATAAGAGCAAGACAGGTGGAAATGTACACCTAAACTAAGCCATGTTGATTTTCATTCGGAGGCATATTTAAACACTGCAAAGTTGAGAAGTGATATTTCCTATGCAAAATCTAAATTCATTTAAAAAATGTAAGCTGTTCAGTATTTGTGTGCAATAATAAAACACAAAGCATTATCTCCGCGTACAAAACAATTTAATAATTTGCCTTCCCCTGCGATTCAACATGGTATTGCTGAGATAAACATCAGTTTTGTTTGCAATATTAGGGGTGCAAATGTATTTATATTGTTTTGAATGCATGAAAAATACTTTGCTTACATAGGAATGTATTCACACTTAAGTAAGTGTAGAATCAAGGGGCTGGATCCAGACTTAAGTAAGTGCTTGAAATGAGTTACTCCTGGGCTAAACCATGTTGATTGCAGGGGAGTCATATTTCATCTGTTGCAGACAGTATTAGAGTTGAGAAATGATGTTTCCTATCCCAAGTCTAAATAACAGTGTGATAGTAAAGCTGGTCAGTATGTGCAAAGAATAAAATTAACTTGACTCCCCCTGCAATCAACTTGGTTTAGCACTTACTGAAGTCTGGATCCAGCCCAATGTGCATATTTTTATAATCAGTTAAACTGCACATGCCCAGAACCAAAATATACGCAAGGAAACCATGGTCGACTGATTCACATACACGGACGTCTGACTTAGGACTGAGCAGCACACGGGCTACTAATGTACAGTATGGGCGTTCCAATAGAGTTAGGACTGATTCATAAGAAGGAGTGTCTTGCGTAAACTAACATATGCACGGGAAAAGATAAGGTAGCCCTCAAACACTCTTAAGTTGAAGAACCGTATTGTTCAGCTAATAAAGTCCGCACGTACCTAATTATATGCAAGATAGACTTACGTCCTTATATTGCACTCCCGACACAGGGTGAGTGGTTAACTGGGCTCTTTCTTTTTCTTGAATCACTATTGCAGATTTTTCACGTGCGTATATTTAGGTAAGTTCGCAATTCTACTCTAAACTGTGAATCAGGGCCATAATGCATAGCTTTATGTATAATTTCTGAATTAGAGTTGAGCTAGCAAACATCACATCTCCGTTCTATCACCTTTCAACTATAATTCTGTTTTCACAGTTTAATTTAGCTTTCTCTCCCAGTTCAACATGAATTTTGACCAGGTCTACACCTGCACCTGTTTTGCCCTTACTCTCAAACTCTGGGTCAGCCCCATATGATTTATTAATTAGTCTAAGCGGATCATAACTTTAATGCTTAAGTTCTTCTAACAAACCACATTGTGATCAATACTGGTTAAATGTAAATGAACTTTAGACATTGAAATGAATTTCTGACCTTTTAGATGTAGAGCTCTGTAGTTATTGATCATATTAAAGTTATGTTTAATATCAACAATTCCCAGCACAAGCCAGATATATGACTCAGTGCTTGATACAAAATACGCTATGAAATTTTCTAAAATGAAACTTGTCTATGTAATAGCCTTTAATCCAAAAAATAAATGAATTGAAATACACAAGAAAAACACCTCTGCATCATACATTCTTTGAATAAGTTACAATTGTACTGTACCACAACAGATGGTACTTAATAATGTGCATATTCATACATCTATATCCAGATATACACAATTTAAATGTTATTTTTTCTAACAGTTGATTGACATTTGCTACATACTGTAAATTCTAACAACAGGCATCTGCCATTAAAAGGAGCATGCCATAGGAGCAGGTGTAGGGGAGAAACAGAATTATACAGTAATTAAGCTCAGATAGTCTCTGCCAAAGATACTTAGAAATGTTACATTTTGGACTCAAATTGCATCTAGGCACTGACATGTGACCTATGTCATTTAGTTTTGGTTCTAAGTGCATTAAAAATGATTCAAAAGCAAATTTCCTCTGTTATCCTAACTTCAGCGGCGTATCTGTGTGTAACTATGCTCACACAGGAGCGTAATGACTGAAACCCAGCCCTCCCCTCCTAATTACCCAAACTCCCCCATCCCAGCTGTAGTTACGGAGCTGCCCGCCCCTTTGTACGTAACTACGCAAAATATGCCCGGCGCATGCGCAGAACGGCATTTCTGCCATTCTTATACATATGGCCACCGTAAAAACGACGACGGCTGTAGGGCTGGACTAGCCCCAACGCCTCAATTTGTCTATATTCATTCACATATGTAGTTTTGCTGTTGAAACCGTAGAACCAATGTGATTTCCCCAAGGTAGTTTTACAGAATACATGACAAAAACCCCTTACACTCCTATTTGATTTAGTAAATGTGTGGCCTTGACATTGAGATGTGCCACACACTGGGGCATTGCCAAGGTCTTAAGTGCTTAGTTGCCCAGCAACATCTCTCCGTGGAATAAAATGTAATGTGGGATATTTCTATTGTCCCAGCAGCTATTACTATGGACCGGATCAGGACCTGGGAATGTCACCCCACTTACACATGCAAAGTGTGTAAGTTGGGTGTTTTAAGGAGAGTGTGCATGCGCCCTCCAGATGTTACGTGTGTTTTTCATACGTAAATCCTATAATATGAAACTTAGTTTCGTACGATAGGAATTATGAGGAAAGGAGCTGTGTTTCCTCTACGCCCGCCAAGTTGGGCAGGGGGGAGCATTAATTTGTTGGGTTGAGGAGGGTTTAAGTATTTATGAGTGAATCCGCAGTCGGGCGTAAAGCTGATCCACTTGTGAGACTTACGGCTGCCCTATGGCAGGGTAAGTCACAAACTATCCACACAAAGGAGGGAGTGACAGGGCAGGTTTACTCCACTCTCTCATATGAGACCCCCTGTACATACGGAAAGCGTGCGGATTCTGGATCACGTCCTAGGATTTTAATTGTCAGGATTCTGATGCCTGTCCTGCCCTTATCAGACCAGAATTATTTTATCTATTTTATGTACTGGGAGCTTTGCACTATGCTACAATGTTAGTGGCAGTGAAAGCATGCAATATTAGGACCACAGACTAAGCGATATCTTTGGATCCTTTTTTCTGTCGTATCACTCATTTGGAGAAATCTTGTCCGATATCACTTCTTTTTCAAAGTTACAACATAAAATATTGAATAATATGTGGGCTGATTTTTAAGAATGCCCCACACACTAATCAACATTGTTATAATCGAACCTGAACCTTTCTGGTCCATTTTATTGGCATTTCTACATGGTTGATCGACCTGATTAAGGAATAGTGTGTAGATATAACCTCAAGAATACTGTATTTCATAAAACACATATGTATTAAAACATTTTGCCACATATTAATGTATGTGACTCAATAGACAGATAGCCAGATAGACAGTATGGGGCAACTTTTATAAAATATTTCTAAGCCTACGTGCTGGTGATGAGTCTCCTACTAACCCATAATACTCACAGTAGACCAAATTATGTGCTGTTCCTGTGACTTTATTTATATATTTATTATATATATTTATAGTTAACACATTTATAAATAATCTTATATGTCAAAATATAGTTTCATTCTTTATAACAATACAGTTTACTGCTAATTTTACTATACATTTTCTGAAAGGTAATGTTACATGTAAGACATGCATTTTTAAAATCAAAACTATGAATTTGTTAGAAATACTACACATTTAAAGATCAAAACAAATGAATGTTTTCAGGTTGTGTAGTATAAAACAAACAATCTGTATTTTATGATTGTCATTTGAAATGCTGGCAGGTTAATAAAATGTTATACCTTTAGTCCAGATATTTGGTGCCAATAATGAACTTTAATATGACTCTCCCAGGAATATCTGGGAGGCTTCCAAACTTTGGGCAGTTCTTCCGGTATCCCAGGAGAACCTGCACATCTCCTGCCTAGCCACACTACTATTCCTAGTGTTTCTAGCGACAGGCCGGACTTGATGATGTAATATATGTCATTAAGCCCCAACACCATCACTAATAATACTATGAAAATATTCTTACTGTCTAGGGGGTGGGACCTAGTGATTTACATAAATTCCATCATCATGCCCCACATTCCGGGATGTCCTGAAGGAAAGCAATGTAAAGTCGGCAACCCTGTATAATAGTTATATAGATATAAATATATTTATATAGATCTTTTTTTACTTTAAATCCTTTGACTGACTGGATCTTTACATACTGGATACATTCTACTTCTACTTATTTTACTTATTATGCATAAGCAGGTAGAATAAGACTTTATGGGCCAGATTTACAAAGCTTCGGGTTTGGAAAGGTTTAAATGTTGCCCATAGAAACCATTCAGATTCTAGCTGACATTCTCTAGTATGTAATTGGAAAGTGAGTGCTAGAATCTGATTGGTTGCTATGGGCAACATCTCCTCTTGCAGCTTAGTAAATCTGGCCCTATGTATGAGATAATCCCCCATATTAGTCTAGTACTATGTGTTTGTTACAAGCAATACACACAACAAGTGTTGAAGTACTGGTACCATTATAGCTCTCAAGTGATCAGATAGATTCTGAGTTCCATTATTGTCAAACCTGTGATAAAGCCTAGTGGTTTTCCTTTAGAGAAACCCCTATGATGTTGGAAATACTGCCTGCCTTGTCCAAGCTCAAGCTGGAGCAATTTGCAATTTGAGTGATCTTATGATAAGTGTTTTGAAGGCGTTTGGTTGTCTAAAATTTAAGTTTAATGGTGTAAGGCATGAAAGAAGCTCTATTTTTGTGACAGAACATGTCTGCAAAGTGTGTAGAGAAAAATTTCAACAGTCATCAAACATTTATGAAAACTTCCCATATCTGCTACTTAATTCTAGCAATTTTATTCTATGTAGTCACACTTTGTCGCACCTAAATGCCAACTGAAATCACTAGTTATGTAGCGCAGTTGAGTAGTTAATTGCCAAAGCTGACATCTGTACACTCAAATGACAGAGAAACATTCTAGGGTGCAAACATGAGTGTCTTAATTAAAAAGCACCACAGATTATGCCGGTACTTCTTAGATATGTTTATAATAGTAATTCCAGCCTTTGATTTCCACTGCAATGTTCTATAAAATTGTAGCCAGTAATATCAGGAAGAAAATATATGACACAAGGCAGGACTCTTCTTTAAAGGAAATATAAATATATACTGTTTGGTTATTTACTTGATGTGCAGGGAAAAAAAACACTTAAAATTACTCATCTGACTGCTTTGCTTTTTACAGTTTACACTTACATGGTTTTTATATAAATATCTTCAACTAATTCCACCTTTAGAAATAGATTAAGTATCCCTGGTGCGCCAGAATAAAGCTCTCTGGGCAGTTTAAGGGGACGTAAAGTGTAGATAATATACATAAGGCATAAAAATACACATTTATTATTAGCGAAAAATAACAGAGAAATATATTCAAAATCTTTAAGTATACCTTATATGTACAGTAAGTTCTTAAATACACCTTGTAGGTGTATAAGCACAGTAGCAACTCATGGTGTGTGAATGCCAAAGCAATAAGTAACTCTCAGTTCCAACAGACTTTATTAAAGTATCAAAATGTAGCGCTTTGCTGTGGCAATGGTGTTTCACCGTGATCTAGGTCTGTATGAGGATAAGCGGTCCTATGTTAAGGGAGTAGCACATATGTTTAAATGAAAAGAGATGGTGGCTTAGTATCAGTCCTTCGATCTGTAAGTGCACTCCTCAAGGTAATAGAAAGAAAAACTCAATGGTAAGGTGATGTCAAACAAGCTACGAGGAGCTCTCCCCTGTTGTAAATAATCCACGCTGCTCTTAGAAATACAGCGGTCACCTCCTCAGTGTTTCTCCTGGCTGCAGGGAAAACTTGCGCCGATATTGAAGCTTTTCCTAGGGTTAGAAGTACGATAACGACCTTTTGAAGAGATGGTGGAATGTTATTCTGTTCTCACCTACGCGTTTCGCCCTCTTTGGGCTTCGTCAGGGAGATATTGAGGAATGTTCAGTGTGATCCTTTAGGATGCCAAGTTTGCAGCAAATGCAGAGGTGGGCTATGTATTGTTGGCGGGAATAAAAGCCTTTATTTCCTGCTTGTGCAGATGCGCTCTGTGTATCCATCGCAGCTGGAGATCTGGAGATGTCTGCATGGATGCTGGGTCCTAGTGCTGTGGTCTTCGTATCAATACACCACAGCAACATTGATATAATGGAGGAAACGTTGTAAGTTATAAATAAGCAAAACCCATGATAAATAAAGTGCTCAAATGAGTTCACTGGTAATGTGGGGTTGAATTCATATTAAATGCATCACAATTCTAGTGTGAGAAAGCAAAGTCATAGATATATACAATGTGCAATATTTCACTAAAAGTGAGAATATAACAGGGATAGAGTCATAGTAAAACAGAGAATCATAGTGGCAAAAAATAGAGGGGCACCACAAGGGATCATTTAAATAGGAATGTAGCCAAATCAGTCAATATTCAGACTGTTAGGAGAGAGAGTGCCCAGTATGTAGATCCATCTACTCTCCTCTTTGGAGATAGTAGAGATAAAATCACCTCCTCTCCAGGGTTTGACTACTTTCTTAATCCCTATGAATGATAGGTCCGCTGGCTTGCAGTTGTAAGAGGACGAAAAGTGGAGCGGAACACAATGTGTGGTCATGTCATTCTTTATATTGCAGCAATGCTCCGCAATCCTAAGTTTTAGGGCTCTGGTTGTTCTTCCAACATACTGCAAGCCGCAAGGGCATTGCAGTAGATAGATGACACCTTCTGTGGTGCATGTCATTTTTTCTTTAATATTAAACTCGTGTCCGTTTTTATTTGATTTGAAGCTGGTAATGCTTTTTGTAGATCTCTGGGTCGTTGTTCTAGAACCAACACAGTTTAATTAATAGTAAAAGCCGTATTGGTTTTTGTTTAATCAAGTGCTGGATTTGGTTTTCAATGCGCTTTGAACAAGTACATTTTGAGATTGTCCGCCTTTTGGAAGGTGATCCTTGGTTTGGATGGTAAGAAAGGTGCAATTTTCTTGTCCTTTAGTAGAATAAGCCAATGTTTAGTAATTATTGTCTGATTTTTTTCTGGTTTGTTTTGTTCAGCGTTATGCTAAGTGTGTTTATGTTTCTTTGCTAGCCAAAATTCGCTTTCAAGGTTGTTTGCATATTTGAATTACTCATCCACTTTTTTTGTGCCGTATTTTCTTTCAACAAATTTCCCTCTAAGGAGGTTGGCTTGGTCCTCAAAGCATTGGGTGTCTGTGCAGTTTCTTCTAATGCGCACAAATTGGCTTTTCAGGGCCGGGATATAATTGTTACAATCTACTTTCTGTATGTAGGTTTTCGTGTGGATGATGTGGTTCTCTATATAGACCTCCATGTCCAGAAACTCAACTTTATTGTTGCTGATGTTTGCTGTGAATAACAGATTGCAGTCATTATTATTGATGTGTTCCAGAAATTTGTTAAGATTCTCAGGAGTCCCTTTCCGGATACAGATCACTTCATCAATGTACCTGTGCCAGGTCAGGATGTCTTCACTATAGGGGTTGTGATTCCAGATGAAGTTCTTCTCCCAATGGGCTACGAAGATGTTCGCGTACCCTGGTGCAAACTTCGTGCCCCTTGCGATGCCTTGTACTTGTTTGTAGTAAGCATTGTCAAACCAGAAATAATTGTGCTCCAGAATGAAGCGGATGGAATCTATAAGGAACTGGATTTGTCGTGGGTGGAGGTCTGAATCAGAAGATAGAATGCTATCTTCTTGGCTTCGCAACCTTTTTCATGGTTGATAACTGTATAAAGTGAAGTGATATCACAAGTTATAAAAACGTATCTTTCTCTCCAACTGATCTCTCATAAGACTTGTAAGACATGAGAAGTATCTTTGAGGTAGCTTCTCTGTTTAGTAACTATTGGCTGTAGGAATCGATCGATGTATTCGGAGAGGTTTGAAGTAAGTGAGTTGACGCCTAAGAGTATGGGGTGGACGGGAGGGTTGGTGAGGGATTTATGGATTTTTGGGAGGTAGTAAATTACTGGGAGGATTGGGTTGTAGTGTCATTCAGTAATCTGTGGGCCTCCTGTACATAGTCGTTCTTATTGAGGATAAGCAAGCCACCTCCTTTATCTGCTGGCTTGATTATGGTATCTTTTCTTTTCCGCAAATCTTTAAGGGCAAGTTTCTCTGCTTGATTAAGATTACTTTTGGAATGTAATACCTTTTGGGAGGGGAGTTTTCTCACATCTTCCTCCACCATGTTTATAAATGTTTCTATGAAGGGGCCTTTTAGATGAGCTAGGAAGAAGGAGGATCTTGGCTTCAGATTGGTATGTGTGAAAGTGGGCTGAGTATTATCTTCACTTATAGGGGTTAGTACGGTTTGAGGGGATACACAGCCCACCTCTGCATTTGCTGCAAACTTGGCGTCCTAAAGGATCACACTGAACATTCCTCAATATCTCCCTGACGAAGCCCAAAGAGGGCAAAACGCATAGGTGAAAACAGAATAACATTCCACCATCTCTTCAAAAGGATCACCACGATATCCTAAAGCTTCAATATCAGCGCAAGTTTTCCCTGCAGCCAGGAGCAACACCGAGGAGGTGGCCGCGGTATTTCCAAGAGCTACGTGGATTATTTACAACACGGGAGAGCTCCCCGTAGCTTGTTTGACTGACATCACTTTACCGTTAAGGTTTTCTTTCTATTACCTTGAGGAGTGCACTTACAGATCGAAGGACTGATACCAAGCCACCATCTCTTTTCATTTAAACATATGCTGTATCTGCCAGTCCCTTAACATAGGACCGTTTATCCTCATACGGACCTAAATCATGGTGAAACACCATTGCTACAGCAAAGCGCTACATTTTGATACTTTAATAATGTCTGTTGGAACTGAAAGCTACTTATTGCTTTGGCATTCACACACAATCTACACTTTACGTCCCCTTAAAACTTCCCAGAGAGCTTTATTCTGGCGCACCACGGATACTTAATCTATTTCTACATGGTTCACAAAGGGAAGCAAAACTCCCATTAATACTGTATCCAGGTAGCCATTATCTCTTGCCCATTTCCCACGTAAACTATACCCCTTCTACATTTCCATCAGTCAGCGCAGGATTTTCTCTCTAATTCCACCTTTACAACATCTGAAGATCGCCTGACAACATGGAAAACAGACCTGTTCCAGGCTATACCCAGTGTCCTTTTTCAAAAGAGACATTTTATACCAGCCAGTTGCAAACTGGCTGTTAAATTGATTTCTTCTGCCTCGCAATCGATTACCCAAAGAATGAAGATGCAGCAGAAAATGGTGAGTATTAATGTAACCCCAACCCTTATCCTAATCCTTACCCTAACACTCCCCTTCCATAACCCTAACCCTCTCCTCTCCTCTCTGTAGCTTAACTCTAAGACTCCCCTACCCACAGCCCGACCTGCAGCCTGACCCTAAGACTTCCTTACCTGCAGCCTAACCCTAAGACACCCCTACCCACAGCCTACCCCAAAACTCCCCATAGCCTCCTAACCCTAAATCTCCCCATACACTCCCCTGTAATACATATCAGTCCAATCTGGTGCAGTGTGGCAGGTCTGCAGTGGAGCGGCGGGTCTGTGGCGGCAGTTTCCAAATTAATGAATGTGCAAGAATGCAAAATATAAATTAGACATACTTACCCATTCATTAGTACAAGTTTCTAATTAGTAATATTTACGAAATAGAGGCAGTTGAAAATAAAACTTTTGTTCCGCAAAATGCATCTCTACCCAGTCTAGCCTTCAAACTTTCAAGTGTTTCATTAAAACACACTTCGTATTAGCGTATTAGGATCCCAAACCACCCCCAGGTCAATCTACTATTCTGCTTAATTTACAGCAACATGTATTCTCTTTATATACTTAGACAACCTCTGTCCCCAGGTCAACATTGCTGTGTGATTGGATAACATAACACAAAGTAGTTTTACATATTTCAATCAAGCAATACGTGCAAGTTGATTTTTGTAAGTCTGTGGGTGCAGCTGCTTTGGCACCTGGAAGAATGGGAGGCCCATGGCAGCCACCCACCTTACACCCAGAGAGGACACACCAGCAATGACAGCTGTAGGCTATGAATGGCTGTTAGCTTAGACAACAATCCAGTCTATGAATGCTGAACGCTGTTTATATACATACATTGCCAGCAGCTGACAGCTTATCATTTAAGGCAGTTACTGCTGGCATGTCCTCCACTGACAGTTGTCTGTACATGCACAGAGCTATATGAATAGACCGTAAGTGAAAATAAAAAGATAAACAAGATCTGTATGGCTTACATGTAAATGGTAAGAGAAATATGTAAATCTGATCCAGATTTGGAAGTAACTGTACAAAAAGGTGCAAGTCTGTACTTTGGCAAAACCATGCTGAACTGCAGGGGAAGCCAATTTAAAAACGTGCAAAATGAGTTTAGATGTTTATAAATTAGTTCTTAAAAATAAAGCTGCACAAATGCAGCCAGTATTTACCCTGCATGCAAAAAGGTTGTAATTAATTTGCACCCTTTACATTGAAACAAAGGTGCAAATATGTAAATTTGCACCGTTTTATGCAGTAAATTCTAACTCTGGATCATCCCCATAGAGAACAATACTGCATACATGCGTCTCTGTGTTGTTAATGATGAATCTGAGTCACTCGCTTACAAGCCAGCTCTTAATGTTTCCTGGCAACAAGTGTATCCGTTATTCAACTGTTCTTTGTAAATATATCCTTGATATAAAATAAAAGCTTGATTTTCAATACCTCTAGTTTGGGTCTTTCCAGCTGTTGTTTCACTAAATGAGGCACAAAATTGTATTTAGTTTCAGCACTACAACCTGTAGTTTGTCTGTGTGAGATGCCCTGTTCTGGGTGAATGAGCGTGTGACAGCTGGTACTGCTGTGCCCTGTTGCTCCAGTTTCTTCATTCATAGGTAATTATTGAGTTGCAGTTAGTGGTTAGGGTTTGGGCTAGGGTTGTAATTGGTGATAGTGTTAGCTGCTTTTCGAAGTCGGGTGTTTTATTTTTTGGCACTGCACATACGCGTGCAAGATGTTACACAATGGATCTCCTACTGTACAGAACACCGGTACAGGCACTCCCACATGGATCTGTGTTGGAATGGTCTTAAGGTTGGGCTACAGACATCATCTCTTATGGGACGGGAGTGACATGGGACTTTCAGACCTTCCTGAGTAAACATGCACCAACGTCTGGATCAGGTCCAGTGTCAGATAGAGTAGGTCAACATGTTAAACCTGTTAGCAATTTAGTACCAACAGAATAACTGGAAATCTTATAACTATTGCATTCCATATTACACTTCGGAAACATGTAGTGTGTGTGTGATGGTCTGTTGTGGGTAGATATGAAGTGTGTGCAATTTTCTGTTGTAGGTGGATGTGTAGTTTATGTGATGGCCTGTTCGGGTGGGTGTGTAGTGTGTGTAATTGTGCTCTGCTGCCTGGCCCATGCCTAGGGGAATGAAACTGAGAAGCAGTGGGACCCTAAGGCTACCTGCTCGGCTAACTAGTTCAGCAGCACTGTGTAAGGGGCCGACAGGAAGTGTTGGCAGTAAATCCACCCAGATTCACTGCCAGACATTTACAGGCCATTTACAGCCATGAGTCAATCACTGCTCGTGGTGGCCATTTTTTTTTATTTCTGTGGCACCCAGGCCGGAGTTAAGACTCCATACAAGTAAGTTGTGAAGGAGTGTTAGCTGGAGGGAGAGGTATTAATAGTGTCAGTTGGGGAGAGAGGTGTGAATGGAGTGTAATTTGGAGGGGGATGTGTGGGTAAAGTGTGAATATGGTGTGAATGTGTATTATATATATATATATATATATATATATATATACACACACACACACGCACACACGCACACACACATACATTCCCTGGCATCCCTGGAGAGGAGTCCAATACAGAGCAGCCAAGGAAAAAGTTGTCAGCTGACACAGCAAGAAGCAAGAAGACGCTCATAGTCAAGGAGAGTCATGTGGACCCAATGGTGTCCCCTCAAAATAAAGAGAAGGTAAATCAGGGCAATTCGGTTTTATTTTTTAACAATAATGGAGGTTATGCTTTGTGCAAGCCCTTAATTGACAATGCAAATGTAGTGAAAATATTATAATAAATGAAATTATTAATAAACTGAGTATTAAATTTCATGGGAAATAACCCCAATACATACGTATTTCCATACCTTTAGTAAAGCGACCACAAGTTTTAATACTTACTTAATTGCTTTGTATAGGCTGTGGATTATCAGCCATCAAGAGCTGCCTGGATTTAGATTTACCCTGTGGTTGGAGCATTCTGTGCATTGTAAGTTAATGTTTGATACTGCATTAGGCTTATTTGTGGGAACACAACCTTACTGTACATTCTTTGTCCACTCTTTTGCACCAGTGAGTTTCGTTCAAGTCTGATTTGCTGTAATTACATATACTTCTGTTCTGGAAATTCGTAGTGCATAGATATGCAGAGATATGCAGAGACACCATTGTGTACCATTGTGTGTATATTCCAGTCTGGATTATATTCTTTACATAAAATATTTGAGTATGCATATTTCTGTATAGCATAAATGTGCAAGAATAGTAGCTTCACTCATATCAGCACTATTAAAAAAAAACTACAAGCACAAGCATTTGACATCAATGCAACTCTTGCGTGATTCTTTATACAACTCTGTAGTCCTGTATAGCTCAATGAAAATAATAACTGGAAGATATTCCAGTCAAACTAACAAGCAGCAATTGCAACCTGCTTTGCTGTGCAGGGGGTGAACATAAACCTGACCACTCAGCAGAAGAGATGTGTGTGCTCAGCCTCTTCCACAAGCTGCTTGTTTAATTAAGAAGCTGAAAAGTAGCTGAGATGTGTCTCATGTGTGAAAGCTCTGGACTGCATTCATGCAGCAGCATACAACATTTCCTATGTTACATCCCTATGTTACATCCTTTCCTGGAAAACACCTTCTGGGGATTGAGAAATTCCATAATCAGTCTGTGAATGTTCGTATTTAGATGATTTACTGAAGAAAGTTGCAGATGCATCTTTAGGAGAAATAATGGATAATAAATACAAACCACTAGGACTGGACAAGACATATGTATGTATGTATGTATGTATGGGGACAGAGAGGAAAGCATGTGACATATCACAAAGCTATGAAATACGTGTCATTTACAACCACTGGCGTAGCTATAGCTTTTTTTTTGGGTGGCAAAAAATAGGAAGATAGGTAAGTATAATAATAACATGCGAAATGAGTTATAGACAGTATTAGGCAAGTATAGTAGTTATGTATATTACAAGTGTTCAGATTCATGTATTACTAATTCAACTGCATTATTTATGTAGGTAGGTAAGTATGTACATATTGTTTTTTGGAAGGTTCAGAGGCTCCTATAGACTACTAACTTGGACAAAGTAAAACTAAACTAAAACAACAACAATTACAAGACAATTACAAGTATCCACAATTGTTTCATTTTTTAAAAATACCTAAATTACCAACGTTTGCTGCTCTCTTCTCTTTTCCATTTTATCCGTTTTTTTTTACAAAAATGTATTACTACTAGGTACTACTAGGTATACCAAAATGTATTACTACTAGGTACTACTAGGTATACCTATACTGTGCTACCTAAACCTATAGCTACCTATAGCGCCATCCCAAGCGTAAGCTATAAATTGGCTATGTGTGCGTTGTTTACTTGCCGCGTCACCCACACTATTCCTAGAAGAATTTCTTCCTCGTTTACTGCCCTTTAAGAGGGTGGATGCAGCGCGGCGCCTGCCATCTGGCCAGTTTCAGTGACACCTTTCCTTGTGCCAACCGATCGTTTGAGTACCTACTATGGAAATCCCATTCTATCTAGTGCAAATTTTATTTTCGATGGAAACCCCATTCTATCTAGTGCAGTGCTCGAACTGGAAATTTAGAAGTAGGGGTATGGAAATTCCAGCACCAGATGTGTCTTGAGTTTGGCAAAGTAAACAGGTCAACAATGAGAAATCACATTGTGTACATGTCATGTGGGTCATGATTTCTACACTGAACGCTTCATGTTTAAATAAATGATCTGGTTACCGCTAGTAAAATGATAGTTCCCTCACAGGACCGTTTCTAGGGGTGAACGAGCCTTATTGTCCCCCCTTTTGTGTGCCCAGACAGCCTTATTGCACCTTCTTCTGTGTGTCCAACTAGCCTTATTGTCAATTCCTTCTATGTGTCCAGTCAGCCTTATTGTCAATTCCTTCTATGTGTCCAGCCAGCCTTATTGTCAATTTCTTCTATGTGTCCAGCTAGCCTTATTGCCCCCATTTTCATTTGTGTGCACTCAGCTTTATTGTCCCCCTCCTTCAGTTTGCCCAGTCTTATTGCCCCCTCTCTGTGTCCAGCCAGTCTAATAGTCGCTCTTTATAAGATCACCCAGCTTTGTTGCCCCACCTGTGTCCATTCATCCTTATTGTCCCTCTTTTGTGCGGCTTCCCACTCCCCCATTCCAAATCCCCATGCCCAAACTGCATAAAAGAACACTATAGAAAACTTACCTTTCCTGTGTCTCTTCTTGTTCGTTCCTCCGCGGCGCGCACTCTACAATCTAATGACGCGCACGTGACCTTAGGTCATGCTGACGTCTTAGAACCAGAGCTGGCTGTGCACAGTTTTATGCACTGCTACCCGCTTCCACACACTTCTGTGAGCCCGCTCAGAGTAAAAAATACAGCCGCTCACAGGATCTGAAAATTCTGTGAGCAGCTGTATTCTTACTCAGAGCTAACTCACAGAAGTGGCGGTATGGCATACTGCCGTATACCGGCTCACTTCGAGCACTGATCTAGTGTCGATGGGGGGAGGTTGAACCCCCAAACCCCCCCTTATCTACGCCAGTGTTTACAACTACAGAAAAAAATGCTAAATCAATCCTATTTTAATATGTTGAAGGTTCCCAGTTACGCCATATTTGGAGTTATTCTGCAATCTAATGTCCCGTTCACAGGTAGAGTGTAGTCTTTGATGTGCGGAGGAGTAATATAATTCCCATGTCTGCTATTCTTTTTTTCTCAGAGAAAATCAGAACCATCTGTTTTGGTTAGAAATGGCAAGAATTCAAACATTTGACCATTCTTAATTGTCTGCTAATAATGTACGTTTTAGACATAGATGCATCTTTATAGCAAATAGCAGAATGGAAAAATTCTGTTGCAATCATTTTTGGAACACTTATTAATTGCTATAACTATCCACTAGAGCTGCACACACTTAAGTTACCAGCTGTTAGATTTGGTTCCACTATGTAATATTTCTACTAATTGTTACTTAGAAAGTATCTCTCTTGTTTATACCAACATAATACAACTTTCTGCTTAATGTATCCAATTACCCATATAAACAAGCATAACTGTTTGCAAAGTTAGCATCCATTCCAAACCATCTGGGAACAAGCTTTAAATGGATTATCCACCGTAAGGGCAGTAATCCTATCTTCAATGTGCAGTGCTATACATTGAAACACTGTATTTTATTTTAATCATTAATGGAAAATCAAAAAAGTATGAAAAATAAAATTTTCCTGATCCTGGACAATTTAGTGTCTTAGTAGAATAGAACTGTATTCAGACTTTCTATAGAATTCTGTACGGTAGCTTCTGCTGTGGAGGCTATCGTACGGAATTGCTGATCCACAGCCCCGCATGCAGGATTTAGTCAAGCCCTTAATGTATGATTAGCATGCCTCTAAACTGAGTGCAGCATTGGTCAACTGTGCTCGGTTGCAGATATAATGGCACTGTGCAGGCGCAGTACCATTCACTGCAGACTTCCGTACATAGTATATAGTATAAATAATTCCATAATGTCACCCTCATATAGATGCAGGATTTCCTAATCTAATATAAATTGTGGGCTGGGAGAAGTCACATAAAAGATCTCTGTATAACCCCAAATATAGCTTTAGTGTCCATGAACCAGATCCAGAGTATGAAAAGAAGAGGAAAACAGGTGGAAATTTACACCCGGGCAAATCCATGTTGAATTGCAGGGTAGGCAAATGTGATCTGATCCGAACAGTATTGAGAGATGATATTTCCTAGCACAAGCCTAAAACTGGTCAGTATCTGTGTGCAAATTCTTCTTCCTGCATGCACAGCTTAAAATGCATTTCACTCTCCATGAGATTCAACATGTTTTGCCCAAGTGTAAATTTTCTGATGTTTTCCCCTTATCTTTAAACCAGCGTTGCCGACTCTCCCGGAAAATCCGGGAGACTCCTAAAATTTGGGCAGTTCTCCCGGTATCAACCCTGCTTTAAACTCTGAATTTGGTCCCATATTACCATGTAAAACTAGTACTATGCTTCTTTAAAATATACTTACCAGTTATATATAATGTACATAGTCACAATCATTACCTATAATGGTAGATAAGAGTTCTATACCTTGTGTCCATTCATCAATTGCAGGTTCAAAACAATCCAACAGGGATGTGTCTGCATATAATATGTGTTGTGTGTGTGTGTGTGTGTGTGTGTGTGTGTGTATGAGTGTGTTTAAGGTATGGCAATATTCAATGCTATTGCTTTAAATATAAAAGCAGGA
>WWET01000442.1:361660-374936 GCA_011038615.1 Limnodynastes dumerilii | reverse complement strand
CCTCATTCACTAAACGCGATTTTACTAAAATCACGTGATTTTGAGCTTCAAAATCGCCAAAGGCGATTCACTAAGCTAAAAATCACGTGATTTTAGTAATTTTTTAATCGCGGGTCCGAATATTGCGGTCCCGACTTTTTTCTATTACAAACATACAATGTTTGTAATTCACTAAATGCGATTTCACCGAATCGCGGTGAAATCGCATTGAAATCAAAAAACATAAATTCGCATCTCTAGAGATGCGATTTTATGTCTTTTGATTTCAATGCGATTTCACCGCGATTCGGTGAAATCGCATTTAGTGAATTACAAACATTGTATGTTTGTAATAGAAAAAAGTCGGGACCGCGATTTTCGGACCCGCGATTAAAAAATTACTAAAATCACGTGAATTTTAGCTTAGTAAATCGCCTTTGGCTATTTTGAAGCTCAAAATCACGTGATTTGGGCCAAATCGAGCTTAGTGAATGAGGCCCTTGGAGTGAATTTACAGCAGCTGAATATAGTGCGCAGATTTTCTTCTATTTTCCCTAGTGTCCTCTCCTCATTTATCTGGTGGCCCTTAAGACCACCAAAAAATTTCTACATTAACACGTCCCAAAAAATGTGGATGGGCTTACCCTTCCTTATTTCAAATTGTACTATACTGCTTCACAGTTTGTGCATCTATAGGCCTGGCTATACCTGACAGGGGCCCCCAGAGTAGTGCATTTGATAGTACACTTTACCTGGCCCTATTATACTCCTATGCAGGCCCTTTTGGTTGGTAGTATCCCTGTATCTGTGCGCCCTATTTCCGGAAAACAGTTGAGACTTACTGTTATGCTCACCACCTTGGAGGAAGAGGCATTGATCTGGACACCTCATTGTAGTTTAATAAAACCTTTCAAGAACTTAAGTCCCTTAGTGTACATAATCTATTACTATTGGCCAGACTTACACTCAAGGGCAACTTCATTCTTTTGAAAAGCTGCAACAGGAATCCCATTTTCCTTTTTTTTTTCTAACCTGCAACTAAGGCATGATTTGGCGGCTCAGTACTGTGACTCCCCTCTCACGTTAGAGATTTCACCGGCTAAAACTTTGTTGCAGGACCTGCAGTTATTTCTTATGTGTATAAGATTCCCAAATTAGAGGTTGCTCCTGAGGCCTTGGCATCATTAAAATCAAAATTGGAAACTGGCACTGGCTCTCTTGCAGAAGAGACCTGGTCATGCATTATTGGTTGTACTAGGGATGCTACTGAGTGCTTGTGATACCAACAAAAACACTATTATATTTTCAATTGGGGCTGACCAGAATGGGATTACGCTCTGATTCTACCAGCCCTAAGTGTGGGGACAGGGATGCCGATTTTTGGCATATACTGTGGTCTTGTCTGAGGCTGACTGTTGTTTGGTCTGATGTATGGGCGTGTATTGAAGACACCTTAGATATGCTTCCTCCCATTACCCCTTTGATGGCTCTATTTGGTGTATCAATAGAGGAACTGTTCAATGTTGTAATTTATTATATAATCTGCTATATGGTAATCTGTTATGAACCTCACTGCACTAGATATACATGTTTGGACTATGTTGGCCTTCTTAAGTGTTTGTACCTTTTTGTATTGTTTTATGTAAATTGCTAAATGTAATGAAATTTTACTGAATAAAAAAAAAAAAAGATAATGGACAGCAGCAGTGGTGACTGCCAGGTCCATGCAGCATCCAGCTCTGGGAACTCTACCTTAAAGCTTCCACGGTATCCACACTTAAAATTTGAATGGCGCAGAAGTCTCAGTAATACAAAGGATGCTTAACATGCCCTCATTGCTCTATCAGCATATATCCCCCCTCTTGTATAACAAAAGCTTTCCACCCCACTATCAGAAATAGTACCAGGATGGAATTCAGATCGGAAAGTAGCCACCCGATGCTGCATTCCATAGGCATGGTGAGTGGGCAAAGGTATTTAAATTTTACAGTAAGAGCTTGGTTAGGCTTTTAGGTATTGGTTCAGTATTCTGCACGCACAGAGAAGTACTTAAGGTAGGATCCTGGTCACGGAAATCAATTCTGCTGGCAGAAGTGCAGGAGGAGAGGCCTGCACGCCTATGTGCGGAATTTTGGTTACCAAAATAATTGTGTTACCCTCCCCAACAGATTTAGCATTTAAATCTGGATCAAGTCCATTGCGTATTTGAGAACTAAATTGTAAATTGTATTTTGGAATAAATCTAGTGTTGTGTCTGCAATCAGACACAGTTCTTAACCCTTACATTGAGAGACCTGTGAACAACATTCATCTGTTTCTCAAGTCATACACAAACTTCTCAATGTTGGAAGAAGAGGATTGTAAAAAAAATTGCCTTGGTGTACACAATACTTATTCTTAGCTCAAATAGTTTACTTATTATAGAGGTTGTATACCTTGCCATCTTTAAATGTCAGTCTGGACTTCTGGAAACCAGCAGCAGCAGAACTTAAGTGAATGGTGTACAACACCTGTATCTAAACTGTTCATTTATGAACTTAACTACAGTTAATTTAGAAAAGTGTTTTGAGCATTAAAATGCAAATGTCCAACAACATATGTTCTCTAATATTCCTATGTTGCAATATTTCCTTACAATATTGGTTTAAATTACAATATCACATTCCTGATAATGTGTCATTTGTCAGACAGTGGTACTCCTTTGGATACCTGTAATTATAATATATATACATAAATTAGCAATCCCTGAGGCAATGTCAGCCATAATTTAGGTTTATAATAAATATGCTTAAATTGTTATAACGATGACATTCACAGATAGAAGTTTTGCATACAAATGTAAAATGAATTATAAATACTTATATCATAGAGGGTCTAAAAAACCATGCTGTGGCTGCAAAACAGTGTGCATACAGAAAGAGCTTTATCTGATACAGGTGCAGTGGCAAACACAGGATCTTGAAAGGGGGGTTTACAATGTGTGTAATATGTGGGGTATATTAGCATAGCTGCAAACATTTTGGAGCCTGAAAACGTGGCAAATAAGCTCTGCTGCGTCCCGCCCAAGCTCTTCTCCTGACCCGCCCACAATGTCATACTGCACGAGGCAAAAATTACTCCTAGCGTGTGTATGTGTGTGTGTGTGTGTGTGTGTGTGAGAGTTTGTTAGGGAATTAGACTGTAATGTGGCAGAGGTTGATGTGTGTAAAATTGTGAAGAGCTATTTAATATGATGCTCTGTTAAAAAATGTAAAATGACAATACTGATAACACGGCCATGCTATCTGACTGCCAAGACTTAAGATATCCATTAACGTTCTCTGTGAAAATAGGACGTTTATAATGTAGATTTGAAAATAATAAAATTTCTACATTAAGGAATTGCTTTGGTTATTGGCTGTAACAAGTCCTGTTCTGATATTTTTTATTATAGGTGATTTATAAGTTACTTCTTTCACACAGTAAAATAGTAGTTTTAGTAGCACATTACACAACGTACAGAGCCTGTCAGTGCATAAGCACTATTGTATTTGTAGTGACCCATTCACCATTCCCACCTGCTTACCTAATGTAGCACAGGCCAGGACTATCTTCCTTCATGTCAATCTGGATCACATGGCCGCTAAACCACGCCCCTTTCACAGCACACACGAAGCCACGCCCCTTTTGAATTTTCAATATTTTTCCCCATTTTTCAATCTGGGGGAGTTTCTGGGCAACCAGAAACCCCCCCTGGGTGCGCCACTGAGGTGAAACTTAACAAATTTGAATATTGTGCATCCAACTTCTTTTGCAATTTCCTTTTGAGGCTTTCCCTCCTTGTGGAGGGTGTCAAAGAGGCTTTTCTGCACAACTGTCAGGTCAGCAGTCTTCCCCATGATTGTGAATTCTACTGATCCAGACTGAGAGACCTTTTAAAGGCCCAGGCACCCTTTGCAGTGTTTTGGAATAATTTGCTGATTAGAGTGTGGCACTTTGGGCCTGATCCAGACCTACGCTAGCTGGCGTTAAAACCATGGTTGTCTACTTTTGCAAATGAATATCAGGGAGATTGTGAGAGCACTATCAAGGTGCTGCACCAAAGGGGTGTGTCCTGTAGCGCCAAAGAGGTGTGTCCTGTGAATAGCTCCACCCATAGGTGTATTTAGCACTGCCAGGAAAACTATTTGACAATAAAAATGTCAGTATGTATTGATTATTAAATGGTCAGTGAATACTTTCATTACTATCTTTATAGAAAAGCTAAAAGTGACGCTGCAGCTGATTAACAAGATTCTTTCATAACATCTTGGCCTCCATGAAATTGGTCTTGTTATGTGGGTTTTCAATTGTGTTTTCTATGAGCTGTAGCTTATATTGTTATTTTATAATTATTATTAGTAATTTATCAATAAATGTGTTTATTTTTATTCATGTATCAAGATTTTTGGTGATAAACGGCCTGATCCAGACCTACGCTGCCTGGCATTAATATGCCGGGCAGCAGCGTAAGATTGGCTTAAAAGCCAATCTGTGCATGCGCCGGCCAGATGTGGCCTGGCGTAGCTACAGAAACGCCCGATCGCCCAGGCCTCCCCCAGAGTTATTACGCTGGAGTTAGTACAAGGAGGCGGGGGGAGGGAGGGTAATGAGGCTGGGAGGGCGGCGTTATCATACTAACGCCGCCGTCCCAGCGTATTTACACTCCCTTATGCCGGCTGAAGTTAGGGTTGCCTTTAGCCGGCGTAAGGGAGTGTAAATACAATAGGGCAGGGGGTGTGTCAGGGGGAGTCCCATGATGTAAATCTGAGCGTTAGTACGCTCAGCGCTACATCGTATGTCTGGATCAGGCCCTTTGAGCCTACAATATTGAATCTTGTCACATTATTCTAATTTTGTGAGATTTTGATTTTGGGGTTCTCATAAGCTGCAAGCCATAATCATCAAAATTAAAACAAATAAAGGCTTTTTATATCTCACTTTGCATGTAATGAGACTATATAATAAATTAGTTTCACCTTTTAAGCTGAATTACTGAAATAAATGAACTTTTGTACAATATTCAAAAAATGTTTATTTCACCTGTTGGATGATTGTTTTATAATAATAAAATTGATTCATAAAATAATGATTTATTGAAGCACATTTTTTTAAAGAGGGAGATTGAGAGCTAGGCATGTTCTCTTCCCTGCGAAGATAGTAACTCCATCCTTGCCCTTTACTGACCTTTATGTGCAGTGGCTCTCTTTTGAGACTGATTTTTTTGTTTTGTTTTGTTTGGCCACTGGAATTCTCAAAGGTGTTCCTTGTTCATATGAAAAAGGAACACCATTGGTGATTTTAGTAGGCAAGGCAATGTATATATATCGACAGATAATGGCACTGCAATTCCCTTATATAACTAACTGAGATGCACTTCTACAAAATGTTGTAATATAAGTCCAGAACATATATATACAGTATATATATTTGTTGAGGGGTTGTACATATGTATGTGTGGCTGATTAGTTTAAATTTATTTATTTATTATTATTATATTTTAATGTACTTAAAGAGTCTTTTTTTTCATTATTATTATATTTTACACATATATTTAGTGGAGTGTGGGTCTGTGGACAGAATGGCCCTCTTTCAAAAAGGCTTTTTGATACCAGCCAGTAATGGCTATCAAATTGATTGCTTCTGCCTTGCCAAGGAGAAGCACTCGATCATCTCCAGTATGATGTTGCAGCGGCCAATAGTAAGTATTTATCTATTCCCAACTCTTATCCTAATCCTTACCCTAACTCTCCCCTTCCATTACCCTAATCCTCTTCTCCCCGCTGCCTGACATTTAAACTCCCTTTCCCCAGCCTTACCCAAAGACTCCCTTTCCCGCAGCCTAACCCAAGGACTCCCTTCCCCGCAGCCTGACCCTAAGACTCTCCTGCCCGCAGCCTGAACCTAAGAATACTTCACTGCAGCCTAACCCTAAGACTCCTTTCCCTGCAGCCTTTTCCTAAGACTAAACCTAAAATCCTTACATGCTCACTATGCCAGTCGCTATATTTATTGCTAACATTGTGATAACTTTGTCTGTTTATTAGTTTACAATCTGTTGTACTGCAATTGTATGCTTGTCTGCCTACCTGACACTTATTATAGTGTCCTGATACTGACCTGAAACTATTTTCTTTGTTTGTATTATATCTTTATTATCTTTATACAGATTAAAGGTTAAGTGTTAGTATTTATAATTATTGCATTTCTGGTTGCTCTCTACACCCATTAACCCCTACTTCTTTCAGATATTTCTGGAATCCGTTCCCACTTTTTATTTAGTAGTGTGCACTGTATAAGGTGGCTGTCTTCTGCCCTTTTTGGGATATTTTTTCTAGTGTATCTATAAAACTACCTTCCCCAGCCTGACACCAAGGGCCTGATTCAGACCTACGGCCGTAAGCGATAGTACGTCGATCGTAAGCGAAAAATCAGGCAAAAAAACGGTCGTCCGAAGGACATGAGCATACAGCGAGCGTATTTTCAGCGTATTTTTCACCCAAGGGCGTGCGTTTTGTACGACGATAGTCTGGACGCTCGAGTTACTACACAGAGGCGGGGATAGCCATTGTAAATTGTACAGTATGGGCGTGCTAAGCCCAGTACGACCAGCGTATCGGTACGAAAATTCGCACGTACGCTGGAAAAACTTAGGGTAGGGTTCAGCCGCCGTAAGTAGGTACAATCAATGGAAGTGTTATGGGCGTGAAAGTTTATACGCCCGGGCGAACATACGCTACGCTCACGGGCGATTGCGGTCGTAGGTCTGGATCAGGCCCTAAGACTCAGAGAAGCCTTGTAAGTGGCTGGTGGCTTATCATATATTTGCTAATGTATGTAAAAAAAAATCTCTCTGACTTTCATGGTTAGTTGCTGGTTAATTTCAAGAGTAATGGGGTGACTTTTTTGTATTTGTGAGATTTGTCCATACCTTTCTAGAACTTGCTCTAGATTAACTTATAAATTGATAAGTTAATTGATAAACTGATAGGGGTGCTGTTCCAGAGTGGCTGTTTTGGAGACTTGGGGATCTCTGCGGTAAGTGAGATTTTAATAAAAAAAAATATATTATATATGAACTTTGACAGTATTAGAGTTAGGACCACCAAAACAGAGAAGTCTAATATTTGGGCAGTGTACACAGTACATATACACATATGTATGTGTGGCTGATTTCTTTGTATTTGTTTCTTATTATATTTTAATGTACTTTAAGAGTACTTTTTTTTTAAGTATTATTATCTTTTTTTCACATATATTTAGTGGAGTGTGGGTCTGCGGTCAGAACAGCCCTTTTTTGAAAGTGCCTTTTTATACCGGCCAGTTTTGAACTGGCTCTCAAATTGATTGATTCTGCCTCTCTGAGGGGGAAAGGCTCCCTTCCCTGCAGCCTGACCGTAAGACTTCTTTCACCACAGCCTAACCATAAAACTCCCTTCACTGAAGCCTATCCCAAAGACTCCTTTCCCTGCAACCTGACAGTAAGACTTCCTTCCCTGCAGCCTAATCCTAAGACTTCCCAACACACAGCTTAACCCCAAGACTCCCCCAGAGACTCCCCTTGTACACTCACCTGTCTGGTTCGGTCTGGTGTGACGGGTCTACAGTGGTAATTTCAGAAATAATGAATAGGTAAATATGAAGAAAAATAAATTT
The DNA here is from genome assembly GCA_011038615.1 of Limnodynastes dumerilii. NCBI lineage: Eukaryota > Metazoa > Chordata > Amphibia > Anura > Limnodynastidae > Limnodynastes > Limnodynastes dumerilii. Next base: position 367,283 of record WWET01000442.1, on the reverse strand, counting down.
GACATACTCACCCATTCATTAGTAAAACTTTCTAATCACCAATATTTTTAAAACAGAGTCAGCCAAAAACTGACTATATTTCGAAAATTGAATTTTCTTTGCGGGGGATGCATCCCATTCTAGTGATCTCCTTATATATACCTCCCTTTTCCTTCCCTTAATGAAAGCTATTATATGGAAGAAACGGGAAGCTGGAATAATCAGCAGATGACGTTATTTTTACTATTGAAACAGAGTGAGAAACTCTAAAATTAGTAAATATTATGAACTGTCGGCCTGCATTAAGAAGAAAGAGACATACAAATTTTTCATGGATCACCATGGAAACAGCAGTTTACAACAGCAGTTGTAAATATATCTCACTTCATTTTAATGTGATAATGGCATAAAGCGAAAACGGACATATCGCTTCAAAATTAAGTGAAAGTAGCTTTCTAAATAGAACCCAAAGTGAGAGAGAGAAAAACAGAGAGCGAGAGAAAGGAAACTACAGAGAAAGCATCTGTATAACATTTGTTTAAATCTGGATCAAGTCCTTGGTCTTTTAAATGTTGAACTAAAAATAATTAAATAGTCCTAATTGTTTTTCTCATATACTAATATAGAAGAGGACACAAAGTCAACCTATTTCAGCCACTCAAACCATCAGTAATCCACTTTTGTAGCACCCCTCATATTTCCTATGCTAAAAAAAAGTGAAAACTAAAGGGACAGGTTTACCTATAGGACCAGATCTGACGCTCTCACATTTATTCTTTATATCTCATTTTCAACTCACAACACATAGTTCACCTATAAACCCCCAAAGCCAGTTCTAACTAATTGTCTGACCATCTCTAATATATTTTAACAGTAAGGGCCTGTAAGCATTTCTATCATGTATAAAATGTCTGTTACAACAGTTTTTATGGTGATTTATTGAATGATTTTTTCAAATGCCATTCAGCGTTTATGCATTATGAGAACCTTGAGGACTGACAACTGAGAATTACTCCAGTCAAGATTACAAAAAGGCACGTTCACACAATAACCTTTACATTAATTTCACTCAAATCTACAAAGCACTAGAAGATACCATTCAGTTCAAACACAATCCATGCAGAGGTGAAAAATACCCAGGATCAATATAGATTAATGGGAACTAAAAAGTAGCATGAACACTCACTCCTGTTTTAAACTGGATTAAATTTTGCAGGCATATGTCAAACTATCTGGCTAACATGGGCTTTTCTAGTGTCCACAGTCTGTGAAAGTTGCTATCCTAACTGGCTCTTTAAAATTCCTGTCAACAAATCAAATAAAGGGCAGCGGCAGTAGCAGCAAAAATCTGACCAAAGGATAAACTGAATCGAGATCCTAATTAAGATTAGAAAAGTTTTATACCTCCCTTCTATGGTTTCTCTTGCATCTATGTGGTGGTGGATTATAATTAAGACCTATTTGCCCTGAGCTCAGAGCTCCAAATCTCCCTATGAAACCAATAATAATAAAACAATAATAATTTTAAAAAATATGTGCTCTTTTGTTAGCATTCAAGCAATACTTGCACTAAGGGTTCTAGTTACAGCTGCAGTTTCTTATGCAGTGGAATGAGGTGAAAGTTTGTGATTACAGCTACTTAACATTTTATACAAATATTAAATATGTGCCCATGCTTACCATTACACAAAGGTACTGTCTTAGAACAACAAAGTAATACATTAAATACTATACAGTGAGAGTGGATACACATCTGTCCTATGTTTAAGTGATACCTAGGGCAAGTACTGTATCTTGGACCCTGTGGGTGTATAATAGAACTCAAATAGCCATAATGTTGATAGTTATTCTTTTATTGCTTGAGGGCCGAGAGCAAGGATAGAGTATGAGTGGCTTGAGCAGTGCAGTGGTGTGTTAGTAAGGATGGACAGGCAGAGGTGAGGACAGACCAGGAAGGACATGGAGTATGGAGTGATGAGACAGTAAGGGCAGGAAGAAGGAGCACTGTGGGCAGAGGACAAAGATCACAGCATGCAGAGGATGGCACAGAATGGAGAGATAGAGTAGCTGGCAGAGGACGGCATGGAGTGGCAAAGTTAGAAAGCTCAAAGAACGGAAGGACAGTGAAGCAGGCAGAGAATGGCACAAAGTGGCGAGGCAAAGTGGGCAGAGAATAGGAGCAAAGATCAGTGCTAGTTGTCAACTAAGAGAATATAAACCTTATGAGGTGTACCAGGTTATTCCTGCCGTCCCCACAATGTTCAGCAATTGAATGGAGATTTTGCACTTGTATGTTTACTGTTTGGGTGCGATGTTGGTGATTTAGTCCAATATCACAACAAAATGACCACAATTGCATCGCACAATGTTTTATGTACATTAGGCAACATTGTACCCAAAATGCAACATCACGCTAAATTGAATCTGCCCCTAGGTGTGGTATATTTTCAAGGACATCAGAATCAGAAGGAAACTATGAACTTATTGACATTATTGACAATGGCAAGCGGTTATTCTGTTATACTATGAGGCATATAAGAAGTTATAAAGACAGCACTGGTTTCTAAAGTATTTATTTTTGTTGAAGTGCATTGCCTTACACACATCTGCAAGTTCAGCTTTGGTCTTGGTCCTCTTGGGAGGGGAAGCAGCATGGAAAACAAGTATGAACTCTTTTTGTTAAAAATAAAACAAAAAAAAAACAAAAACAAAACCCCAAAAATTATTCTTAAAACAATCAAAGTAATTTCCATAATGTTTTGAAAATACATAATTACATGTTTGTTTTTTTTAAGTACAACCTTGTGTTTTTATTTATTTATTTTTTAAGTTTACTCTTTGGGTCTAGTCAGTATAACTGTTGCATCAATAGTGAAAAATTTAAACTGGACTGGATCCAGATTACCGATTGCATAACTCCCCTCGCTTGCATGAAATTCTATCCTAGATACCTACCTTATGATTTCCATAAGGTCCTCTATTAAAATGGGGATGGATTGCCTAGATAGGGTGGTGTGCATAGGGAATGCCTATACTGTAACTTTAGCATCTATCCTCCCTACCACTAGCGTTTGCACCCACTAAACCACTCGGCACTACAAAAGACGCGGATGTCTGGATCTTGCGTATGCAGATCAGTACTGAAATAGCGGTGCATGCGCAATCGCAAAGCATTGTCATTTTTCGCTCCTAGCAATCGGAAAGCGCCCCCTTCTCGTCTGAATCCGATCCATTATTATTAGTCAATTCAGAGGAGATCAAATAAATAGCATCACATCTGAGCTACTGAGATTCTCTGTAAAGAGTTATTAAGGAATACTGACGTACTGAGGCATCTTTCCAATGTTTTGAGATAAATGTGACACCATTAAAGCAGATATTCTTTACTGGGTTATTAAGCTTACAGGAACTTGCTTATTATTTAGTGGATAATGGACAAAATAATAGATTGCAAAGTTTCAGCAAGGGAAATAAACACAGAGAAGTGGATAAAATTATCTTCTGTGTTATATCTTTGAATTTAGGGTATAGAATGTCCATGGACTGTTCTGCTCTTATTTTATTTACCTGATAATAATTATTGAATTTCTAGATAAGACATAACTGTTAAATCATTACAAACAGCTGACTGTAAAGTTTTACTGATAATGGCATTGTGTATTTAAGAGGTAAAAATGAATTCACAACAGAAATAGATTAAGGTAATAAAAAAAAAAGACTGTAAAAATAAATGGTCATTCCAGTATTTATTTTCTGTCTCTGGCGAGGGGTGTTTGCTTTGTAGTGCCTGTAAAATGCTTAATGTTTGATATTCTCTCCTCCAGCACAATGAGTTATATTACTCATAACACATTGTACCCTTGAATAAACACCTGGGACCAGATCCAGACTGTGTTAGGAGTTTGAATGCAGCTCCAGTGGAAATCCAATAAGAGATCCCTGCTATAAATATGTTTCCACTCGCTCACAGACTTCTGACGGATGTCCTCTACCTTAAAACATCTGAACCTTTGTCACTTAAAATGGAGACAGCTCAGAAGTCTGGATAGCATGGTGTAGGACTACAGAGCCTTTTTTCTAACATTAAAAATAATATACAGTGCTGTACCTAGACCATTTCACTTCTTGATGTAGGCAGGGCTTCCAGAAGAAATTCTGGGGCCTGGGACATAACCACAGTGCTACACCCCCAAATAGGACGTCACAAAGGGGGCAGGGTGCCGGGGACCTGCATTAACAGCAGGCCAATACGCAGGGAAAGTCTTAAATAGTTTTTTCCCTTTGGTTATCTTCTATCCATTACTTCAATGGAAAGAAGATAACCAAGAGGAAAAAACAAATAACAAAACTGAGGCGTATAATACTCCATATCTTAATGGTCCTCTATTATTATTAGTTTTAAGAGAAATTCAATTATCTAATAAATGTTTCACTGGTATATTTGGAAAAGTGGTTATTCTTTAGCCTTATAAATGGTTTATTAGATGATGTGCATGAAGCGACTGTTTACAGTGCACTAATCTTTTATCTGTCGGGTGTAATCCCTGCTTCTCCTAGCACAGGATGCAGCCTTGTCTAGGAGCGACCAAAGTGTAAGCCTGAACCTCCGGCTCTTAGCATCTAGCTGCTAAGCAAAGGCACATGATACCACTCTTGCTAGTGGTGAGCCTCTTTTTTAACCTTGCGTCTCATTGCCTAGCATTCTGTTATTCTAAGCAGTGGTCAGTGGTTTCTACATCATTGGCGTCATGCTATTTCAAGAACAGCAGGACTCTATAGAACTGTGGTTAAGCACACTGGGTTATTGTGACCATGATTATAAATCCAAGAACAGGTATTAGTACATATCTTTTACTTCTCATTTTATTTCTAAGCTTTAATATATCTTACAAGCAGTTTGTTGCTTTATGTTTTATAGAGGAAGTCTGTCAAGCAACAGTTTCTGGGGTTGTTCTTTAAACTCAAACTGTGATAGCTGAGAGATTATGGCATGAGAAAATTAATAGAAATATCAGTGATAAATCTAGGTAGGGAATTTATTCTGACAGTAGAAAAATAATGATGCTGCCAATACTATTCATGGCTAGTTTGTCCATTGTTCCATGCATTCTTTGCACAGAATGTTCTTTGTAATTAGCTCAAATATCCAAGGCTATTTGTGGCTGATCAGAGCTGTGTCATAAGAAACAAGAGATTATTTACATAATTTATTTTGCCCACACCCAGAGCCGGATGAAGACTTTATGGGGCCCTAGGCAAGATGCCCGTGTGACCCCCCACCCTCCCCAATGAATCAATAGTACGATATTTTTCAGCACTTACAATATTCAATCCTCTTACATTTAGAGTTTCTCCTCCTTATATTCAACACTGCCATCTAATATATATATATATATATATATATACTTTTGTGGGAAAAGAAGGCACTCTGAAAGTCTTATAGCTAAATCTATCGATTATACTATGAAATTTTTTGCTGAATAAATAACTTCCCCAGGGCTCTGGGGAAGTTGCTTTAGCTATAAGACTTTCAGAGTACCTTCTTTTCCCACAAAAGTATCTACCAAATAGTGAAGAGCACCTAAAGCAAGTTAATATCAATACTTATGAGGAGTGACAGTTTTTTTCCTACTTTTATATATAT
>WWET01000442.1:336574-359439 GCA_011038615.1 Limnodynastes dumerilii | reverse complement strand
ACGACCGTCGGCCGTACGAAAATTCGCAGAGAATACGCTGAGAAAATACGCTTAGCACGCCCATACTGTACAATTTAAATGGCTATCCCCGCCTCCCTGTAGTAAAACGGGCGCCCAGCCGACCATCGTAAAAAAAATACGCCCAGCGAGCGAAAAATACGCTAACGATACGCCCGCTATTCGCTCATGACGCTCGGGCGACCGGAAGCTGTCATACTGGGCATGCGCATTGCGAATTTTTTGCCGAATTTTCGCATACGCTCGTCGTACGCTCGCTTGCGATCGTTGCTCTGGATCAGACCCAGAGAGGCAGAGGTATCTCCAATAGCTTTCTAATACATTTAAACAAAGACTTGATTTTAACTAGGGTCCGAAAACGACCATTTTTAGGCTTTTTAATAAAATAAAAAAATTGTATAGTATTTAGGCCAATTTAGCTAGGCTGGTTACAAGGAACAGAAAGGCATAAAATAACAATAAATAAAAAAATGGTTTTGAAAAACAATTTCATTATATATTTAGTATATTGCATTCAGTTGCTTTGCAAATTAACAGTGAATCCTTGCAAGAAGCATAAATATATCTATAACTTGCAGAAAAAAGTGAGGTATTGGGCCTGATCCAGAGCAACGCTCGCAAGCGAGCGTACGCTCATCGTATGCGAATTTTCGGCAAAAAATTCGCAATGCTCATGCCCAGTATGACAGCTTCCGGTCGCCCGAGCGTCATGAGCGAATAGCGGGCGTATCGTTAGCGTATTTTTCGCTCGCTGGGCGTATTTTTTTTACGATGGTCGGCTGGGCGCCCGTTTTACTACAGGGAGGCGGGGGTAGCCATTTAAATTGTACAGTATGGGCGTGCTAAGCGTATTTTCTCAGCGTATTCTCTGCGAATTTTCGTACGGCCGACGGTCGTACGCAGTGTAGGGTATAGCCGCCGTAAGCAGGGACTTTACTATGGGAGTGCTAGGGGCGTGTAGGTTGATACGACGAGCGTACGTTCGCATTCGCCCGTCGTTGCGAATTTTCGTAGCGCTGGATCAGGCCCATAGAGAGGGAAATCGTGTGGGGATTTGCAAAGGAATAGACAAATTTAGACTCTCACCATATATAAGTGTGCATATAGTAGATAGAAACTATTACTTAATATTTTGTAAATTACAAAATATATCTACAAGGTTCAATTATTTATATTAAGCATAATAACAATAAATAATGGAAATAGATGGTATGGAATATATTGAAATAAAACCAAGTATGTCTATATCAAGCTAGGACCTAATAATTAATCATACTCCCAAGATAATAGCAATATATGATCAAAAGACAACCCAAGGCAGGAAGTATAAACAATTAATGTAGCAAGAGCGGGACGATGTATCAAAATAGAACTACAATTGTCCAGAATACATAGTTCATAAAGGGATAGCAACATAATATGATGTAATGCATTATAACCCTCATTGGGGTCAATCTCAGATAGAGCAGAAAAATCATAAAAATGGACACATAATTAGTAAGCCATACCCGTTAGAAATATAACAAAAAGTAGAGGGACTCAGAATACACAAGGGGACAAAAAATAGAGGGACTCAGAATACGCAAGGGGGAGGGGGTAAAGGGTCAGAACCCAAGAGAGGTGAACTCAAGTGCCTCATTCAACCCCTCAGGTGCAAGGGTATGGAGATTGAATATCCATCTCATCTCTTGGCGACACAGGGCCCTGAACCTATCACCCCCCCTCTGCATAGGCCCAATCACCTCAATCACCATAACCTGGAGCCCCTCAGGGTTGCCCCCGTGAGCTTGGGCAAAGTGTTTAGATACACTGCGAGTGGGACATCTCTTCATGATGTTCCTGCGATGCTCACGAAATCTATCTCTCAAGGGTCGAATTGTGCGCCCCACATATTGTAGGGCGCACGGACACTGTAAGAGATAGACCACATAGTTCGAACCGCAGTTCGCAAAGGACCGGAGGTCAAAGTATTGACCGGTGATAGAAGATCGAAATGTGGCACTTACTTCAGATTGAGTTTTATTGGGAACTGATTTTAGCATACTAGGTGCTAAAATGTTCTTGAGGCTCCGATTCTTTATATAGACGCTCGGACTCTTGATCCCTCATAAGGGTTTGGTTAGTGATACCGCCTTTTTTCGAGGATAACAATTGATCTCTACTGAGTTCTTGTACCTCTGAAAAGGCTTGTCTTAAAAGTGTCTCCGGATAACCTCTGGCTTGGAATCTATCCAGTAGCCCCTTTGACTGAGATAGAAAGGTGTCTGGCTATGAACAGTTTCACTTGACTCTACAGAGTTGGCCTTTGGGTATATGTCTAACCCAAGGCCGATGGTGACTCCGAAAGTGAAGGAAATTGTTCACATCAACGGGCTTGATGTAGGTCTTGGTCATAACCTTACTATTCTCCACAAAGAGGGTAAGGTCCAGAAAATCAACAGTGGAGTCACTCCAGGTTAAAGAAAACTCTAAATTGTAATGGTTAGTGTTGAGGAAGGCAACAAAATCTGTTATACAAAAATAACGTGTGTCCCAAATAATAAAAAGGTCATCGATGTACAAGACTCGCCCCTAAAGGTCCGCCCCACACAAACTCCTTCTCAAATTTCCCCATATAGAGGTTGGCAAAACTAGGGGCGAATCTGGTGCCCATAGCTGTGCCAAGCGTCTGGAGGTACAATTAAGACTCAAAAGAAAAATAATTGTGTGTTAAAATGAAACACTAATAAAGGCTGTCTGGACACAGGAGGGAAAATAAGGCTGGGCAAACTGAAGGAGGGGACAATAAGGCTGACTGTACATAAATAAAGTTGGGGCAATAAGGCTTGCTGGACACAGGAGGGACAATAAGGCTGGGTGGACAAATGAGAAAAGGATAATAACGCTGACTGGACACAAATAAAGAGGGGGCAATAAGGCTGGCTGGGTACACAAAAGGAAGGGCAATAAGGCTGACTGGACACAGAAGGAAGGGGCAAAAAGGCTGGTTGGAAATACAGAATGAAGGTGCAATAAGGCTTGCTGGACACACAAAAGGAGGGGTAATAAGGTTGGATGAACAAACAAAAGGAGGGGACAATAAGGTTGACTGGACACAGATAAAGAGGGGGGCAATATGGGTGACTGGACACAAGAGTAGGGGCAATAAGGCTAATTGAAAACACATAAAGAAGGGGCTATAAGACTGGCTGAACACAATGAGGTGGCAATAAGACTGGACAAACAGAAGGAGGGGACAATAAGGCTGGCTGGACAAAGAAGGCGTGGGCAATAAGATTGATTGGGCACACAAAAGTAGGGGCAATAATGCTGGTTGGAAAAACAGAAGTAGGGGACAATAAAGCTTACTGGACACAAGTAAAGAGGGGGACAATAAGACTGGCTGGACACATCAGGAGGGGCAATAAGGCAGGGTGGATACTCATAAAGAGGGGGCTATAAGACTATAATGCTGGTTGGAAAAACAGAAGGAGGGGACAATAAAGCTTACTGGACACAAGTAAAAATGGGGAAATAAGACAAGCTGGGCACACACAAAGGAGGGGCAATAATGCTGCTTTGATAAACAGAAGGAGGGGACAATAAGGCTAACTGGACACAAGTAAAGAGGGGTACAATAAGGCTGACTGGACACAAAAGGAGGGGCAATAAGGCTGGGTGGACACTCATAAAGAGGGGGCTATAAGACTGACTGGACATAAAGGAGGTAATAAAACTGGCTAGGCACACAAAAGGATGGGCAATAATGCTGCTTACTCAAGCAGAATGAGGGGACAATTAGGCTTACTGGACACAAGTAAAAGGGGGGCAATAGGCTGACTGGACACAGAAGAAGGGGCAATAAGGCTGGGTGGACATTCATAAAGAGAGAGCTATAAGACAAAGAGGGGGCAATAAGACTGGTTGGCCACAAAGAAGGAAGGGACAATAAGGCTGGTTGGACACAGACAAGGAAGGTACAATAAGGCTGGCTGGGCACACAAAAGGATGGGCAATAAGGTTGGTTATACTCGTCCGTCCCTAGAAACGACCCTGTGGAGGAGCTATCATTGTTTTTCCCTAGCGGTAACCAGATCATTTAGTTAACCATGAAGCGTTCAGTAGAAATCATGACCCACATGACATGTACACAATGTGATTATTTATTGTTGACCTGTTTACTTTGCCAAACTCAAAACACATCTGGTGCTGAAATTTCCATACCCCCACTTCAAGCACTGTGTATATATACATAGGATAACATAAGCCTAAAGTATGTTACAAATAAGCGCAAAGTGCAAATTGATAAATCCTGTCCATAGTGTCATAATAGATTTAATATGGCTGCTGGCATCATTAATTATAAAAAGTAAAACTTTACCTGTCTTCAGAGGCTCCTGCTCTGGATGGTCTCTTTCCTCAGTCAGCTGAGTGCTCTCTCCCTCAGTCAGCGCTCAGCTTTGCTATGCGCTCTCTAGTGAGAGATGAGCTCAGGCTGCCTTTAATGAAATCCGACGGGGCAGGTCCCGGAGCGGTATTGACGCGACATCATGACCCATGACCCAATACTCTTTTAGGAAACGGACGGAGCGGCGCTGCAGCGAGTGTAGAAGGCCAAAACAGGGCTGGATTTCGGGCCTTGGGAGCCCATCTGGCCCTAGGCGTGCGCCTAGGATGCCTAGCGGGTAATCTGCCCCTGCCCAAGCCCCGTAGCTCAAGCCAAGCCTGATCCAGAGTTAATTCAGAAATGCAGGCAGATCCACACATACAATTTCCATTACTTCAGTCTTATTACCAGTACCACAAAATATATGTAAAAGGATAATCAGCGCTTTAAACACCATGGGCTGGATCCAGACCTTGTTAAGTGCATAAACTTAGTTACACCTGGGCTAAACCATGTTGAATTCAGGGGGAGTCAAGTTAATTGTACTCTTTGCATGTTATTTGGACTTGGGATAGGAAACATCACCTCTCATCTCTAAAACTGTTTGCAGCAGATACAATATGACTCCCCTGCAATCACCATGGTTTAGCCCAGGTGTAACTAAGTTCATGCATTTAACTAGGTCTGGATCAGGCCCCATATATATAAAACACACACACATACACGTACATTTTATATATTTATATATATAAATATATATATAAATATATATATATTTCAGAATGGCTGAATAAAAAAAAAGAGCGATTGGTATATACTACACTTTAATATATTAAAACATAAATTCCACTATCTACAACATATTCAGCATCTAGCAGCACATATTAGGTGATGCTTTTGTTTTAGCAGTAGAAGATCACCTTAATCAAATGGATAATATATAAATATGGGGCAGTAGCACTTGTGTATCACGGCACTGAGATCATGAGGTTATTTCTCAGAGAAGGCCTTATCTGTGTTGAGTTTGCATGTTCTTCCTGTATCTTCCTCCAGGTGCTCCGGTTTTCTCCCACACTTCAATCACATGCTGATAGGTTATTTGGCTGCTGAATAAATTAACCCTAGTGTGTGTGTGTGTGTGTGCATGTGTGTGTGTGTCTGTGTGTGTTAGGGAACTTAGAATGTAGCTACAATGGGGCAGAGACTGATGTGACTGTGGAATATTCTCTGTAAAGCGATATGTAATCTGATAGAGTTTTATAAAAACCTGTTAATAAATTAATAAATAGTAAATAAATATACAGGCTTGAATAATTCTGGCAATGACAGCTTAGACCATAAGCACAGAAAGTGTCAGGCATTAGGATCTTATACTTCAAGATCCACGGTGTGCTGACGATGCAAGTCCCTGCACAAATCACCCTCAGGAGGCTTGTGTAGAGAGTGTTCTGCTGACGTCAGCACTCTCCAGTAGATGTTATCTCAAACAAAAGTGATTATTTAAAGATCAGTGTATATTGCAGAGGTATTATAGTTAAGTAAGCACTTGTGCTGCCATGTGACGCGTTTCGTTCCTTAATAATTTTCTCAAGCCAATGAACAAACATACATTCCAATAATTATATAAATAATTATTCTATACACATAAATAGAGCTTAAATAGAGCTTAAATTTTTTTCATATTTAAACTCCAATGCAATTCATTTCAAGGCTCTTGTTGAATTGTCTGTAATTGAAATATACAGTATAATTCCCTGTGGCCAAGTTTAGCAAATCTATCGCCACCTCTTTTTGTTGTTTGAATAATTTCTATACAAATAATATTTAAACCTTTATAGTTTTGATTGTATTTATGTAAAATATGCCTGGATGCACTGTGTTCCCTTTTATTATGTTTTGTCTATGCTCTCAGAACCTTTCCTTTCCTACAGATCTTGTAGTGCGCCCTACATGTTATAGGGCACAATGACATTGAAGCACATAGATCACATATTTAGAGTCACATATAATAAAAATTTTAAAGAAGAACATTTGATTGTTTACTGAAGATTTTACACCATGGATCTTAAGGTATAAGGGCTGTATTCAGAGAACCGTTTTATCGGCCAGTTCCGCACGTATTTTTAGGTACATTTCAACTGCGCATGCATAGTAACTAATTTTACGTAGTTAACGTAGACTATACACGCATAATTGCCTCACGGACAGACTTTTGAATAGCACTTGGTTACATACGTCCAGATATACGACGCAAAAATACACACGTAAAAATTTAAATAAAAATGGGCAGAGGAAGGTATATAAATGAAGGTATGTGGGTGTGACTAACATGAATTGCACGTATGGAGGACACATACGCACAGAACTGCTCACGGAAAGTTAAAAGTGGTCTATAGAGGCGGAAGTCACTGACAGCACGGCCGAGAGAGGGGAGTGTCATGGGTGTCAGGGGGTTTGGCCTGCACCAGCTGTGCGTATAATTGCGTACCTTCAAGGAAACGGTTCTCTGAATACGGCCCTAAGATCTTAATACCGGAGACTTTCTGTGCTTTTAAATTCTGTTGCTTAACCGTCTAAGCTGTCATTGGGCCTGATCCAGAGCTACGAAATTTCGCACGACGGCCGAATGCGTACGTTCGACCGTGCGAATAAACATACACGCCCCTAACACTCCCATTGTAAAGTACCTGCTTACGGCGGCTATACCCTACACTAGGTACTACCGTCGGCCGTACGAATTTTCGCACATAATACGCTGAGCGTACGGGCTTAGCACGCCCATACTGTACAATTTAAATGGCTATCCCTGCCTCCGTGTAGTAAAACGAGCGCCCAGGCGACCGTCGTACTGAACGCACGCCCCTCGAGCGAATATTTCGCACACAATACGACCGCTATACGCTCATGTCGTCCAGCCGACCGGAAGCTGTCATGCTGGGCATGCGCAGTGCGAATTTTCGTACGAAAATACGCAAAAAACGGTCGTACGCTCGCTCGAAATCGGCCAATTTCGTAGCTCTGGATCAGGCCCATTGCCACTGACTATACTATTATTTAAACCTGTATACTTTATATATTATCCATTTGATTAAGATGATCTACTGCAAAAATGAAATCATCATCTTTACTACTAGATGTTGCATATGCTTTACATAGTGGAATTTATATGTTTTCATCTTTATAAGTGTATTATAAACCAATCGCTCTTTTCTTTAATTTAGCCATTCAAAACGGAAAAGTGCACTAAATCTTTTCTAGTCCAGTACATACATTTTAAGTTTATTTTCTTTACATTTATTTTACAGCTAGCAACATCTACATAATCTCTACACAAATGTTCTTGTTGAGCTGGTACATGATGAACATAATGTTGAAATCTGATGATGAACTCAATTGACCTCTCAAGGAAATTCAGTTTTTGGTAGCAACCCACAGACATAAATTCTGAAGAGAGTGAGTGTAAATGCAGTGAACTGTTAGAAGAGAATCCACTTTGGTTTTAAAGACTTGCAGATTTCTGGAGTGTTTGGGAATATTAAGGTGTTTAGACATCTAATGTAAAAGCAAAAATAAAAATAAGCTGTTAGAAAACTGAGAATTGTGGACACTAATGAGAAAACACTTTTGAACTGTGGTGGGTGTTTATTTTAAACCCTTTGCATGCTTTTAATTAAAGATAATGTAATTGTAGAACACTAGGAATATCAAATATTATGCTGTCTTCATGCACAGTAAATAAATGTAATAAATTATGCCTTTATTTGGCACCTGACTGTACTGACAGAGTTTTGTCCTAATTCATAAACCATCTTCTACTGGCTTGTGTCCCTTTTTTAAGTCATAGGACAGATATATATATATATTTTTTTCTTGATAATTGTTGTCCTTTCATATTTTATAATGCCCTTTTTTTCCTGCCTCAATTTCTTAACATATGTAATATTGTAATATCTTACTAAATACATATTAGAAATGTTCTTTATGTGTTGTAGTGTGGTGTTGTATTATCTTTTGTAATGAATACAGGCGGTGGTGATGGTGGGGGTTGTGGGGTTTGGGGTGGTGTTGGTGCGGACGCCATCAATGTCCCAGCTGCTTTCATCACCTGCAGAAATCCTTGTGCGTCCTGGACAAGCACAAAGATGTTACCAACAACAGTTTATAATGGAGGAAATATTGGGCTCTGGTGTACGTTCGAAAAACCTAGATTTGAAACTTAAAAAAAAATAGAAAAATCAGACACACACAACATAATATTAACACAGTTGTGTAAATGGGCCTGATTCAGTCTGAAAATAAGAGATGTAAGTTACTCCTGGACAAAACCAAGTTGATTTCAGGGGAGTCAAATTTCATCTGCTTAAAACAGTATTGGAGTTGAGAGGTGATGTTTCCCAGTCCAAATTACTGTGTAAAAGTGCAGCTTTCCGCTATCTGTGTGCAATAAGGAAAAAGCTAAGTTTTATCACTGCATGCAGACATTTTTTACATTTTTACAGATAGAAAGAAGGTGTTTCAATACTTTTAAATGTGTTCTGGCGCTGGGATGAGGGGAAAAAAAGGGGTTAAAACTTTAGATTTTATTAAGATAAAAAAGGGTAACAGTATTGCAACAAAGTTGCAGACTGTAACAAAAATGTAGAAGCATAATCCTCCTCCTGTTGGAAGGGGTACTGAATTCCTGCAATAGGCTTTTTTCTCACACTGAAAACAGAACAATCATTCTGAGATCAGTGCATGAAGAGCAGAGTTTGCGGCAATGGCTATTTTAGATCTTAAGGTATAGGACCGCTGTCAGCCCGGGATTTGACTAGCGGTTCTGCTCTAAAAAGGGCAAACATCCAACACGTTTCAGCCACTACTGGCCTTTATCAAAGAAGCTGGGGAGCTGGGGAAGAGGAAGGAGCTGGAGACGAGGATGAAAAGTGGGATGGGGTTTGGCCTGGGAAGCTTCACTTCCTTGTAGGTAAAAAGGGTGTGGATGGGGGGAGGGCAGTAGTGGTGGAGGAGCTGGTGGAGCATCAGGAAGCTGTGGGTGTCTTTGTCACCTCCAGTTCTGCAAGCAACGGATCCTCTTTCCTATGGAAAACAATTAAATAAAAATAAAAATTTAAATAACATCACATAGGATTGTCTTATATGTACAAGCAAAAAACATTCATAATGTTCAAAAAACGTTTAACATCTTTTAATGTGATGAATATACTGTATAAACAATTAAGCATTTTAATGTTAAAAGGTAGAGAGAGAGAGAGAGACAAATGTAAGCTTTAATTAAAAACATGTTGAGAAATGAATGCGCAAAAAATAAACATATCTAATCACAATTCTTCATGTTCATATACACTTACTTTCAATACATCTACAGAAGGTCCGGCTGACACCTCCTCATATCGAACCAGCATCATTGGAGCTGGTCCACTCTCCTTATTCCAGTTCTTCTCTAGATCATGGAGATGGCATTATGCAGTATAATTGGACAAAAAAACATGAATCTTAAAAACTTTATTAGAATAACAAATTACCAAGGAAATGCCAGCGTGGAAATCAAAATATCAACAAAATGGCGCATCCCTGTCAGCCGATAGAAAACAACCATTCCCTATATATTTAAATGGGCAGCCACACCATGGTTCTCTTTT
Organism: Limnodynastes dumerilii; assembly: GCA_011038615.1. NCBI lineage: Eukaryota > Metazoa > Chordata > Amphibia > Anura > Limnodynastidae > Limnodynastes > Limnodynastes dumerilii. Next base: position 349,413 of record WWET01000442.1, on the reverse strand, counting down.
TCATAATAGTGCAGACTGGGGACAAGAAACTAAATAGGAATTTCACTAGACAGGAGGTGGAAAAGTTGGTGAACTTGTTATATAAAAATTCTATGACAGGGATGTGGAATTGGGTCAACACCAGCATGCAAATGCATGGGAGGAAATCACTGCTTCCCTGAATGAATTTTCAAGGCACCATCATAGCGATGTGAAAGAGCGCTTTTCCACAATGGTAAAAAAAAAGTGGTAAGTTGATGGAAATGTGCGTTTACTTGTATATATTTATGTGCCCAAAATAACTTAAAAGTGTACAAACATACATGATAAATATTTGCTTGCAGTACATAAATATGTTTAATTGCTATTAGTATATACTGTTAATTTTATCTTCTTTGCTATTTTTAACATGAGTATATGTGTACTGTACACAGGGGTGTATCTATGGGTCCAGCGCCTTTGTACCCCCAGTACTCCCATCATGTGCCTCCCACCCCTAAAGTACTGCCATTATGTGCCACCATCCCCCCAGTACTAACATCATGTGCCACCATTCTCCACCCCCAGTACTTCCATCATGTGCCACCAGCCCCCTAATACTCCCATCATATGCCACCAGCACCTCCAGTACTCCCATCATGTGCCACAAGCCCCCCAAATGACTCCCATCATGCACCACCAGTCCTCCTCCAGTACCCCCTTCATGTGATGCTAGCAGTCTCCCCCCCAGTATCCCCATCATGGGTCTTCAGCCTCCCCACCCAGTATTCTCAGCATGTGTCTTCAACCCCCTCCCTCCAGTATTCCCATCATATGCCAGCCACCAGCCGCCCTCCCCCCAGTACTCCATCATGCGCCACCAGCCCCATCCCATCATGTTTTTGTTTTTCTTACCTTACCGCTTCCTCTGCAGTGCACTCTCTCCTCCTCCTCCACGCTCTGGAAACCGGCCGGCAGACAACTCATGCAGGAAGTTCCTGTATGAGCGTCTGCGGTAGTTACACATAGCAGCTGAAATCAACTGCTCTATGTAACTTCCGTGGCAGCTCATACAGGAATCTCCTGTATGAGCTGCCTGCCTGTCTCTACCGCGTCCCCCCTGTTCCGACGCCTATGTCCCTTAGCCACGGGTGGCATCACCAGGCGGCGCCCCCTTTGGCTGGCGCCCCTGGCGGGTGCCATCCTGGCCGGAGAGTAGATATGCCTCTGACTGTACATTATAATGTTGTAACATTTTTTCATGTGGATTATCTTACTTTCTTCACAGTTGGCAGGATTTTCGGACAAACTTAAAAAGAATACTGTCCAATAGGGCGAAATTCAGCAGGTTATTTTTATGTATGTGTTGACACATAGTGTTATATAATGTTTGTATGGAGCGCCAGACCTCTCTTTTCCTTGTTGTTCCTTGTTGTACATTTGACATGCCTTCAGTGTAAAGGTTGTAGATTTTTGTTTTTGAATGTGTTAAATTAAAACATGCAACTTTAAAACAGCAAGCAATCATAGTAGAGCTATTATGATTTCTATTATTGGGGTACAATTTTTTTTTACCAGTAACAGGACAACTGATGCAGGCAGAATGTCGGCTGCTTTAGAATGACTAAGCATCTGGGGTCTAGGGTGAATCGTCTCCAGGCAGTCATGGGAGTTGCGGAATCAGTTGACTCCGGAGAGGGTGCACCAAGACACCAAGGACCAGATTAAGGGCCATGTCGGCCTGGGGCTGAAAATGATCAAGGGCCCATTAAAGTGCGTATGACCAGTGATGCGTGAGTATCGTCATTTTTGTGGGCCTGGCCTGTACCATAGAGGGCATAGATATATCCTCCCTCTAACCACCTACATTTCCCTTCCATATTCACTATTGTTCATGCAGTATTTAAGCAAAGTAGAGAGTGTGAATTTCATTCCATATTCCTTGTGGTGGAACTGGCTGACCCCAAAAAATATTATTATCTTTATTCAACACTGTTAGTTGGAAGGTAAAGGTATGGTATTACCCTGTGCAGACAGAAACTTAGACCTTAACTTTGAACTTAAAAAGCAGTGTGGGTAATGGGCAGAAATGTACCTGCTCCGTCCCCAGTTACCTACCTAAATGTATTGAAAAAGCTGGAAATCAAATTTATAGCAAAAGCCGGAAACCATATTATGTGTACAGAAAAGGCTGGAAAGCCGCCCCTCTACATTGGAACAACCTACCACAACCAATCAGGCAATGCAACACACTCCAATTCTTCAAACACTCCCTCAAAACCCACTTCTTCAGACTAGCCTACCCTTCCTCCACCTAAGCTTATGTACCCTCCCCTTCTTCATCCCTGTGTCTTCTGTTTGTTCACACCCTCCTACTTAGCATGTTAGCTCTTATTAGCAGGACCCTCCTCTCTCCTGTCATCATCCCTCTACCCTATCCTCATTAATTCCCACTCTCTCTCTACTGTATATCTATTCTTATTCATCTACTCCTACACACATATCCTACTTCTTTATTTTCCATACACATTGGTTTGCTATTTTGTACTGTATTTTATTTTTGCCTTGTACTAGTATTATATTCCTTATTTTTACAAATTTATACCCTGCTAATTATTGTATAGAATATGTAACTATCAGCTTTCCTACTGCCTCTGTATGGTGCTGGGGATATTATGTGGCGCCATATAAATAAACATTATCTATATATATAAAACCCATTCTGCTCCTCACCGTTATACGCATGCGCAGTAGCATTAACGCCGTTGTGCCGCTACTGCACATACACATGGGCTGGGAGCACAATAGCTGTCATCCACCCAGGTTCCCCACTCCCTCCCTTCAATGTACCTGCTCCGTCCCCGGTAACCTCTCGGTTCCTCCAGAAGCCCCACCTGGTGTGCCTCAGATGTGATTGGTGGTTGGCCATGTTCGTTCTCTGCTGTCGATGTCACTGACATCTGCGGCCCAACAGCCGGGTCACATGACGTCACTGCACGCGGCAACAGCAACACCCTTCTGGCAGCTGGCTCAGTTCTGTGGCCCGTATAATGCCCATGAGACACTTCAGAACCTCCACCATTTTAACAAGCCCACAATCAATGGGGTCGGTAGGGTAGTGCTGAGACCAAGGAGCACACTGACTCACTGGTCGGCCGGGGCTGGAAACATCATCAAGCTTGGGGAGCGCAGATTATGTCACATGGAGCAACTAGCCCAGATTGTAGTGTGTCAGTGACTTCTCTCCAACACATCAGCGACTTACATGCCAACCATGAAACACTATATACATGTTATCATTACACAGCAATAAATAGTGTCTGGAGGCTGGAGACACAGCATGAGGCATACTGGTGAGCTGGAGTGACTTGATAGGGAATACTGATAAAACATGATAAAGAATACAGGGGTGCTGGAGTGACATGATGAGGAATACTGGGAGCTGAGGAGAGTTGATGGGGAATATCGGGGAGCTGGAGAGACATGATGGGGAATACTGGGGACACTGGCGAAACATTAATAGGGAATACTGGGGGGAATACTGGGGACACTGGCGAAACATTAATAGGGAATACTGGGAGCTGGAGACAAATAATGGTTTTCTATGCTATGCAAATAATGCTAGTTTTCTATGTGTCTGTTTCCCACCAGCTGCAGGTTAATTAAGGACAGTGGCGCACGCAGGGGGGGTTTCCAGTTGCCCAGAAACCCCCTTTAACATCCTGAAACCGATCATAACATACACAGAGCAGTCGGCAGTGTGCTGGCTGCTCTGTGTTTGTTACACTCGTGGGAGCTGGAGACAAATAATGGGGAATACTGGGAGATGCTATAACATGAAAGGGGAACAATAGAAGGTTTGAGACAAATGATGCGGAATACTAGAATGCTAAAAATAAATTTTGGGAATACTTGGAAACCGGAGAGACATGAACAGGGAATACTTTTCCCCATCATTTTGATGGGTCTTTGACTAGTTATTAATAATAATAATAATAATAATATAAAATTAAAAAGTCCAAAAAAAGGGTTACATTCTGCAGGTTCATCCTAGCAGAGTGTGTGTATTCCTTGCTAGTTTTCTATGTGTCTGTTTCCCACCAGCTGCAGGTTAATTAAGGAGTTAACCTTAAATAGCCTCTTGCTGGAAGATTCTCTGCCAGTCATAGTTTCCAGCTTCTAGCTTCCTGCTTCTGTGTCTCGGTCTGTCTGCCTGCTGTTGTTACTCTGCCATTGAGCTTTTGTGCATTTGCTTCCTGACCCTTTCTGTGTCTTCTCTATTGCCCAGCCTGCCCTATCCAGCCTGCCTCTTGTCCTCTTGCCTGGTTGTGAGTGTGAGTGGGTGTTTCCCTGTCTGTTGGTTCTCAGCCTGTCTGTCTGCTGATTACCTTGTGCTTCCAACCTGCTCCACCTCTGTTGCTGACATTACCATTCATCTCCAGCGTGTCAGTCAGTGCAGAGTCTCTGCTATCCCACTTTTCCCTACGGTACATAGTACCTGCTATTTCTATACTTACCTCTGGCTCATAGAGTTTCTGCTACCCTGCAGTACCCTACGGTATATAGTACCAGCTCTGTCTATGTTTACCTCTGGCTCATAGGGCCTGATCCAGCGCTACGAAAATTCGCACGACGGGCGAATGCGTATGTTCGACCGTGCGAATAACCATACACGCCCCTAACACTCCCATAGTAAAGTACCTGCATATGTCTTCTCTATTGCCCAGCCTGCCCTATCCAGCCTGCCTCTTGTCCTCTTGCCTGGTTGTGAGTGTGAGTGGGTGTTTCCCTGTCTGTTGGTTCTCAGCCTGTCTGTCTGCTGATTACCTTGTGCTTCCAACCTGCTCCACCTCTGTTGCTGACATTACCATTCATCTCCAGCGTGTCAGTCAGTGCAGAGTCTCTGCTATCCCACTTTTCCCTACGGTACATAGTACCTGCTATTACGCCCGGGCGACCGGAAGCTGTCATACTGGGCATGCGCGTTGCGAATTTTTTACCGAATTTTCGCATACGATGGTCGTACGCTCGCTTGCGGTCGTTGCTCTGGATCAGGCCCATAGTGTCTCTGCAATCCTGCATTACCATATGGTACATAGTACCAGCTCTGTCTATACTTACCTCCTGCACACTGTGTCTCTGCAATCCTGCATTACCCTACAGTACATAGTACCTGCTAAGTCTATACTTATCTCTGGTGCACTGTCAATCTTGCATTTCCCCTTCTCCGGTACATAGTACCAGCACTGTCTTGTCCTACCTTGTTTATGGTCTTTTATGATTTGTACTTTCCTGTTCCTGTGGGGTTTTTCCCTTGTCATTGGCTGATTGGTCTGAGTGGCTGTATTTTGTATTCTTTCTGCACTAGGGTGTCTTATATACCAACATCTACGCACAGGTACTCCAGGGGTAGTGACCTACTACTTGGGGCACAGCAAAGCCCATCCCCACCATCGGGGCAATGGTGAAGACAACTTGATGGTAGATGGTAGAATTCGCATCCTGGTGCTACTGTGCGTCACACCCTAACATTTACCTTGTGTCTGTCTCAGCCTTGCCTGTCTGTGTATTACCTAGAATCTTTACCTGCAATAAACCTCTTTTCATTCACATTGGCTTCCGCATTTCCTTGTACCTAGCCGCAGGTATTCATAACAAAAAGTCAGAAACACACACTACCATATGCGCACCAAATTCACACAAAAATACCCAGATATACACTAGAGACACAAAAAGTCAGAAACCATATTACATTTATGAACAAAGCTGGAAACCCTTTTTACAGATTTAATATGGTTTCTGGCTCTTTGTGTGAATCCAGGTATTTTAGTGTAAATTCAGTGTGTATATGAAACATTATGTGTGGATCTGGCTTTCGAGGAACTTCTGTGCATTTAATAAGGTTTCTGTTGGCTCCATGGGAAGCGAACGAGCAACCATGTCTTGGATAAGGAAGCTGGCAACACATATAATCTGGACATTCAGGAAATAGAAGCTCTTACGAATCACAAAAACTGAGCAATCCATTCCCTTAGGGACCAGAGCTGTATGTGTCCCGTCCACAATCCCTATGACATGCAGAATGTTATCCATGGTGACAAACTGCTGCTTAACCAGCACAAGTCCTCATCCAAATGCAAACTTATAAATTGATTGATGCACAATAGAAATACCCTTAGGACAACCTGCAGAGTTCGGCTGAAGGAAGCCTGAGACATTCCAGCTGGGCAGCCCATGACCCTCTGCAAGGATCCAGAGGCACAAACTGTAACACTGCCAACAATTTTGTCAGCGGTGGAATTGATGTCGGTGAGGTAATGTTAACAACCACGTCCCTCTGCACAATCTGCAGAGTTTCCAGAATCAGATGAGGAGGAAGTCGGTAATGGCATCTATCATCCTCATCTGGCATCCCCAAGAGAGTGACACGTCCTATAGATGCGCATCAGGACCCTCAGGCGTTGACGTCAACGCTGCTGAAAAGCAATGACACAGAGGCGCTCCACTTCCCTGCCGGCATGCCACAGGGAATATCGCCAATGGCTGTGAATATGGAAAATGTGAAATACTTGTAAGGATTATTGAAACAACACACATAATAAACCTTAATAGCCAAACACTGTAGTATATAAACAACACACCAATGCAACAATAAGAGAGAGCTAAACAAAGGAAAGGTCCAAGTGACAGCAGGGCCGCCTTCAGAATTTGTGGGGCCCGGGCCACACCAGTCGGCCTGCCCCATATGTGATGTCATCAGTGACATCACGTGGGTGGGGCCACGCAGACCTGCGTTACCATCTGGCCGGTACGCTTGGAAATTCTTCCATGCACATTGACCCTGTAATGATGGCGGGCCCCTATCAGATGCGGGCCCGGGACAGTAGTCCCGGCTGTGCCCCCCTGATGGGACAACTCTAAATGGCAACACCAATACAAACAAATATAGCAACAACACATGCAGTTAGCATGCAAAACAATTAACCTCACCTGACAAAGTGTTCTGCTGGCAGCATTTACACACAACTATGGATAAATGTGTATCAATTATAAATCATAATAAAAAACACATGCTCATTTACATATGACAGGCAAAAAATTTAAACTTTTTAAAAACAAAACAAAGAAAAAAACACGTAATGCATTAAGTTAGGAATACAATCACCCACTACAGAATTGGTTCTTACCTAGAAAAATATAAAACACAAACAACCAAAACAAAATTAAAAATGTAATAAAAAAATAAATGAAAATAAAAAAATTTTAATTTTGAATTGCAAAATGAATAGTACCAACTAAATTATATATAAAAAAAAACCTTGGCAAGGCAAAATATAATAAAAGCCTACCTTTAAACAGTTAAAGTGTTGCACAAAATGGAAACACAACATGGATTTAAATGGTTGAGCCTTCATTTATGTTAATTAAATGTACACATCCCTTAATTAGAAACACACAGCAGGTGTGCTACCTTAACTTTTTCCGTACATATGTTAGTTTAGGCACTCCTACTTATGCATCACTTGTATCTCTACTGAAATGCCCATACTGTACATTAGTAGCCTAATTTGTGATCATATGCATTAAGCCACTAGCCATGTATGCGGGACTCATTTCACGTCGATGCGTAAATCAGTCCTAAGACAATCGGACGTCTCTGTGAATCTGTTGACCTTTTTCCTGTGTATATTTTTTAGATCTGAGCATGCGCAGTTGATCACTATGGAAAAATATGGAATAATAAAGAGATTATACACTTACTTAAGTGTGAATACAGTCCATAATGTCTACAGTGGTTATTTTATACATTTGTTTGCTAATGGAAATACTTAGAAATCTAATTTGCCAATCTCATGCAGTAATTCAATACAAAAAAGCAAGGGTAAGAGCTATTGTTCATTGCTGCCAAGTGATCTGTTGAGAAACACATCATCATAGCAGTGAACTACACCCATACAACCAAAAAGTTAATTTCATTGCAGAAAATGTTAATCCCACAATGGGTACCATGCCTAATGGTCTTATATTGACAAGGTATCCCGTTCTGGGTAGGGAAGGCTGTGTGACAAGAAAGGGTAAGGGTTAAGCTAAAGAGAGGGGAGGATTAAAGGACAAGGATGGTCAGGGTTAGGATGCGGAAACAAAAAGGTTAAGGTTAGAGAGCTAAGGTTAAGTTGCAGGAAGGGGATGGTTAGGGTTAGGGCAAAGAAACTTACCTGTTGCTTCTTCAGAGACACTGCCGTCACAGAAACAATGTTTTTGCGGTGCAAACTGCTGAAAACTGATGTCAAGTCAACGAAGTACAAACTACACCCATATGAGTGACAGAAAGATGATTAATTATTGTAGTCTGATGGGACAGATGCTATTTCATAAATAATAATTTCTTGGAATTGTCACAGAAAGCAGTCTCTACTACAAAGACAGGTGCCAAAAACAAAAAAGTATCCAGTCTTGTTACTGAAAGAGACCAAATATAAATGAAAGGAGAATAGCTAGACTGATTCAAGATATTAAGAAGGTGCTAATACCCCAAGTAACCTTGTGTTACAACCAAGATACAGAATAACAAAGCTGGACAGATAAATAAAGAAATAAAAATCGTTCCTGGTCTGAAGAATCCTCGGCTGTGACATTAAGAAGTTCAGAATTTGGCATAAACATGAATTTGTAGATCTGTCGCTTTCTTTCAGCAATGCAGTTTTGCTTGAGTATTTGGAGTATTTAGGTATTTACTGGTCACAGCCTACCTGAGTATGTGAGTGTTATTGTCACATTCTACCCATCTTCTAATGGTAACTTCCATGAAGTTAAGATGCAGTGTCCTAAGGTGGTTCCACAATTATGACAATGAGTCTGGTGTACTCCACTGTAAACGGACTACAGCCCAATAGAGCGAATGACAATCAAATCTTTAACAACGGTGTAGTGCTATTGGGCTGGATCCAGACCTAGTTAAGTGCTTGAACTTAGTTACTCCTAGGCTAAACCATGTTGATTGCAGGGGAGTCATATTTAATCTGTTGCAAACAGTATTAGAGTTGATAGGTGATGTTTCCTATCCCAAGTCTACATAACAGTGTGATAGTAAAGCTGGTCATTATCTGTGTGCAGTAAGCAATTCAAAGATGTATCTCTGCATGCAAAGAATACAATTACCGTAGTTTTTCGGACCATAAGACGCACCTGACCATAAGACGCACCTAGTTTTTAGAGGAGGAAAACAGGAAATACTTACTTGCACTGTAGTCCCCGTTCTGCCGTCTCCTGCTTCTCCTCTGCGGGCTTCTCTGACGCTGATGTGACCTCAGGTCACTCCAGCGTCAGGGGGAGGAGCTGCTGCACTGCTCTGCCTGTCACACAGGACAGGCAGAGCAGAAACAACGGTAATGAACGCCGCTGTGAAGAGTGATGAGAGCACCTTACATTGCTTTCACAGCAGCGTTCATTATGCTGCTGACTGTCAGGGAGTGGGGGGATGAGTGCCCGGCGGACCTGCTCATACATCAAGGAAAGTATTCGGACCATAAGACGCACACTTTTCCCCCCACTTTTTTCGGGGGGGAAAGTGCGTCTTATGGTCCGAAAAATACGGTAACTTGACTCCCCTGAAATTAAAATGGTTTCACCCAGGAGTAACTAAGTTCAAGCACTTAACTAAGTCTGGATCCAGCCCATTGTGTCAGCATGTTTACAGAATCATCCTAAATGCATTTCTTGAATAATTTAGGCAGTTCTGGGGTAAATGTCAGTTATCTCTCCCCTATTGGAAATAGATATACAGTATAATGTAAGTCTTTTAATAAAAGAAACTGATGCTGGGTAAAAATAAGGCAGACATGTGAAATGAGTTGAATGGAGAATGTCAGAAAGTCTACAGTTAATCTGTCAGTACTAAAAGGCACTCCCACACTGTACACTTTACATGGGCGGAAGGGAAGCACAGCCCATTTGCACGCAAATGGGCTCGGACGGAACAAAAACAAAGTCCGATTCTTTAAACGCTAGGATTACTATAGTAATCCTAGCGTAACATCTGGAGGGCGCATGCAGTTCAGTCAGGTGATTTACGCACCTTGCGTGCGTAAATCCCTGACGATATTAAATCTGGATCCGGTCCTATGTCAGTAAGTTCAATGTTTTTCTGTGAGTGGCATTAGGTCCCACCACTTTAGAAAGGGATTATCTCTGTGTATTAGTTAGAATTAGACAGGCCAGAATTTTTTTAATGTTCTTTTTAATTTTTTGTTTGACAACTGAAACTAACAGCGGCTATTTGTACTGAGGCACTTGGATGATCTGCTATTGTTTGGCTGCTACATAAGAAAGTGCTGCCGTTTACCACAGGAGATGGCAACGACAACCAAATCTATGTGTTAGATACATTTTCATTTACATCTAAGCAGTCAAGACTAACAACAGCAGAAATTTGCAGTTGGTTTATTTATATATTAATTTATATTATATATTATACTGCTTATGACAGGCACAATTTTTTTTTATGTAAGAACCAATTCTGAAGTAAAGGGTAAGCCTAAGGGTTTTACAGTGCATTGGCTTTCTCTTCTGTATAAACACAGCTCTAGGAGAATGACAGTGAGCAGTGCATTCCTGGGATTATATTATACAATGCTGTCCTTAGGCTGGTTTTGGCTTGACTTTCTGCATTATGGTTACACAAGTTGCAGAGTGATGGATAGCAATAATCTGCTTTGCAATGCTACACATTTTACATCATGTTGGGCAATGCACATATTTATTTTTAACACCTACAAGAAATATTTAAAGAAACATTCCATTGATTTTATTTCCTTACTCGCTATTACAGGAGATTTTGAGTAAACTCTAAGTATATAAGAAAATCTTTATACAGGTGTATTTGTCATCATACGTAACAACTCCCCCAGAATGTCTGGGGACTCCCAAAATTCGGGCATTGTTCCCTGAATCATTTGAGAGCAGACAAATTTCTGGCATTCAATCACAGCAGGTGTGATGTACCACATGTGTTACAGTTGCTGCACACCAGGGTGCGGAATCTACAGTAGCTGTAGCCAAGTCTAGAGCACCTGATGGTGGGAATAGACTTGTGCGGCAGGCATCCAGCAGGTCTCGGCCCTTCATAGCGGCTCCTGGAGTAATCGGGACATTTTGGGAGTAAGACATCACAGCTGAACAAAGACAGAGAGGCGCAACGGAGGACAAGACTGGTATAGACCACAACAGAGACCAACACTGAATAACACCAGTATCAAACAGGATAGGGGAATAAATCCAGAACAAAGGAGCAGACTGGAACTGTACACAATGAGACATGACTGACAACTGGAACCCAGACAAGGATTGTGTCCAGAACACAGACAACACATTCCTGGAGAGGACTGGGACAGGTACTTGGAAACAGAGCTGGTGCAGTGGGCAAGATATAATAAATGACAGGACAAGAAAAGATAAGAACCCTACAGAGAGCAGGGATATCAGCATAAGCACAAGGCAATAGAACAGCAGAATGAAGCATGAACTGGAAAAGTATCCTGGTGCACTAAACTTGAAACAAACTAAGAAAATGGCTAGAGCCTACAGATCACCAGCAAGGGAAAGTTCTCCTTGCTGGATACTTAAACATAGAATATAACTGGAGACCCTAATAACAGCCAGGATCTGCTCAAGCAGCTAGAAGAGAAAAAGTTTGTGCTGCTACAACTGTCACACAGCAGCACACAACACATTGTGCCATTAAGCCCTGTCCGAAGCTGTGATTCTCATTATTGCTATTCAATGGGGATGGGGATTGCTTATGTCATTTATTTAAAATTTCTGCCTTAAATCCCACCCCTGTTTATCAGTGCTGTGATCTTTAGAATGACTAACATTGTGGATGATATTTGATACCGTAACACAAATGATATCATCAAACCCTGGACACTGTGAACTCTTATCCCCTCCTAGATCTCCCGCAAGGAAGAAATAAAATGTTGGCAATATGTTGTTTATATGTAGTACTGCCTTCATGCACACTGCAATGTCTTTCCACAATGTTCAGGATTCTTTTTTTTTCCAATATCATAAAGTCACACTGTAGCATGGACAGGAACAAGCTAACAAATATTAGCCAGGGGAAACAAAGCAATAAGGGGCCAACTTAGGGGTGGATGACACACATGTTTGTCGCAAAATCATGACAGGGATGAAATATAAGGCAATATATACATTCCAGATGCCTAAAACTGATGAAAACCCTATGTCTGAGTTGGTCAGGTATCATGAGAACCTGTACATTCACAAGAATTGCTATTAGTCTCTACTCATTAAGTGGTGCATGCAGTTTTCTATTGTGTTAATGCATTGTGCTATCTATTTCCATTTCTCCACCTAGAGTATCACCTAGTACATAAGTGCGTATCAGTTATCCACTATGGAATCAGGTTAAGTACCACCTTGCATATCATGTAGATACATATTCACAATCTACATATATAGTTTTTTTATTAGTTTTTTTTTTATTGTATTTTTGCAATGATTTTGATGTAAATTTTCTAACTATGTTATTAAGTCCCCAAGATGTTTTATTAAATGTGCCCTCTACTATCTGGTTAAAATACCTCCTTACCCAGTCACCCTGAGTACCAACAGACAGTGGTTCAAAAGGTTGAGACCTCCTGTTATATAACATAAGGCCTAGTTATGACATACTGTAACATACATACAGATTATATGTTGCACGGTTATTTTAATAAAAGTGTATAGTAGTTTATTCATTTTATCCTGAGTGCTAAAGTGTGTGTATGTTTACATAACCTACTCAGTGGGGCATATATTTCTTCAACTAACCAATGGTGGACAATATGGGCTCACAGAAAAAAAACACGACTAATATATAT
>WWET01000442.1:325023-336072 GCA_011038615.1 Limnodynastes dumerilii | reverse complement strand
CCCAACTTAATTTTATAATTAAAACAATAAACATAACACAAATTATAGTATTAGCACAAGAAGCGCAGGGTTTATCAAGAGCACAGTGCTGGTTAAGCAAAGAGGTGAAAAATGTTTTAGAAAAAAGAGGTTAACATAGTAAATATAACACCACACGTGCAAGTACTGTGTACTACAGTGTATTATAAGATTACATATATAGGATCTTCAATATCGTTTTTCTTTTATCTCAGCCTGCGTTAAATAGCTAATTTAACATTATTTTATTTACTTTAGCATTGAATACATTATTCTAATTGTAACTTAGATGAACTTCAAATGAAATAAGTGGACAGCTCCATCTAGAGGACAAGCATGGACTAGCATTTGAGATTTTTCTGTTCTTAGGATGCCATAATATTATAATGCTAAGGAATTTGGACATTGAGAATATTTATCTATGATAAACTTTGTATTTTCTAATGAATAAAATAATTATCTATTTCTCTAATATGTGCAGACTAAACTAAGTCCTGCATAAGACCCAATGTAACCTACATTGATGATAATTGGGCCTAAATTCACAACTAAGAAGCTGCTGCTTCATATAGACTACGCAATGTTCATAGTGGTTACTGGTGGGAGTTGTCGCCGCAAATGGGGTCTTTTAGAAGTAGAGGCAGCTGAAAGCTAATTTTCATCTGTCTCTTTTTCGAAAAAGGAGCCATTTTCGAAAAATATTTTTAGAATGGTTAAGTAGGTCGGAATATTTACCCATTAATTTTTCATGAAACGCTGCCACAGACCCAACGCACTAACCAGAGAGGTGAGGGCAATGGTTAGGCAGCAGGACTGAAGGGTTAGGGTAATCAAAGAGGAGGGTGAGGATTAAAATAAATGGAAGGGTAGGGTTAGGGTCAGGCTGCGGGGAGGAAAGTCTTAGGGTTAGGCTGCGGAGAAGGAAATCTTAAGGTTAAGCTGTGGGAGAGGAGTCTTAGGGTTAGGCTGTGGGAAAGAGAGTCCTAGGGCCAGGCTGTGGGAAGGGAGGGTTTGGGTTAAGGTAATGGAAAGGGAGGGAAGGATTAGGGTAAGGGTTGGGGTTAACTTTATACTTACCATTCGGCATAGTGTCTTATATCTTCACTGTATCGATTGCTTTGAGAGAGGGAGGCACTTAGATTAGATAGGGAGTAGGTTGGGACTTCTGTGCACATTTTCCCTACTTAAGCAGGAAAATACGCTCATAAGGAACATTGGGCACCTAAAAATGGAAGAGGTTCGGGGGAGGGAACGCGACAGTTAGTTGTGGATACATTCATATCCGCGCCTATGGATTTCACGCATCAGTGTAAATTTGATCCAATGATATTGATTGAAGACAAAAGGACATAAATATAAGTTTGTCAAATACTAACATGCACAAACAAGATAGATAGATAGATAGATAGATAGATAGATAGATAGATAGATAGATAGATAGATAGATAGATATATAGATAGATAGATAGAATAAAGTGTTTGTTATGAATATTAAATATTATGAAAATTTCAACTATAAAAATTATTATGCACAGTATTTACTATGCAAGTTAAAGACTGTATTGATATAAGATCTATATTAAGTCTTTAATTTACAGATATTTCTTGGGGGTACACTCAGTGGGTAAGTTGTGTTCACAGCGATATAAATGTGTTTCACATGGTGATAAAATTCATGAAAGTCTGAACACAATTTTTTTTTTTCAGTCAGATTTTCAGGAGGACAATTGACTGAATATCAAAAACTTTATCACTTCAAGGAATGTCTTCAGGAGTGATGTGTTGGGCAATTTTATTTTGTGCCATCCAATTAAAGGATAATGGGCCAGATCCAGAACAACGCTTGTGAGCGAATTTATGCGTGGTGGAGACGTAAAATCGCATTTTAGTAAGCACTGCGCATGCACACCATAGAAAATACGCTCCGTAACGTAGCGTAAATGTGAACGTATGGGCCATTCACGTATGTGTCACGTAAATCCTTACGTGTGGGCGTGCCAATTTTACGCGAGTCTAAAATATGTCTGAAATACGCTATGTAGGTGGGGGTTTGTATTTAAAGTGTACAGTATTGGCGTGCTTAACTGCGTAAATACGTGTTGCATATACGTACGTGAGCGGATGACATCGGTTACGTGTGCAAAAGTTAAGGTAGGGTTTGGAAAGCGGATCTCGGACAAAACACGTACATTCAAGGTGTGTATAGAGTGGGCTGCAAATATTTTCTACCTAGGAAAAGCTGACAAGCACCCACAAACACTCAGAAAAAATTGTGTATATATTATCAATTATAGTGTATTTTTGTGGCAGCATTCATTTGAGTTCAGTACTACCACCTTTTTAGCAACCCAGCAGCCAGGTGATTATCTGGTGCAGGCCCTCTTTATACAATGGAATAATAGTCAGGCATAAAAGTAATGGGAGCTCTACAGTGGGGCATATGATGAACTAGTGACATGACTGTGAACTCTTCTAGCACAGTGGGGCAATTGAATCAATTGATTATATGAGCACCAGTACCGTTTTTGTTCAAAAAGAGCACTGGTCATCTGTCCACAAGTGTGCAATGTGATACGTTTGTGGTACAACTGGATGGCTAGATGTGTGGATTTTATTAGAAGATTTGACTATACTGTACATTAATCCATGTAATTATTTTAAGTGGCATTTTTATTAAAAAACAGTTTTATTACCAAAGGGTCCTCTTTAAAAGTTTATATTGTTCATTATAATAAAGTTGCAAGTCTTTTAAATTTAAAACCAAAACTATATGCAGCATACGAAATGTAAAAATTCCATAAAACACTTTGCAACTTTATTATAATGAACAATTTAAACCCATTGGACAATAGTTATACAAGACTATTTAATGAAATATTGTAAAGGCTAAATACAGTACATCTTCAAAAAGTATAACATTTACATAAGTGACCTTTCAAAATTTAAACTGTAATCCGGATCAAATCTGCAAGCATATAAAGGGACTCATTATTTCCCTTCTACTCATGAATATCATTTGACTTTTGATTCAATGTTATTCATGATGGGCCTGATCCAGACCTACACCTGTTTGTGTTTTTACACTTGGCGTAGTCGTAAAAAACGCTGTTTTCCATGTTCTGCGTATGCGCGAGGAAGATGTTATGACCAGAAACTCTGAACGTACTTACAAGCATACAATCACCAGCGTAATTACGAACTAAGGGGCGTACCAGACATACGACACCGTAATTACATTTCAGAGGCGGGGTGAGGCATATAAATCGTACAGTATGGGCATGCTAAGCGGCGTAACTACGCATGGAGGCTATGGATGCCCGCAGTTAACAGAAAAGTTAGGGTAGGGTTTGGTTGGCGTAAGACGGCATAAGTACCGACGACAGAGGGGAGTGCCTAGGAGAGTGCTTCGTAGGTACGCTGGCATAAATACGCTACGCACAAGGGCGTATTATTGTCTTGATCAGGCCTGATGTGTCATTCCATTATGAATTACACTACAACAGAAGTTATATTTAGGGATTGTGCTAATGTTAATAAATATGAGATTGTTTATGGATTGCTCCTGGACAAACCAGATTGAAATGTTAGGAATTCATTATGAGTAGCATTTTTTGCATGCAAGGAAAATACTGTCCACATCCTGGAGCTGATGCAGAATTGTGAAAAAGTTCATTGAAATTTAAAGTTAAAATTCTAACACAATTGCAGCCCTTTTCGCAGCCACACGTACATCTCTAGAGAGGTCACCCAGCCACCACAGTGTGTGCACATGCATTGTTATCGTTAGCATTCTGATTAATAGTGCTTGCCATGTTACAGTATGAGAGGGTGCTAGTTAACTTTAATTACATTAGATGCAAAGAAAGTACTTTGCTTTTGCACATATAACTCACATACTGTAAAGCTTATGAGTAACATATAAATTAAAGTATAGCTAGGAAGCCTTATCTCTCAGCTCTAATTCTGTTTTCCTACATGTTTTCTAGGCATATAAAGTTCTCCATTAGGCCCTGTTACCTCTATGGTAGATGTGAAAGCATCAGCATTCTTGGCGTAAATCTAAAAAGTCTTGTAAAAATAGTGCATATTTCTAATGTAACTGCAACTTATCCAAAGTACATATCCACAGAGTAGAGTTGAGAAATTGGTGCTATGTCATCCATTAACATTGTTGTTAACATTAACAATGACTTAAGTTCCGATCAGCATGATGATTAATGTATACATGCTGACACAAATTACTGTCAAGAACTGGAATATGTACTCCCATATGTTTTTAAAAAATGTTTAACAATATATTGTTAAAATATTATTGTATTGTATATAATTGAAACATGGTTATAATTATTGTGTAAGTCATTAATGCTTTGCAGTTTGTCATAAATAAATAAACAATAATTAAAATGACTACCCTGGCAAACCAATTAACCCTTAGCATGCAGGGTTAATGGCATGCTGCCGCAACGCTACTGTCCTCCGTTACTATTATTATACAAAATATTGCCCCTCTGACTATAGCAACAAACTATATGGCCATAACATTACTAATAATAAACTATATGGCCCTTCCGAAATTATTATAACTTAATATGCCCCCTCCGTACCTCTTATAACTTAATATGTCACATCCTTGTTAAAGGCATCCCAACGCTACAAGATCCAAGCATATCGCAAGAGATGTGCGGTACCTTTGTTGCGACCCAATGACAAAGTTTGGTTGCCTTCCTAAAATCTACACCTCAGAGTACCCTCTGAGGTAGTTTACACCCAAAGTCATCGGCCCTTTCAAAATAGCAGAGGTCATAAATCCTGTGGCTTACAAGCTAGACCTCCCTCCGTATCTCCGGATCCCTGATGTATTTCATATCTCTTTACTCAAACCTCTGGTTATTAACAAATTCTACTCGCCTATTAAAAGATCATCCAAGGTTGCTGGTACCTCAGAGAATAGAGTATGAAGTCATGAGATTGTGGATGCTCGTATCCGCCACTGTCACCTTAAGTATCTGGTGGATTGGAAGGGGTTTGGTCCTGAGGAACGCGCATTGATCCACGTTTCTGATCTTAAAGCTCCAAGGCTTATCTGGAAATTTCTAGCCAAGCATCCTTCAAAGGCACGGCTTAGGTGTCCAGAGGCCACCTTTAAAGGAGGGGGGTAATGTCATGCTCAGCGGCAGACGCGGCCACACTTACCAGACCAGGAGCGGTCTGTCAGCAGCTCTCCCACGTCATGTCCGCTCTCCAGCCCTCCAGAGGTGCCACTCCCAATAGTGGTAGCCTCTTGCACAGCGTCCATTGCAGCATAGTGTCTGGGAATTGGGCACATGCACCACTATCCTCTGGTGCGTGGACGTCGCCATCTTGCCTCCTGTCATGTTATTCCCAGCAGCCACTCACATACTACCTCTGCAGCACACATGATCGCTCCAGCTAATCCGTGGACTGGGCGGGTTATTTAAACCCTGTGCACTGATCCCTCAGTGCTAGAACAACTTGGTCACTCAAGGTACCTGGTTCTCTTGTGTGTTCAATTGTTACTTGCCTCCTGAATCCCTTCTACAGAAGTCAGTACTCTAAGCAGCATCAAGCCTGTTTTTAAATAACTAAACAATACTATTTGAGCTGGGGTTGTTGCCATGCGCTTATATATATATTTTTCATTTTTATTTCTATACTTATCTTTATTTCTTTCTTTTTCCGCATATTTATCCTTTATACTGATTGTCCGTATTTAGGTACCATTATGTTCATTTTATAGGTATTTGGAGACGTTATTATCCCTATAACTTGCTGCATAGATTTATTTGATATGGCAATATATTGCTTAGAATAGTGTCGATTCTATCTAGTAAACAATATACTTTTAAGCAGTGTATTTGTTATTATTATCTAACCTCTTCATACTCCTATTTTTATAATTAATAAATTTTTCATAATTTTTTTTTCTTGTTTTCATGTCCCCTCCGCATTCATTCTACCTTCTATTAACCCACTTACTGTACAGAAGGTGCAGCATATCTGTATATTCTGTACAGATTTACTCTAAATGTAAACATATTGCTCTCTCTGATTGACTGTTCAGATCAGTGTTGATTCTATTTAGAAAACAATAATAATAATTTTAAATAATGCATTTGTCATTTTTATTTAAAAAAAAATAATTTATACAAATATTTCTTTATTTAATTAATTAGTTTTCTAAAACAATTTCTTTTATTTTTCTGTCTCCTCCGCATCCATTTTGCCACCTATTAGCCATGTTCAAACTGCTGATTAATCAGTGTACAACTGTGTCTAATTACATGAGAGGTTTAAATACCTCCCATTGCTTTGACATGCTCATACCTCTGATAAAGTGACCCTTGTGTCATGAAACGCATCAGTTTGTTTTATTAATCTGCTTTACTGGGACTCTGAGCAAACACTGACTCTACTCTATTTTATCATCCATTTGCGAGTGCTACCAATTCACGGTCGCTTTCCACACAGTATATTGCTGCACAATCTTTTGCCAGGCCTTTCTGCTGACCACCATACACCATGTGGATCTCCCTAATATCAATATAGCCTCCAGCACCGAGGTAATTGGGACCTATTGGATACACTATCTGTTTCTTGCACCACGTGGAATCCCCACGGTCTTTACAGCTTTGGATCTTGTAACTACCGGAGGCCTTTGCTGGACGCGTCTACTATATACACCTACAGCCTCCCTATTATCCACCTCTGGACCCTCATTTGGACAACAGCTCCGTCTTGCCAGATTAACGGGAGAATCGGTGAAGGGATTAGGACTTGCGAGCACAGCTGACAGGTGCGGACGTGTGTCTGTCAGTGGGTAAAACAACTCTATCCATCCTGTTTGGGGCCTGTGCTCACCTCAGTTACTCATCACCACCAGCACTTTCAAATTGAAACCCCATTCTTTATTTATGTTATAGGTCTGTCCTATTTCAATTTGCAGCAGAACTTTGTCTGTTTATATACTATCACCACACATGGTATTTTTCAACAAGAAGTACCCCATTTATATTATGTGTGGCCCGATCTCTCTCGCATAAAACTAGCATCAGTACCCGAGAGTTTTATATGTTTTTATAATAAATTGTATTGCCTTTGATTTGAACATAGGTGTTTATATTGGCTTGATTGTTACCATTAGCACAGCACTGTCTTATTTTATTCTATTTATAAGATTGGCCCCTTTCCTTTGTGTAGCTGCTTCAAGGTACATATCTTGCCTTAAGTATTGGCTATAAAACTATATATTTTATTAGTATATTTGAGTGCGTTTTCGCACTGTAGAATTACATTTTGTTATATTATTATATTGCTTTTCTAATCAAGCCTGCTTTCCAAGCCCAGCTGCATTAACCCTGCATTGCCAGCTAGGCTGGATTAAGCCTTCTTTCCAAGACCAGCTTGCCTGCACTACAGCTACCAGCTTGCCTGCACTAGAGATACCAGCGTGCCTGCACTACAGCTACCAACTTGCCTGCATTACAGCTACCAGCTTGCCTGCACTACAGCTTCCAGCTTACCTGCACGACTGCTACCAGCCTGCCTGCTCTCCAGCAGTCCGCTTTCCAGTCCAGTCTCTGGGGCAATCCAGTCCAGTTCAGCAGTCCGCTTTCCAGTTCAGTCTCTGGAGAAATCCAGTCCAGTCAAGTTGTCCAGTCTCTGGAGCAATCCAGTTGAGTCCAGTAATCCACTATCCAGTCCAGTCTCTGGAGCAATCCAGTCCAGTCCAGCAGTCTGCTATCCAGTCCAGTCTCTGGAGCAATGCAGTCTAGTCCAGCAGTCTGCTGTCCAGTAGAGTCTCTGGAGCAATGCAGTCCAGTCCAGTCTCTGGAGCAATGCAGTCTAGTCCAGCAGTCTGCTGTCCAGTAGAGTCTCTGGAGCAATGCAGTCCAGTCCAGTCTCTGGAGCAATGCAGTCTAGTCCAGCAGTCTGCTGTCCAGTAGAGTCTCTGGAGCAATGTGGTCGTATCGTTTCGATACGTAGATTGCGTATATGTGGTCTTTTAGACCGCATATACGCAATCTACGTATTGAAACGATACGCAGATTACGTACTAAAGCTACTACGCATGCGCAGTAGCTATTGTTCATTGAATTACGGCCGACTGTGGAAGACGGCCGTAGTTCTGGATCCAGCCCAATATATGTGCGTTTCGGTTCTAAACATCACGCAACAAATCATGCAAAAACTCAGTTGGAAAATTCTCAAATCATATAAATGTCTGTTTTGGACAATCCTTTCTCTCCCTAATATATAATAATTATATCATAAAGGTGAAATCATCTATGAGAAATTACTCAAAATGTTTATGACTTGAAATAAAACACTAAAATGAAAAGCAAAGGATGAAACATAACATAATATAGTGTTTTATGCTAAGCAAGAGATGAAGCCTTTATAGGTATTTGTGTAATGTTTATCAATGTACTCATTTCAAGACATAGTAGTATACCATTACTTAGGCAACAAACAACAACATATAAGTGCCAGAAACACATTTTATTTAAGACTGTGTAACTTGAGACTTGATTCAATGAAGAAATGGGAGTTCTGCATAGACACAAAAAATGTATCATCCACTTAAGATTGATTATGTAGCTATAAAATCCATGCAGCTGTAATGCTAGAGAATAGATCAAGGGAGACACATGAATTTGTATTGGATTTGAAATATTATGGAAAGATAGTAGAGACAGAAATAGAAAATTGACAGACGAAGAATGGATGGAGAGAGCTGTAATTCTGACAGTTGCATTAGGAATAAGCTAATGTATACAGATTAAAGTTCACAGAGGCCAGTGAGACAGGTTTCTGCAGACTATGAGAGACTGTAAGTGTATGGAAAAGCATGTTAGCCACTGGAATACAAAGTAGAAAATATATTAATATTGGGTCAGATCCTTAATTAATAAAAACAGCCAACTTACATTTGCTATGTGAGTAAGTTGGCTGTCAGTTGGTAAAACAAGTGTGTAGAACTGTACATTCCGCATCGAAATGCAGTCACCTGATGCTGCCTTCCATGCAGAATTCCGTCACTGACAGCATGGCGTGCCAATTCACCAGAGGTGCGTGACAAGCATGGTGATTGGGCATTATGGCCCGGATTCACACCACCAGATGTATTGCATATATGTCCGGATTTTACCGATATTTGCTACTGCGCATGCGTAAGTAATCTATGTATCGTTTCATTGCATAGATTGCGTATCTGTGGTCTTAAAGACCACAGATACGCAAGCTACGTAACGAAATGATAAGTAGATTACTTTAAAAAAGTTACTACGCATGTGCAGTAGCAACTATCGGTAAAATCCGGACGTATATGCAATAATGGTGTGAATCTGGGCCTATATACGATGCTGAATTCTAAATTCTGTCTGTAGGCCTTCCATTACTGTTACATGCCGCCATATTAAGCGGGCAGGCATGTTATGGCTTACCTTCTCCATGCCAGTTTCCCACGCTGTGTCCGTTGCCTTTGCACATGCCTTCCCACGACATGTAAAAAAAGCCATGTGGAGCACTACTGCGGCTTCGGCTGGGCATGTGCTACACCTCTCTCTCTCTCTCGCTGCTCTCATAGGGTGTTTTCCTATGCCTGGGGAACGTCCTATCAGTTTTGGGGGCTGGATGGTTGCTGGCCAATCAGGGTACAGCTCTGTTATAGTGATCAGACGTTGCAGGACTGGAAGGTGAGTACAGGGGGGAGGGAACCGCTGTCAGAATCTGGTACAGGAGCCCTTTAAGCCAGCACAGACCATTAAAAAACAGTACTCTGTTTGCTAAAAAGGTGCAGTTGGAGGGTATGCTCTCCTACTGCACTCACACTCACAAAGGAGCAGCATTTAAATACATTACTATTACACTTCCTAACTGCAGCATATGACATTCTAGAAAAAGCAATATTGTTGGTGCACTTTAAGAACTGTTAGTAACCCAGGTTACATGTAGTATACAGTCTGTGTAGGGGGTGTATAGCATTTGTAGAATGTCCACCTGTCTTGAACAATTTCAGATGCTGGAAGCAGATTAAAGTGTAATAGAGATTAGTGATTTCAGATGCGTACAAGTGTCTAGTGCAGGTACTTATCTCTCCTCCAGCCGATAGTCTTAACAGCAACTCAGCAATAAGTCAAGCAAAACAAGTGTTCCACTAGCCTGATCTTGCTTGAAGTACTCTTACACGCAATTGCGCAATTCACCATAGGTTGGAGTCTACCTCAATTTGACTTATAGGCTCTCTTTAAACAATTCTCTCTCAGGCAGAGGGGTCACTCAGAAAGGTCACAGCCCTTGATCTCCTCACACAGGGCTACACCCAGCAGTAAATGCAGCTCTGCATGGGTAAGTCTCTGGGGTCCATTTACTATTAACAGCACTGTGAGTGCTGTGTAAATACTGTTGTACCCCCATATTTACAAATACTTATCCCATGGCTCTCTCGGTTCCACTCGGAAACTTAGTCTCAATTGCATGCACAGTAGCTAATTTCTGGGACTTGAAAAATTTCAAGTCCCAAAAGTTTGCTATAGTGCGCATGCACCGGGACTTTAAACTTCAGTGAGAGAGACACGGCACAGCGGGCAGGTAAGTTTAAACCTTTCTTTACCTTTTTTCTTTATTTTTTTCCCCTTATGCCCACTGGAATACCCATTGTTGTTCTTTGTTTACATGAACAAGGAATACCACTGGTAATTCCAGTGGTCAAAATATATATTCAAATTTAAATATATATTTAATTGTATTTAATTAGTATTAAAAAATGTTTAAAAAAATCATACTTACTATTTTTTTTTCTTTTTTGATATGCTGGATGTGTATTCCAGCGTTCTCCCTATACATACTCCCCTTTCCTCCCCCTAATATCAGCTATTAGGGGGAGGAAATGGGGGCTATATGAGGAGACAGCTGGAATACTTTTCCAAGTAACAGTATATATAGTAAACATTGTTAAAATCTGTGGCAACACTTAGTAAAGTAAGCGATCAGATTCATGGGCCAGCGATG
>WWET01000442.1:292870-307973 GCA_011038615.1 Limnodynastes dumerilii | reverse complement strand
CTGCTGTCACTGGTCCCTCGCCACCATGCCCACAGGCATGGATCAACAGCAGCCCCATCCTCTGTGTTACACATGACAGCATACAAATTAGCCATGTGTCTTGCCACCCACAGCTTCCCCAGCGGGTTCGTGTGTTTCCCTAACTGCATATTAATGGTATCCTGGCTGTTGCTTAGCAGTGAGGACATCAGCCAATCACAGTAGTGGGCGTGAGGGCTGCTGGCCAATTACTGGTCAGCAGCCTTCTTTTAAGACCCAGCCAGGCTGGCTCTACATTCATTCCAATTCTACCTATTTTCCCTCTGTAGCTGAGTGACAGTAATTTGTCTTCTGCAAGAGCCCTTGTTTTTATTTTGTATTTGTCTGTCTGCTCAGGCATTTTCCACCTTGCCTACATTCTTCCTAGTATGCTTTTCATCTTCATGTTTCTCTTCTATACATTTCCTGTATTCAGGATTGTTCGCTTCTTGCCCTTTTAATGTCTTTGGGCATTGGTTCCAATACATCCTCTGAAAGTGGAATGCAGGGGCAGCAGCCTGCTAGGCGTTCACAGTCCACCCCATTAGGGGCGTTAGTGAAGACCAGACTCCTACTTAGATTCTGCACCCTGGTAAGCCACAATCATAACTCTGTCCCAATCTTTGACTTTGTGCCAAGCCAGGAAGTCTGAAAGAGTACTTGGTTTCATGGTGATCTAGCTGCATGCACCAAACTCTAGTGCATCCAGTATATCACACATATTTAAAAAGGAAAAAGAGTCTAAAAAGCAGCAGATTACTTATAGACATGAAGGTAGAACAATGGAAATCAAATTTATTAACCCATGGAGGTCTGGATTTGGAGTCACCCTCAAAATTAAAGTGGAAAAACACACTACAGGCTGATCCAACTTTGATGTAATGTCCTTAAAAAAGAGAATTCCATGCAGCGCTACAATTAGAACACACAGCTTATAAAGATAGACAAATTTATTAAAACATCTAGTTACATCAATTATTAATAAAATGTTGCAATCCTTATCATATTAGTAGCAAAATAAGCAATGTTACTATAATGATAGAGCAACAAAAACTCCAGGAGCTGTATTAGAATAGTCACTTTGGATGGAAATACATGTGGTGTAAATTGCACTGATTCCAGTAAAGTCTGGCTCTTTAGGGTATAGTCCCAATTTGATTCTTTGTAGCGCTAGTTAGAATTAGACAAATGCTGAAATATTGAGACCGGCCGGCTGTCTTACTACTTTGAGGTCAGAGTCTAGGGATCACCTGTAGGTGCGGGACAGAGGAGGCATTCAGGGCGCTGGAAGCAGACCGTGTAGATCACTGGAGGGTCACCCGAGCGTGCTGCAGTTCGGCCGAAGGCTCGAAATCCCGATGGTATGGCAGTGCAGGTAACTCAATGTTATTTAGATCCCGTTGGAGTAACTTCCGAATAGGTAATGCACTTGCAGTCTATTATCACCACGAGTAGAACAGCTTTAATGGAGCATGAGAGGATAAGTCCTTAACGCGTTTCATGGCTATGGCAAGCCGTTTCATCAGAAGGTTGTGGGAGGAGTAAGGTAAACAACCTTTAAATAGGTATCCCTGCATACGGTCCTTATCCCAGGTGTTTGCAACCACTTAATTAAAGATAAACATTTACAAGTTTTAAAAGAAATTAAGTATATAGTCTAAAGCAAGCTGTGTGTTCAAAACATTGAAAACATAATTGACAAAACAAATACAAAAACATATAACATAAATAGTAAATATTAAATAATTAGTCATAATCTAATACAGCTCCTGGAGTTTTTGTTGCTCTATCGTTATAGTAACATTGCTTATTTTGCTACTAATATGATAAGGATTGCAACATTTTATTAATAATTAATAGAACTAGATGTTTTAATAAATTTGTCTATCTTTATAAGCTGTGTGTTCTAATTGTAGCGCTGCACGGAATTCTCTTTTTTTAGTTCTTAACTTTCTGGGGAAATTAGGCAGAAACCCCTCCTTGTGCTAGCGCATTGTATTATAAGGTACTTGAGTGCTGATATCCTTTTGCGTATTTGAATAATGTCCTTAAAACAAGTCAAAATGAGGCTCAGTAGTGTGTGTGGCCTCCACATGCCTGTATGACCTCCCTACAACATCTGGGCATGCTCCTGAAGAGGTGGCAGATGATCTCCTGAGGGATCTCCTCCCAGACCTGGACTAAAGTATCCGCCAACTCCTGGACAGTCTGTGGTGCAACATGACGTTGGTGGATGGAGCGAGACATGATGTCTTATGTCTAAGGAGATTTTAACTATTGCACCAATATATCATTTCACATCTATATATATATAAAGATGAGCACCGACCCCCGTAATTTTGGTTTTGATTCAAAATCTTCTGTATTTTATTTTAAATTGCTTAAAAATGCTAAAATGACGTTTCCACCTATGCAACATTGCATGCATCCGTCCCTTCCTCACTAATGAAGCTACTAAAACCTTTATTCACTCTTTAGTCATATCACGCCATGACTACTGTAACCTCCTCCTCATAGGTCTCCCTTGCACCCGTCTTGCTCCCTATCTATCTTCCCTCATCAACATGCACACCCCTTCCCACCCTCAACGTTCTGCTAACCAGCGCTATCTGACCTCTTTACTGATGACAACATCTCACGCCCGTATCCAGGACTTTTCCCATGCTGCACCCCTGCACTGGAATGACCTTCCTTCTTCAGTCAGATTCTCCCCCACATTGCAGGACTTCAAGCATTCACTCAAAACGCACCTGTTCAGGCTAGCCTACCCCTCCTCCACTTAACATCCTTACTGCATTCTTCATCTTTCCCTTCTCTTCCTTACCACTCTCCTCCGCTCACACCAGCAGTCCACTTCCTTCCCTCTCCTTCTTCTGTAAGTTCTTCCCTTCCACATAGTGTGAGCAGGGCCCTCCATCCTAGTGTTGTTCCTTCCTCCATCACTCCCTCCTCACTATGTACCCTCTTGTCCCCCTCTGCTACCATTTTCACAAATCCCCACCTGGTGGCTCCCTCTCAACCTCTCACTGCGCTCTATCCTCTGCTATCTGATCTTCCAAGCTTGACACCTCGCATTTTGCCTTGCGTTCTGTGCTTGCTGAGGGAGGCATTTAAATGCGCATTTGAGGGCGCGGTTAGATAGATACGCATGTACGTAAGTAACATGCGCAAGTAAGTACACACATAGAGATAAGGGTGCCCTGTGGAGGCGTAAGTCCGGGCGAGGGGATTGTCGTGGGTGTTGCCTTGCTACATGGGCGCGTATATTTGCGTACTTTAGACATACGCATCTCTGAATCCGGTCGACATTACATTATTCAATTAGACAGGTAACAAACCTGTCTGAGAGAAAAATTACGATCAGTGAACGCCGTCAGCATTTTTAGCGCCAGCTTGTTAACTATTGCCCTTCTGATCATCGGAACAGCAAACCACACCCCTCACATTCACACCTTCTTTTCCTGTTACATGTTTCTGATCACCTCGACATCATCGTTTATAAAACTTCCTGGGCCAGATTTACTAAGCTGCGAGTTTCGAAAAGTGGAGATGTTGCCCATAGCAACCAATCAGATTTTAGCTGACTTTCGCTATTATGTAAAAGAAAGTTAGAGCTAGCATCTGATTGTTTGCTATAGGCAACAGCTCCACTTTTCCAAACCAGCAGCTTAGTAAATCTGGCCATTAGTCTGCTAAAAAGTACTAGGAATATACTGGTTACTGCTTAACACTTGTATGAGTGTCAGAATAGTGGCTGCAGCCTTGCCACCCTATTGGCTGATCACCCCTCCAGCCTTGTCATCCTATTGGCTGATCACCCCTACATATGTGCATAACTACTGTCTGTGTGTGACACTGATCGATACATGGACCCCTCACACTGTCACTTCATGTAAAACATTTGGGGAAACTTGCTTTGTTGTTATGGTAACTGTCCTGTGATGGGAATCTTCTTCTATGTCTGTCTAGCCAACAAGCCAATGAAGCCACACCACTTTTTATGCAACCCGTGAAGCCATGCCCCCTTTTCAAGTTAAATTATTATTTTGGGGGGTGTTTTGGGGCTACCAGAATCCCCCCATGGATGGGCCACTGGGTCCCTGACTGTCTAGCTGTGATCTTTCATACCTTGTGTGTAGCTCCAGTAATGGCATGTGAGAACAGTTTCTTCAGCAGGGCTGTAGGGGGGCTGCTAATAGGATGGATTGGATTAATGGTGAGTGCAGGGAGGATGGTTGCCCCATAGCACCTCTGATATCACTAATCCTAGGCATTCTGTTAAATTTTTCCACTCAGCTCAATAAAGTTGTAGTTGTTTAACAAAAAAATAGTCTCCAAAAGCCTGCCTCTATGTTCTGCCCTCCGTGACAGACAGGAAGCAGGAAAACAAGGCTCAAAAGATCTGAATTTTGTGAAAATAGTGTTTTGCCTCGATTACAGATCTGAATTTAGTGGGAGGATCCGAGGCATGGCTCAGTTGGACTCGAAACCCCAAAAGATCAAATGTGTCGGTTTTCACAAAATCCGAACCGCTCATCTCTAATAGATACATATCGTTCTAAAGTTACCCCACTGATCCAGAATTAGTCAAGTGAGGCATCTTACTGACACAAAGTAAGTAAGTCAGCTCTGGAAAGGGGAGCCAGGTGCGATTAGGCACTTAAATCATACATTAAGGATGGATTTAGTCCTTATGTATGATCCAGTATTCCGCACGCGCAGAGTACTTTAGATAGGGTACAGAAGTACAGGGAGGGTGCCCTGTTCTTCTACATGCAGTATTGTGGATAACAAATTCCATACATTAGCAACCATTACAGAGGCTACACATGAAATTTGCTTTTAAATCTGGATCCGGCACATAATATATAACAGCAGGGTACTGTGTAAAATTATAGCTATGCCAGGGTTGCCAACTTTTAGAACTTCCCTCTGGGAGAACCCGGAGGGAAGCCATAGATGTCTGCAAGATTGCGTCATGAAGCCCGCCCCTGTCAATCACTCTTGTAATCTCTAGCTTTTCAGGGGATGGGCGGCGCTTGATGACATCATCAAGCCCTGCACATCCCTAGTAATGCAAGGGATTACAGGAGTGATTAATGGCTGGTGGGGCTTGCGGGAGCTTTGCCTGATCTCCCGGGACACCGGGAGAACTGCCCAAATTTCGGGAGTCTCCGGGAGAGACGACAACCATGAGCTATGCCAGTATATTGCTAGTGAGTCCCACTCATTGTGGCATCACCTGGAACCAAAACAATTCTATACAAATCTCCAAGATTACTGTACAACAAGCTACATTTTCTTATTTAATTCCTGGTGGTATTAGACACTGGACTGTGGTGGTACTGTACTAAAAGCAACTCTCTACTACTTTGTGGCACTAAAATTCTCAGAAGCATTGCAAGATGGTTAGTTAAGGTCTGATAACACCCAAAGCAGAGTGTTGTCATGACTACATAGCTTCTCCATATAAAATTCAGAAATTTGTGCAGTGAGCAAAATATTAAGTGATGCAATATAAATGGAATTAAATCAGTTTAGTATTCACTTTAAACGTAATAATTTTAATATAACAGCTTGCAATGTTTTTTTCTGATTTATCATAATTTAGCACACTGGCTGAAAATACAGTAATTAAACTTCAAGACAAAATAACTGTTATACTAAAAATGTAATGAATTGCATATTCTGGTTGGGAAAAGATACACTGGACTGCCATGATTATCATCAGTTCATGTAATCAATACTAAGGCTTGTTAAGAACCTGAGAATAAACCATAGCTCTTTCCTCTCTAATGTTGGAAATGAGAGCCTTTAATCTGGAGGATGTGGTCAACAATCAGTACTATCATAATTATACCTACCATAGATGCATGGCTGGCTACCGCTATGGGGCCACAATCTGGGGCACCATTTAATATGTGGATTTTTCTTAATTTTCTGATTCTGATATTGTTATTGGCCTCACAAATATCTTTCTACCCCTTGACACCTGAATAAATAAATATTGCAGAATACTGTATCTATCATGCACATATTGTAGATGAAGAGATAAGGGACTCTGAAGTACAATTTTGACAGATGTCTTATCAAAGTAATTGGCAAGTACAGCGGTAATTTGTTTGTACAAAACAAAAATACTATAATCACCTTAGCAACTGTGTAAAGGTGAACAAGTATATTTTAACTCTAAAGCTTGTATTGCAGAATATTAGATTTTGTTAAATGTGAACTCAATGAAATTAAACTGACAAATTTCATCCATTGAATTTCAACCTTTAATATATCAACTTTAAGTTCTCATGCAGATTATTTTACAAGCAAGCAGTCAAATTTTAACTAATTCATTATTGAAGTCTATTGGATAATTACACCATTTTAATAGATTCCATTTTCTAAAGACCTCCATTAATTCCTTTATTCAGTCTGCTGGAAAAATCCTATTTTTCAAGTGTTCCTAGGTCCTAAAGGGAACAAGTTGTCACCATTTAGGACCTAGCAACACTTGAAAAATAGGATCCTCAGAGTCAAATCTTAAGCAATCTGATCTCCAAGCAACTGATACAAGATCCACACCACTGCTTACCCTTCCTATTGCACAGATGAACTTGAGACACCTCGGGCCTACCTTAAGTTCTCTGACTCCTTCAAACAAAAAAGATAGATTCTCTGGAAATCTGGATCGAAATGCATACAGATTGCATGCCTATAGTGTAAACTGTACTAAAACTGCTTTCACATCACCACCCATGAAAACCCCAGGAGTGAAAAAAAAAGCTGCGCTATAAGTCCACCTATAACCCAGAAAATTCCTGGGTCTAACCCTTTCACATGTGCCATGAATTTCCCAAAAACTACCCTGGCAAGCAACTTTCAATCAGATAAAGAGGAGCTCTTATTGGCTGAAAAAAATGAGGCTCTGAAAGGAGAGAGGCAGCATTTTGTAGTACTTGTAAGCAGACGGACCAGAAAGGAGACCTACAAGTACTATAAAATGCCGTCTGTCTCCTTTCTCTGTGCGCGGTTCCCGGCTACAGATTTCTTTACTATTGCCATAGCAATTGGTTATTTATGAGTAGGAATTACTTCAGATTTGTCAGTGGAAATAGAGACCAGGTGGGTAGCTTTTATTGGCAGTTGGAAATATTATTAGTTCTGTTTGAGATGGTGGGAGGACATCCAAGATAAAATAACAAAGAGATATTCAGTTACATGGGCCAAGAAAGTTGGTGAGAAATCAGGAGTGGATAGGTAGATTTGTCTATATACAAATGACTTTATTAGCTTTTAAAATGAAGTGGTATAGATAGAAAAGAGCAATGGACTTAATACTGAGCCTTTTGGTACTCTAACAGGTAAGAGCAGGGGAGGTGGATCCAGAAAAGAAAACACTAACAGAGCTATTAGGTATGTAGGATGTGACAAGAAAAAATAGGAAACGCTTGGAGTCAATTCCTCAAATTTATTAATAAAAGATAGATGGTGACTTTGTCTTCATACCAGTTTCTTTATCCATCCATTGCGATTTCAAGGATTGACGATTGTGTCCTCCCAGTGGATATTTATAACAACTTTCCCAGTTGCTACTTAGTAGCCGTTTTTTATAGATTAGATCATTCATTGTTGCAACTCATCTAATTACGATTGTAACTTTGTTTAGGAGTTCAGCTGTGATTTCAATTGTTTTATTTATTGAAATATGGTGTCTTATTTACATTTACATTTATTTAATGTTTTAAGTTTACAGTTTAAGTTTTTTCATGTTTTTTCCTACTAGTGGGGATTAGTCATCCCTGGTTAAGCTGCTGGAGTCAATTCTATACTTTTGGAACTATCAGGTTTGAGCACAGAATATTTGGCCTTGTTTGGGACCAATACTTTATTTCTATGTAGGATGTGAACCAGTAGAGAGCTGTGTCCTGAATACTATGAGATTGTAACATTTGTATGAGAAGAGAGTGGTCAACAGAGTCAAAAGCAGAAGACGAACCAGTAGAATTAGGAAACAGTAGTGACCTTTAGATTTATAGAAGTAACACTGATTAAATCATTGACCACCCTGGTCAGTGCAGTTTCAGTGGAGTGTTAGGAACAAAAGAAGTTCCATAAGATGAAATTTTGGACAGCTGTTTTAGTTTAGTTCACTGATTCTTACGTTTTTTGGTGCACAGAATCCAAAAATGACAGCCATTTTGTCCTGGGACAAACAAACGGGTGGTCATCGTTTAAAAAAAATCGCAAATATTTTATTTACATGAAAAATATTAACTCATTTGCACAGGTGACGACAAAATTAACACCACATTCAAGTAGATTGCTTGCAAAATCATCTTTTTTTAAACTCTAAACTTCTTTTTGAGCTTTTCCTCTTGTAGGTGGCTTCCGGAAGATCCCTGTACAACATCCAGCAGTAGTCAGCCGTCATCGTAACACTCCATTTCCCTTGATACCTTCTTTCCATTTCTTTTATATCTTGATGGAAACGTTCTCCCTGCTCTTCACTCACTGCTCCCAAATTTTCAGGAAAATAGTCAAGGTGTGAGTTGAGAAAATGGACTTTTAAGCTCATGGAGCAACCAAGCTTGTGGAACGCTTTCAACATTGTTTCCACCATTTCCTTGTAATTTGGGTCCTTTTGGTTTCCCAAAAAGATTTTTATGACCACAGTAAAGGCAACCTACGCTTCTTTTTGAGTTGGAGTCATTGAACTGATGAAGGTTTTGTCGGATATCAGTTTTTTAATATGCGGGCCAACAAAAACCCCCTCTTTCAGTTTTGCCTCCGTTAAACCTGGAAACTTGGATCCCAAGTACTTGAAGCATGCGTTATCTTTGGGAAGTGCCTTAACAAATTGCTTCATTAATCTTCATTTTATATGGAGTGGTGGTAATAAAACCTTCTCAAGGGGTACCAATGTATCTCTGAGAACATTCTTTTCACCAACAACTAGACTTCTTGGTGGCCAATTTTTTTGTTCCAGTGATTTTGTCGGTCTCTACTGTCCCATAAACATAGAAAACAAGGGTATTTGGTGTACCCAGTCTGTTGTTCCAGCAGCATACACAATACTTTTAAATCCCCACATACCAACCAGTTTTGACTTTGATAACCCACTTTCTTGAGTACCAACTCCAAGTTCTCATAAGTCTCCTTCAAGTACACCGAATGAGCAACAAGAATGGACACATAACGGCCACCTTTGTGAAGTAAAACTGCTTTTAAGCTTCTTTTGCAAGAGTCAATGAAAAGCCTCCATTCAGAAGAATCTTACTGAATGTGGAACTGAGCCATCAACCCCTCTAAATCAGAGCAAAACACCAAATTGCCCTCATGAAAAAAATAAGACAGAAAGTCTTTTTCCCGATGTCTATACCATGCAAAAGATGTACCTTCCATCAACAAAATTTTGCTTTTAAGTCTAGAACCAAGTAATTCAGCAGATTGCTTAGGTAGATCTAGGTCTCTCACCAAATCATTGAGTTCCCCTTGCGAGAAAAGTTTTGGTTCGTCAACTTCAACATCTGAAGAACTTGATCCATCTTCAGGCTGAGGCACAGTTCCATTCTCGTCAGGCCAATTGACTTCATCCAGGTTTGTAGGAGGGTCGGGCACAGGGACGTCTGGACCATGGGGAATAGGACGAATAGCGGAAGGAAGATTGGGATACTTGATGGTGCACTTCCACTTTGAATTGTACCCCTTCACATCACAGGAACAGAAATAACAATCATCACTATGATTCTTTTGCTCGTGCCACATCATAGGAATTCCAAATCGAAAAGCTTTTATCTTGCCTTTTGACCAATTATGAAGATCTTCGACGCACCGCTTACATACTTTATGAGGAGCCCAAACTTTATCTTGGTCACCAAGTTTTAATTTAAAATAAACAAAATAAACTTTCTTAACAAAATCCGTAATATTCAACTGCTGCTTTTTCACCATGAACTCTCCACATATGAAAAAGAAACTGTCAGGCGAATTTACACACTTTCTTGGAGGCATTGCACTAATTTTGAACCACACAGACTATAGCAGGATGACGACTGAAATGAAATAAAAGATTGTGGAGGAATCAGAGAACAAGTTAATGCATGAAAGAACATATCCGGGCAGGCCCTAGCAAGCACACTCAACAATGCAGTGATCACCATCAGGACCAATAAACATGTATTTTCATGTTTTTGGGAGCACTGGCAGTGAAAATAAATTTGTTTTTCCATGTTCAGTTTTTTTTCCCCAAGTATGCTGAATTTGAAATTTAGCGATTTCCAGCTACCTGTTTGACCAAGGCACATTTCGATGGTGAAAAAACCTGAAGTCTCAGGAAAAAACGGTGGTCATTTTCGAATTCAGCGCACCAAAAAACATAAGAATCAGATAAAATTATGAAAACAGCTTTTTGGTTGAAGACCTGTGTAATGGATTTAGGGACAAACGCTAAGTGCACTCCTAAGGTGTTGGTATTAGATGTCTCACTATAAGTCACAATTCATCTCGATGATAGATACAGTATGATAGATCATAAAGAGTTTATAGAGAAAGAGTGCTTATATCCACAGTGTTCCCCATCACGGGTAGTTCATGCTTGTAATAAAAAGGAAAGGGTGTAAAATAAAAGTCACATTTATTATCCTGCATGGAAAATAGATAAAAGCATCTCATGTATTGTTAAAAAAAACATACAGATACATACCGATCCGGGGAAAATGAGATGCGATGATGGAAAGTCCCGGGAAACTTGAAGACTTCAAGCAGGAACCTGGAACAGGAGATTTCCCTACCACAATTGCGGCACGACTGCAGCTCTTTCCTGGGATTTTCCATCAGTATGTCATATATGTAACGTTAATATATTTGGATGGGATCCTCAGATCTGATTCTTATACAACCAGCTCCCCAAGCAATGCATACATAGGGATCCATATTCGCAGGTCCACAGTATCAATTCCAAACATTGTGCAATCACACACTACTTTCCCACAGATGGACTTCCAATTCCTTCAGTCTACCTTAGCTTTTTTGACTTCTACAAATGGAAAATTGTGGCAGTGTAAATTCTGGATCAGTATGCATCAAGAGGGGACATTTATACTATCCATTGTAATTAATAAGCCCCACCCGCTTATGATCACAAATGAGCTCCTCTGCTGGAGGGTATCAGAAGTGTCATTTCACTTAAGTCTATATGGAGTGTAACACACAAAAAATGAGTAGAAAATAGGATGTGACGATTTGATCCTTTTATTTTTAAAAGGAAGCCTTTATTCGTGTCTTCACACCTTTGTCTTTCATTGTTCTATATAATGTGTTTGTTGGCTTTGGATTATTTATTCCTTGTTTTAAACGAGACAACTCATTAAGTTAAATAAGAAATGTGATTAAATTTTGTGTTGTTTTTCTTTCATAATAGCAACAGCTCTGAAAAAAAGTACTTAACACAGATGGGAGGTAAATATGTCAACTTCTTATTTTCATGTGTAAATTTGTGTCTATGGTAACTGTGATTACCATGCAGAATTTGCTAATTAGTTATTAAGTTATATTAAGGATGTATTTTTAAGTGTACTGTATATTAGTTTCTAGAATTATAACTAATAATCCAGGACTGGATCCAGACTTTCAAAATTCACTAGTATCATAAAATTCCCACTTATTGTATGTACTGCATGAATGAGCACCGTGTTATCAGCACATATCTGGATCCAGAGTTCCATCCTGGTACCATTTCTGATGTCGGCCATTACAGGACAGGAAGTGAAGGTGCTTCCACCACATGGGTGGGTGAGGAATGCTGATAATATAGTGAAGGCAGGCTAAGCACCCTCTGTACTATCCAGACTTCCATGCCGTGCACAATTTAAATGTTGATGGTGCAACAGTTTTAAGGTACAGACCTCAGAGAGTAAGCCTGTTAGGAAAAGAGGTGCTTGGAATCCAGCATCAGATCTCCACTGCTGCTGCTGTGATAAGATCTCTGGGGCAGATCCAGACCTACAGCCGACGTTTTTACTGTGGCAGTATGCGTAAGAACGGTATTTCTGCAGGTGTGCAGATGTGGACCGGCGTATTCCATGTCTCTAGGTGCTGTAGTTACGGATGAAGGGGCAGGGAAGCTCCATAACTACGCTGTAGTTATGGAAGGAAGGCGGGGGGAGGGAGGGAAATTAAGAAGGAAGGGCTTGGTTAGGGCCTTACAATCCTGTGGCCGGCATAATTACAGACTGTTATGCTGGCTAAAGTTAGGGTAGCCTTCAGCCGACGTAACTGTCTGTAATTACGCCAGCCACAGGGGGAGTGTCGGGGGAGTGCACCAGAGCTACGCTGGCCGTACTTACAGACAGCAGCCCAGCGTAGCTCAGGATCAGGCCCTCTGAGTGTAGAGGTATAATAAGTCTGCATCTAACCTATAGATATAAGTTGGTCTACTTATCCAGATATCAAAAACACGTTAATCTTATTATGTCTTTTCATTAACTCTGTCTGGTACCCAAGCATGATTAAGACCCCATTGGTCGCTATGAGAAATTAAAAAATGATTGTTGCTCATAGAAAGTGTACAATTTGCAAGCACCATAAAGGAAAACAAAATAATAAATAAATTTCATTCTCCACCAACAAACATATTTATAATATCTGAAACCTTCGAGTCAAGTTATAACATTTCTTAGTATGAATGACAGTAAAATCTAAATTGAATCTATTCCATAGCTTTTTTCATGTGTAACAGATGTAGTTTACCTTAATGAATTGTGGCTATATTTGAATACTTGCCATGACTGACACATGTTCCCTATTACAAACTGTACCACTTGCACTACATTTGTCTTTACCTGACCTTGCTTATATCTGCTGTAATAGTCAGCTTCTGCACAGGTAAGGATAGTATATGTGTACCTGGGGGGAATATGTTGTAAATGGTATTCTTAACACCTCTAATGATTATGATGCTTATTTTGAACTGGATAAAGACTTAGGAGCAGATTTCGTATGTTAGTCTCCGCAGCACAGGCTGCCATATGGAATTTAGTAACCTAAGCACTCCCCCTGCTCTACTACGTGTGGAGGAGATTAAGGAGTAAAGCCACCCTTGAGTATTAATCTCACAAAACTGTGCGGGTGGAATACTGGATCGTATGTAAGGGCTTAGCCAAGCCCTTACTGTACGATTTAAATATCAATGCACACCCACCATTTGTTTCTCAAATGCATGGTGTTGGCCTGCCATTTGTGCAGTGACCTGAATTTCCATACAGAACGCAGTTATTTTAGTAGTACCAAATATATTGTAGATTGTAACAGCAGTGTTCTGGGATTAATATCACCAGGACTGTATTCTGATTACATGTGCAGTATGCTCTGATTATTCTTGGAATACGGCAGCTTTTTATTATTACATTTTTCTGTAGTTATGATTTGATGGTCACCCAGACATACTAAAAAAAAACACAAAAAACAACAGAGCAAAATATGCTTATAATTTATGATGTAATAAGCAGAGAGAAGAATAGGGGAAGGTTAGAAATGGACAACAAACAATATATATCAGTGCAAATATGAACATGGAAAACAGGAAATTCATGGGATAGCAGCAGTATGCTGTAGTATGTCCTATAGGGTCTACCATTAGAGAGTCACACATTTGTTCAGCAAAGTCTGAATATTACGTGAGCAGTCAAGAAATTGACATATGTCAGAAAAATAGCAATAGCTGCAAAATAAATGACAAATACTATAGATAAATGCAATTAAAATGTAAATGGTGCTCAGATGATTTCAAAGTGTTTATTTACTACCCCTTGGGTGTATTTAAATTGCTACTGAAATATAGGTACTGATCTATATTTATTCTTATAATTATTCATTCAATCATATTCATACATTAATAAATATTTACATGCAATAAAATTAAAAACATGTCATTTACTG
Source organism: Limnodynastes dumerilii (assembly GCA_011038615.1). Lineage (NCBI taxonomy): Eukaryota > Metazoa > Chordata > Amphibia > Anura > Limnodynastidae > Limnodynastes > Limnodynastes dumerilii. The sequence goes on along the minus strand of WWET01000442.1, from coordinate 294,026 downwards.
ATTTTCAAATTCTGTATTCACCTTTAGTCTGGATGTAAACAACTTTGCAAACCTGAAAAATGAAGGTTTATTTCACATCTTAACAATTAATCATGGAACAACAAAGAGATTCCTGTTGTTTTCCAATATTCACCCTTCTACGCTAGCTGATCTTTAGAGACTGTCAAACAACAAAATCAGAAACACACTTTAAAGAAGACCTTATTAACTAGTTAGATGTTATTTTACCCTTATTATAAGCTTTGAGGCCATTTTATTTGAAGAATAATTTAACCTCTCTTGGAGAATCCCCAATACATGACAGATATTTCTGACACCTAAAATGACTGCTTCAAAACAAATTCATTCCAGATGTTTCCATAGCTACAGTATTTGAAGCAAATAAAGCACCAAGAAAAGATGATCATCTACATTTTGTTTTGAAAATTAAAAAGCATTAATTAAAAGCACTGCCACATAAGGAGCGGTCACCATTGGTACATTTGAAGGGGATGTTGATCAGTGAATATTTAAGCTTCTCTTAATGAAAACTGAGGGATAACGGGCAACAGTATATTTTCATGATGTGGTCCTAATCTTGATTTACAAAAAAATTCCATACGTAGCCTCCGCAATGGAGGCTAACATGTGGAATGTCTGCAGAGGCCGAACTAACGGTGGTTCAAGTGGTGCATGGCACTGGGGCCCAGGAAGATAATGGGGTAGCGGTGGTGCCTGTGGGCCCCATTATCTCCATGGGCCCCAGCTCTGTGTGTAGATGCAGAGTCGACGCGGTCTCCCCACTATGAAGCCTGGCGGCGCTCATACAGGAGGTTCATATATGAGCTGCCGCAGCTCATACAGGAACTTTCTGTATGCGAGTGACATGTAGGAGGAAGAGCGCAGCAGGGGAAGGAAGAACAGCAACGCAAAGGTAAGTAAAGAGAGGATAGGCTGGAAAAACATGGTGGGGAATACTGAGGGGGGCTGGAGGCATATGATGGGGAATACTGAGGGGGGCTGGAGGCACATAATGGGGAATACTGAGGGGAGGCTGGAGGCACATAATGGGGAATACTGAGGGTGGCTGGAAGAACATAATAGGGAATACTGAGGGGGGCTGTAGGCACATGATAGGGAATACTGAGGGGGGCTGGAGGCACATAATGGGGAATAC
>WWET01000442.1:262769-276475 GCA_011038615.1 Limnodynastes dumerilii | reverse complement strand
TGGAGAATAGGGAACAGAGAGTTGTGATAAATGGAACTTTTACTAATTGGTCAAAAGTTTTAAGCAATGTACCTCAAGGTTCTTTGCTGGAACCACTCCTTTTTAATATATTTATTAATGACCTTTTTGATGGTTTAGAGAGCAAGGTTTCCATTTTTGCAGATGACACCAAACTAGGTAAGGTAATAGAATCGGAGCAAGATGTATCGTCTTTGCAGAGGGAATTGAATAAACTGGAGGATTGGGTGGCCAAATGGAAGATGAGGTTTAACATAGATAAATGTAAGATTATGCATTTAGGGATTAAAAACAACCATGCAATCTATAAATTAAATGGGGTAAATTTAGGGGAATCTTTAATGGAGAAGGATTTGGGAGTACTTGTGGACAATAGACTTAGCAATAGTGCTCAATATCAAGCAGCAGCTGCAAGGGCCAATAAAGTATTAGCATGCATAAAAGGGACATAGATGCAAGAGAAGACTATGTAGTTTTGCCACTATATAAATCATTGGTAAGGCCTCATCTCGAATATTCCGTTCTGGGCACCAATCCATAAAAAAGACATTTTGGAACTAGAAAGGGTTCAGAGAAGGATAAAGAATTGATAAAGGGTATGGAGTCATTGAGCTATGAGGAGTGGCAAGCCAGTTTAGACATGTTTACTTTAGAAAAGAGGCGTCTAAGAGGAGACATGATTACTATATACAAATACATTAAGGGTCAATACAGAGAACTTTCATGGGAACTTTTTACCCCAAGGACTGTACACAGGACATGGGGTCACCCACTAAGGTTAGAGGAAAGGAAGTTTCACAACCAGCAAAGGAAAGGGTTCTTTACATTAAGGGCAGTCAGGATGTGGATTTCACTGCCAGCAAAGATTGTGATGGCAGTTGCACTTGATATGTCTAAGAAAGGGTTAGATTAATTTATAGCAGATTTATAGCAATTCATAGCAGATAAGGACATCCAGGGTTACCAGGACCGCTAATTTAAATTAAGGTCAGTAGTGGAGCCAGAGAGAAATAGGACGGCCATCTTGGGTCAACAGTGATTTCCACCCCCCCCCCGGATTGCAACAGTTTGGAGGTTGCTTCATATGGATTAACTTCAATTATAAAGATAGGGATCGCAAAAGATTCAAAATAAGTTGATCTTAATGGACTGGTGTCTTTTTTTAAACCTCATCAACTATGTTACTATGTTACTATGTAATTATTGGGCTCTGGTAGGAAGGGTACAGTAGAGTAGTCGTTTTATGGCCTCCTGTCATGCCTGGTGTGGAATGCTGGTATAAAAACTTGTTACATGCACTGTGCAGATCTAAAACTTACTCAGAAGATCTGTGAGGTCCTTCAATTTGTTAAGCAGTTGGGTGGTATCTTTACGGTGAGTTAAAGGTAAGTTAAAACCAGGGTCCTACAGATACACTAGCTGCATAACATGCAGCCAATTAATCACAGGCTCTATCTTTACCAATTCAACCACTGATAAATAAAATACCCTATAAACAGGTCATTTCTGATACCACAAATTTTGTGGTCTATGCTATCATCTGCCGATGTAACAAAATCTATATTGGAAAGACAAGCAGAATGCTTAAGGAAAGAATAGCATTACATCAGTCTATTATATAAAATGCACATATCCCTCTACCAACCAGAGGTGAAGACTGAGACAGTAGGTTACTGAGATGAGAAAGCACTTGAATATACAACCTGGACTGTGTAACTTCAAAGGGTCTGAACAAACTTTTACCACTCAGCTGCTTCTTGTAAGAAGACTCACATCAGACTCCTGACTTAGTTTATGGCCTTTCAGGGGATATCTACCCACATGCTTATCAAGGGACATTATGGGTCTTTACTGTTGTCAGTCTGCGGGCAGAAATGGCTGTTTTAGAAATAGAGACAGGCGAAAGCTCATTTTCAGATGTCTCTAATTCCAAAAACATTAGTTTTAGATTTTTCTTTAGAATGGGTAAGTATGCTGTTTGGAACCTTTTCTGAACCCGCCGGCCGTCACCCCTTCCCGCAGCCAAACCAACCCTAATACCCCCTTCCCCATAGCCTAACCCTAAGACTCCCATTCCATGAACCTAATCTTAACCTTCCCTTCCCTACAGCCTGACCCTAACCCTCCCTTACCCACAGGTCTGTGGCGGGTGACAGGCAGCGGGTTCCAGCGTGTACTTCTGAAAATGAATGTGTAAGCATGTGTTGGCATACTTACCCATTCTAAAAAAAATGCTGCCTTTTCGAAATAGAGACAAATGAAAATCAGTTTTCGGCCTTATAAGTAAGGCTCTATTCTCTCCCACCTGTATTTACTTTTTCCACACACCCTGATGAAAATCACAAAATAGCAGTTTAAAAGTCGGATTTGCTAAATAATTTTATATGGTATATCAATATATACACGCAAACATTTTTACATTAAATGATGTGCTCTGATCTTACAAGTCACACACCAGTAGCCCTTCACATAGAGGAGCAACTATGGAAACAACATTAATGATGCTGGAGGATTAAAGTAAGTCATTGTAAGTCTATTTTACTTGTAAGTGTTGTTACCTATGACTAAGATTATTTTATTATTTACAAACTAAACAAGACAAAGCTATTTTGCAGCAGCCACATGATATGTACATTTACTGTAGGTCTGCACACTGGCAGACTAGCTATTACAGAATGATGATGGAGAAAGCAATACAAAACAATGAGAATCATTTTTCAGTTACTGCATCTACTTCTGTTATGGTTCCTTTAAGTTCACTCTGAACACTGGGTATAATTAGTACAATATATAGAATATATAGAATAAATAACTTTCCAATGCATAATAACTTTCCTGTGCATAAAATTAAAGAAAAAAGGATTCTAATAATTATTCACACCAGTATTACAAATTGAAGTAAAACAATTTAATATGCTTTCTAAATAATTTATGCTAGAAAGGCATAGCAAGCAATTACAACTTGCGAAAGCTTCAGACTTGCAGTGTTCAAAGGGCATCTACTTCTCTGCAAAACTCTTTTAACAGTGCACAGTGCAGTCATGGGAAAAAAGCCCTTTGGAACTGCCCATAAGTTTTTAGACAGGTGGAAGAATAGGATTAAATTATTGGATGGAAACAGTAAAAACACCACATTCACGTTAATTTCATCTAAGATATTTTAAAACCTTTACCTTAAACTTTTTCTCTGCTAGGTTAAGTTTCATTTATGGACAATACAAAAGGCTATGTAATTATCCTGCACTGATCCAGTATAATTTATGCATGTATGTATTTTCAGTGTCCTGTGTGTTGCAGTACGGTGGCTCAGTGAGCAACACTTGTGCCTTACAGCTCTGAATCATGAGTTTGATTCTTGGACTAGGCCTTATCTGTGTGGAGTTTGTATGTTCTCCATGCGTCTGCTTGGGTTTCCACTGGGAGCTCTGGTTTCTTCCCACACACCAAAAACATGCTGGTAAATTGGCTGCTGATATAAATAAGTGTTAATAAAAATATAAAAATGTGTTCACGGTAGAGCTTCCCTGCTGTAAAACAACCCATTTGTGACAATTCTCATAGATGTAAGTGGATACATCTGCCCACTGTATAGCAGTCCTTCATGTACCCACAGCCATGTTTCCTTTATATGCTTTACTGTGGTGCCAGAACAAAAACAGGAAAAGAGGAAGGGCTGCTTATATCTTATATAAATATCAGTCTTATATATTATATAGGTCTGTTTGTTTTTTGTTTGTCTGGCCAGTTATGCATTTAGATATCCCTGCCCCAATTGGGATAAACCAACGCGAGTTGGTCCAGCTGGATAGACTCTGGCCAGGTGTTAGGGGGGTTAGGGTCCTGGTTGAATGTCCTGTTGGTGTACGCTGGCCAAGGAGCCTGTCCTGAGTCTCCCATGGGATGGATTTGGCAGTTAGCAGTGGGGAGTATGGCACTATCCATCTGTTATCAATCACATAGGAGAAACTTTCCCGATTTGTGGGTTGCAAAAGGGGTAGGGCTTATGGAGAATAAGATGTAGTTTGAACAAATAAAAAGAGGAAGGGCTGCTTATATCTTATATAAATATCAGTCTTATATATTATATAGGTCTGTTTGTTTTTTTGTTTGTCTGGCCAGTTATGCATTTAGATATCCCTACCCCAATTGGGATAAACCAACGCGAGTTGGTCCAGCTGGATAGACTCTGGCCAGGTTTTAGGGGGGTCCTGGTCGAATGTCCTGTTGGTGTACGCTGGCCAAGGAGCCTGTTCTGAGTCTCCCGTGGGATGGATTTGGCAGTTAGCAGTGGTGAGTATGGCACTATCCATCTGTTATCAATCACATAGGAGAAACTGTCCCGATTTGTGGGTTGCAAAAGGGGTAGGGCTTATGGAGAATAAGATGTAGTTTGAACAAATAAAATCAGTTGTTGTCAGAGTTTGTGCAGAAAAGAGGAAGAGCTTATTTGGGATAATGAATCTGGAAGAAAACTTAACAGCGTGGTAACATTGGATCCCATAATGCATAATAGGATGTTGGGGGGCCTGTTCTAGGCCTTTCACTGAATGCATTTGGATTTAGAAGGGACTGCCCCAATTTGTGGTCCTAAAAAGGAGCAGGACTTATAGAAGAGAAGGTGTTGTTTGAACAAATGTAATTTGTAGGTGGAGCTTGGCTGGAAAGAGGGGCAATTTATTTTGATTGATGGATTTGAAAGAAAACTTCATTACTCTTGGACCCCCCAGTGCATGTTTTTTTCCCCAAGTAATTCCTGGATTATACTGAGCATTGTTAAAAAGTCAGTTACTAATTTGTTTATGTTCACTATGAATTTATTCCCCCTCCCCACTTACCCTTGTGTTAGCTCTACCTTGGCTACCTCCCATTAGTAATCTATCTACAAGGCACAGGCCTAGGCCACACAAAATAAAGTAAAAAAGCTAGAGGTGTTGCTATGTTAAAACTGCATCCACACCTCAGCTATCATTTCTTTGGCCCTGGATGAAAGGAGATGAATTCTGGTGAATAGAAAGGTTTTAAATCAAATTTTTACCTTTGTCAACTTATACGCTCCGAAAATTAAGAGTCTCATCAGGAAGTCATCCCTACACACTCATCAGCTGGATTTACTAAGCTGTGTGAAATGTGAAAATGTTGCCTATATCAAACAATGAGATACTAGCTCTCACTTTCCTATTACATACTAGAAATGTATCTAGAATCTGATTAATTGCTATTGGTAACATCTCCACTTTTCCTTTCCTGCAGCTTAGTAAATCTAGCCCATGGAGATTATTACACCCCTCTCATAAAGTCTTTACATTTTTCTCTCACGTACACCAGAAATACTTCAGACTAGATTACTTCCTCCTTGACCACTCCTACTTATACAACCTCCTTGACACTAGCATTGGTAACATTGCATGTTCGGACCATGTCCTCATCTATTGCTATTAAACTTCATAACAAATCCCAGAGAGCATGGACCTCATGCTTAGGAATCAGTACTCCACTATCTAGCAACCCAAACCCAATTAGAGCAAGTCCTAGATGAATACGTTACATTAAACAATCTAGGACATATCTCTTGGATATCCCTATGGTAAGTGCACAAATGTGTCACTAGGGGACATCTCTTTATCTACCATCATCACCTAGAAAGGTTTTGCAATAATCTACCAAGGTTTTATCTATGCATTGCTGTTTAGATATTATCTAATGTCACAATCCTCTACAACATCCCCACAGGTCTCTTGAGTGCTCTCTGTTATTAATATGTCTTGTCTACCATGCTGAACTCCCCATATCTATTCAACACTCCTGATGGTCAATGCTGTAACATTGTAACGTCTGACAAATAAAGAATTTATATAAACATAAAGAAAAGCTAAGTTATGGGTGAAGTCTGGCTGGAAAGTGGGCGTGGATTATTTTGAATGATGTTATTAACTATGTAAAAGTGTTTATGAAACTGGTCAGAAAGGAAAGCTGGGGATTAGGGCTACTGTTAACACTCCAAAAGCAAAACCACACTGGGCAGCAACAAATGGGTGTGTGTTGAAAGAGCTGTTAAGCTCTTTGTAGATAGACATTATGCTAATGTATAAAACAATTCATGCAAATAAATAGTTTATTAGAAAGGTATCATATACAACACTTTTTTCCATACAGCTTCCTTCTAAATTACATTAAAAGTGATAGCCACAGGATAAAAAAAAAGACTAAATATTACACTCTCTTCTCAAGGAGGGATGTGTGTGTATTTTTATTTGTATAAAGAAATAGCTGTAATGATTCCATCTACCTGTATCAGGCTCCCTTCAGACTAAAATTATTCAGTCATAATACTTTATGTAAGAACAAATTTACATACAGAACGAAAAGACAATTATAGCAATTTAGAGACCTTAATAAGGGCACCTTGTACATGCATCATGCATTATGGTTTTATTTTCTATAATGTACAATGTCACAAAGAAACACTTAAACTCAACTGAAAAAGAAAGACTACTTGTTGTGTCAATAGATTGAAGAATTTCTTTCACATCATTTCAACGTGCACATAAATCGAAGATGAGTTGTGGGATGGGAAGATTGTTGTTATAGCAACCAGCTAGTAATTATGTGTTGTGTATACAATCTCAAAGTAACATGTACTTACTTTCACTGAGACAATTTAAGAAAATCTCATATTGCAGTTTATTGTAATATTACAAAATCTACATTGTAGCTATTTGTGATCTTTGTATGCATACGCATCTTAGTGACCTAACTAGAATGCAGTTGTCTTGATTCAAACTTTCATCAAATTACACTTCTGACAGGTGTCTGAGTTGCCCTTGCAAGTGGGTAGGGCTTAGTATCGCAATATAAATAGGGGTGTTATTGTGATGCATACCGATCCAGATTTCCAATCCACCGGCATTTTAACTGCATTAGAATTTTAAGGTAGAGTACTGAGGTCAGAAGTCTGTTTGAGTGAGGGGTGTGCTTACTGAAGTGTGGTTTCATGCATGCTACATTCAGAACAAACCAGATATCAGGATATAGGTAATAATGTTCATTTATTCTCTCAAAGCAATACTAACCCAAAAGCTAATAATCAGGAATATCCAAAAAGGCATACATTGAAATACATTGGTATTGGTAAGAGTAATTATTTTTATGTTGAATCGAAATTATACATCCTCTAAATTAAGTTTACAGCATAGTGTGTGTGTGTGTGTGTGTGTGTGTGTGTGTTATTTTAATATTTATTTGCTTGTTTGTTTTAAAAATTAAGTTTTTCCCTAGGAAGGTTCCTGGGCTAAATACATGTTTTATTTATTAAAATAAATAGTGCCTTCTAGTACTATATGTGCCAGCATGCTCAGGGTAAATGTCATGCTGCATGGATTTAAACATTAAAAAGGGCTTTTTAAATATTTTTTGTAAAAACATTGATTGAAATAAATTAGTTTTTTCAATAGGGCACGTTGCGAACTAACCCTTCAAAAATTGCTACACATTGCTGTAGATTATAACTCACTAACACAAAGCGCCCCTTAGTAAATACAGTTATTTGGGAACTTAAATCACTGAAAAATCACGGCGATGTGCGGAAATTTATAATTACCTAACTCGCTTCCTAGTAAATCTGGCCAAGAAGATCGTCAGAGATCTTCCCTAAGAAGTTGGCAAATGCTCTAGAGAGCCTCCCAAGCAGTTTTTGTTGGCAGTGTTAAGCAGACCATCAAAGAAACCATCAAGCATCCCTAATATTATCCCCTGATTCTCAGGTGAATGTAAACCCACTTTGAACAAGTTCTTTGTTAAAGTTCACTACAAGACGCAGCTTTATATGAAGCATGGACAGATAGACCTTTGCAGGATCAATAAGTGGTGCACTTCACTGTTAGTGAAGCTTGCTTTGGCCACTGCTTCCAAACATAATGTTTTTTCTGGTCTCTGGTCTTCTGGTCTCTGCTGTCCCATTCACACAGAAAACAGCAGTGCTTCTAAAACAGTTTGTAGTCCCAATAGAGCAAAATTATTTTAAAGTCACCACAGACATGCTAACAGCACTCTTTATATTTGATTTTATTCAGCAGGTGTTTCATGTGTATTTATTCAGCCGGAGAATCATGCTCCCACGTGTTTCCTTCATTAGCCAGTGGTTCCGAGGGTAACGTGTTGCTGTTGTGGAGTAGCACAGCTTTAGAAAAATAGATGCCAATTCTGTTTTGTACTTGTAACCAAATGCTTTCATGAGAGACTTAACATTTTGGCAAAAGCCCATCTTCAAGGGAAAAGAAATCCTTAATGTCACTATGCCTCTGTCTGAAAGCACATACTTTAATATGATTGTGAAGAAGATTCCAGCCTTGGAGCCCAAAAGCTCTGCTTGCCTTTAAAATAGATTTACCTTCGGTAACTAAATGTTGTTCAGGAAATGGACAGGAAGACTCAAAGCTTGGGTCAAGAATTGCTTGATTGTCACTACGGTCTACAGGTTCTATTTCTTATTTATCTACTAAAAGTTGTAACTTTTTTGGAGGCATTCGCACAGGTATTGCTTCACTGTGAGACACAGGCCTTATGTCAGACGGTAAATCCGGGTATGTCAAGATATGTTTTGTCTTTTAGATTATACCCTGAATGTCCACCAGATAAAAGTAGCAGTCTGTGCAATGGTCTTTTTATTTTCTCAAAATCACTGGAATAGGGAAACTCATATATCGAGAACCCTTTGACCAGCCTGTGATGAGTCTTATACAAATGAGATAACATGAGGCTCTTTGTCTTTGTCCTGGTCTCAGACTCAGAGGACAGAGGGCCGCATAGGCCGGAAGGAATATAAAGGTCGGGCTGCTGTGCACTGAAACAGGCAAGCCATGGGTTAAGTTAGGAATGGTAAGGCAGCCAATCAGTGGAGGGCTGGGGGTTGGTCTTAAGGGGTGGGGGTTTAGGGATATATAGGTGCTTTGCTGGAAGTTTCTGGACGTTCTTGCTGCTGAATTTCCTTGGTGGATAAGTATAGGAAATTTTGTTAGTGATTTATCTGTCTGTACTTTCCTATTACTATCTTTTACTGCTATCTTTTACTTTCTTTCATCTTTACTGCTATTTCTTATATTTGCTGTCTCTTTTTTTGTACTCTAATTGTATTGGTTTAATTCCCTGTGTGTTGCCTTTAGCGTCCTGGTAGTGGCCCCCTCCCCCCCTCTCGTTTCACCCCTTTATCTGTCCATTTAACTTTACTTACCTGAATGGAGCAGCCAATGCGGTCACGTGCGATCCCCAGGCGGCTGAGGGATGTGGCGGTGCCGTCAGAGGCAGGCAGGGTGCGCAGATGCGGTGTGCCTGTCAGCTCCAGCAGTCCGGCGCCGGCAGAAGGTATTGCACTGTCGGCTGGGCACGGGGAGCTGGAAGATAGTGGTGGTTGCCGGCAGGCACGTGGGAGAGCTGCTGGCAGCCGCTGCATTGGGGATAGAAGCGGGGGGAGGAGCCAGGACAGTGATCGGGCCTGCAGAGGAGCGGACAGCGGGCGAGTAAGCGCCACTGCTGATCCCACTGCAACCACCAATGTTATACAGAGTGCAGCCCCTGGAGTTGTGGGGAATATGGAAAAAGTGAGGATGCAGAGGTGTGCAGAAGGCAGGGATCAAGGTGTAGGTAGGAGAGAGGGTCTGGGCAGCGAAAGGGGGAGGGCAGGGGTTGGGAGAAGCAGGGGGGAAAAAAGCAATAGTCAGCCCAGCCCTGCTTCTTCTGGGTCCCCTGATTATATCCCAGATACTCCTCAGGGATTATCCCCCCTTTTGACCATGGAGGAAAGGGACAGTGATTTGAGCCTGTTTTCAGATAATATGGATGTTTCAGAGTCTGATACACCCCCATCAAGCCCAGCAGCTGGTCAGAGTCAGGCGGCGGTAAGTCCAGGGGCAGTTAGTAGTCAGCATAATGTGGCGCAAGCAGTGATGCAGTGGCCTTTTCCAGCAGGGATGATGCAATGAGCTAATTGGACAGCTATATTACCAAGTGCACAGGCTGGGTGTGGTTGGCAGATGCCCTTTCAGTTTGCTTTGGTTCCGGTCCCTATGCCAGGCACAGCAATGGGGGGTAAAGAGCAGAGTGGTAGTCGGCGGCAGCAGAAGAAAAGGGCGCAGAGCAAGGAAGCGGGCACAGAAAAAGTATTTGATGCCATGGATACTGACACTGTGTGCATTTCAGAGTCGGTTCGTGAGTCGATTAAGGAGTCCAGAGTTGAGCAGTCAGTGGGCACTAAAGAGCGGCCAGAACCTTCGCAGTCGGTGGCACTTTTAGCTCCACAGGATGCATCCCATTCCGGTGGTCATGATATGGAGGATGAGTTGGATGATGGGGATGTGGTTAACTCTTCAGGGGGGTCAGTAGCTTCGAGTATTATGTCCTCGGATTCCCAGATTAGACCAAGTAAGGTTATAAGATTGTTAAAGATGGCACTGGAGAGTAAGGGCAAGCAGGTTAAACAAAGCAGCTAGAGCAATGTGGGAGGGAAGGAGAAAGCAAAGAAGGGATCAGGTCCCCCTCCTGTTTTGGTGGATAATACGGATGTGTTATGGAATATTAGGAACTCTTCACGGGAAAGGATCAATAGGGGGCATTTCGTTGATATGTTCGCTATTACACATGATGGGAAGAAAGGTTTATTGGCAGCTAAGGCGAAAGGGGGCATTGGCAATGAAGCGTATAAAACGTTTATAAGATGGTTAGGTGGTTTTTGCGTGTTTGCAGCATGTTACGGCGAACGCAGGCCAGAGGAACAGGCTGATTTGTGGAAGTATTTATATTCCATTCAAGAAAAGTACGCTTCAGCTAAAGCGGGATTATGGCGTGATTATGACGAGAGGTTTAGAAAGAAATTAGACGGGAAGAGGAGCATAGCTTTCGCTTCACACGACTCACAAACGTGGAAGAGGGTGGCCCAGCCCCCTAAAGGGGGTTACGATGGTCCATCCTTTCAGAAGGGTCCGGGCGTTAGTCGCCCCTCCCAGCCTCTTGTTAAAGGAAAGTGCTTCTCATTTAATAACAGCAGATGCACGAGGGACTATGGGCTGGATCCAGACCTTGTCAAGAGCTAAACCATGTTGATTTTAGTGGAGTCATATTTCATCTGTAGCGAACTGTATTAGAGTTGAGAGGTGATGTTTCCTATCCCAAGTATAAATAACAGTGTGATAGTAAAGCTGGTCACTATCTGTGTGCAGTAATCAATTTAAATCACACTGTTATTTAGACTTGGGATAGGAAACATCACATCTAATACTGTTTGCAACAGATGAAATATGACTCTCCTGCAATCAACATGGTTTAGCCCTTGAGTAACTAATTTCATGCACTTAACAAGGTCTGGATCCAGCCCTATATGTGTAAATTCGTGCATAGATGCATGCGATGCAACGGTCCTCACCCGGTCAAAGACTAGTAGTGTCTCCGCCAATCCCCTCTTTAGAACGCCCATGCCAGGATCCCGGGCCCCTCCTGCCGGGGACAGGGGTCCTCCAGCGAGCTCCTACCCCAATTAGAGTGGAGAATATGTTGAAATGGTTGCAGTTGTATTCCAATAGGGAGGATGCAGAGTTAATGTTTTATGGTTTTAAATGGGGATTTAGGTTACCTATTAAGGGTTCGTTGAGTAAGGTTCGCCCCAAAAATCTCAAGTCAGCGAGACAGTTCCCTGAGGTTGTTTTAAAAAAGGTTTTGGAAGAAGTTAAGTTAGGTAGGGTGGCCGCCCCTTTACAGTTAGTCCTATTGCGGATTTGGTAATTTCACCAGTGGGTGTAGTACCGAAAAAAGCTCCATGAAAATTTAGGAAGCATCTGTCTTACCCTGAGGGGTGCTCAGTTAATGATGCTTTTGACCCGGCGACTTGTTCAGTACAATATCAGTCATTTGGGGAAGCAATAGCTTTGGTAAAAGCCAATGGTCCGGGGCCCTTCTGGCCAAGTTGGATGTTGAATCTGCATTTAGATTACTACCTCCACCCCGAATCACTGCAGTTCATGGGTTTTAAATTGCCACAAGGTTTCTTTATTGACAAGTGTTTGCCTATGGGGTGTGCGATTTCCTGCGCTCTGTTTGAAAAGTTTAGCACTTTTTTGCACTTGTGTGTGCAAGTGGGTGGTAATCACGAGTTTATGGCACATTATCTTGACGATTTTTTGTTTATCTTATTTTCGGCGAGATCCCTGTTTGGGCACTTCGGTGTGCCTGTGGTGGAAGAAAAGACAGAAGGGCCATCCACATATTTGTCATATCTGGGCATAGAAATTGACACAGTGGATGGCTCCTGCCGGCTTCCAGAGGATGAGGTGTCTAGGCTCAGGTCTGAGCTGAGGGACCTTCGGTTGCACCGCAGGGATATCCTGAAAATGGTGCAATCGGTTTTGGAACTGCTTAATGTTGCATGCAGATTGATCCCATCGGGCAGGATTTTTTGTTGTCGGCTGGAAAGAGCAACCGTGGGAGTTAAGCACGTCATTTTGTGCATTTGTCGACAGAAATCAGGGAGGATATGGGAGTTTGGTTGCAATTTTTGGAGGGATTTATTGGCATCAGAATTTGGCATCCGGAAGTGCAGTCGAATAGGGAGATGCAATTTTTTACAGATGCGGCTGGTTCCCGAGGTTTCAGGGCCTTCTTCCAAGGGGAATGGTGCACTGCACCATGGGCTTTGGAATGGGAGCAGGCAGGGCTCACGGCCAACTTGTTGGTTTTGGAGCTATTCCCTATCATTGTGGCGGTGGAGCTGTGGTAACATGCGTTGAAGGATAGTGATATCATTTTTTGGTGTGACAATCTGGGGACAGTCCAGGCCATCAATAGGCAGAGGGCTTCGTCTCCACCAGCTGTCAGGCTCATTAGATACCTGGTTTTAAAATGTTTGCAGTTCAATATTATATTTTCTTCACGTCACGTAGATGGGGTGGATAATTGTGTGGCAGATGCATTATCACGTTTTGACTGGCCCAGGTTAAGGGAGTTGGCACTGAAGGCGCGAGAGGCCGGATTATCATGCCTGTGTCATCTTTGGCAGATTGTTTTGCCGGCCTGCAAGCCTTAGCTGATGGCTCCCTGGCCCCGGCCACTCTTTGAGCCTATATGCGTGCGTGGCAGCAGTGGGTGGAATTCAGGGAAGCCAGGTGCTTGGGAGGTAAGGATGAGAGATCTTTGCTCTTAAAATGGCTCTGGGAGGGGTATCAGGCAGGTATGACTAGAACAAAAAATGTCGGCAGCATTAGCGGGCATTTCGTATTTTAATAAATTATAAGGCAAATTGGATTTTACTTAGGAATTCTTTGTGGCAAGGATTCTGAAACGGGTGGGGTAGGAGACATCCACCAAAACTGGATGGGCGTAGGTCCATTGATTTAGGTTTATTGAAAAAGTTGATCAGAAAGGTAGATTGCATCTCTAGGGATGCTTTTTAGGCCCATCTGTTTAGGGTAGTCTTCTTCATGGGCTTTCTTTGGGGCATTTCGGATATCGGAGCTTGTGGCCAGGAGTAAATCCTCTTGCAAGGATGGGTTGTTGTCATCAAATGTATTGCTGCGGAAGGAGTCGGTAAATTGTAAAATTCACCAATCTAAGACCAACCAGAAGGGAAAAGGCAGATTGGTTACTTTGTCGCCCCATCATTGTGCAGGTATATGCCCGGTTCGTTTGGCCAGAGACTATGTGAGAGGAGG
>WWET01000442.1:252314-262725 GCA_011038615.1 Limnodynastes dumerilii | reverse complement strand
GGGGGGGGGGAATTGGTTGGCGCACGTTGATGGCTCCCCCTTAACAAAATTTCAGTTCACAGCAATTTTTAAGCAATGCATACGGAGCATGGGTTTGGATCCTGCCTGCTATGGTACACACTCCTTTAGGAGAGGAGCAGCGACTTCCACCGCCACTGAGGGCTGCTCCCAAGAAGCCATTAAAGTCCTTGGGAGGTGGAAGTCAGACGCTTGTAAAAAGTACATAAGGATTGATAAATAGGGTAGCGGACGAAATTTTTGATTTTCAGGTTTGTTAAATGATTATTCGTTATGTGTAGGTATTTCTGTAAGATAAGTATTAAGATGGGGCGATGGAGAGTCAGGGCGAGCTAGATTAATCATCACTTGCCTTTGGGGATACGAAGGGTTTTCTCCTGAGTGATCCTCCCATCTCGAGGAATGATTTGGCACCGTTTTCCTCTGGAGATTTTCAAGAGTTGTTCCTCTTCGTTGGTTTCGCCCTGACTCAGAAGTTGCTCTCTCTTGCTACCCTTCACCCCCTCCCCTTTTATCCTGCTTTAAGCTTTAATCGCTCTTTTGCTTGCAGTGACTTAGTAGTTGACGTTATTGGGTAGTTACAATGGTTAATGATGTTTCTTTTACAGGTTTCAGACCCCTCAGCAGTAGGACTTGAGTTGTGGGGCACTCTTTTGTGTTTTGGGCAGGTAGATTAGTTAATGTTAGGGGGACTCCGTTCTGCCTGGAGGATTGGTGTGTTGAATGGTTAGGAATTAGGGGGATGCAATGGGAAGTTTTGACATGGTTGTTGCGCCATGTTTTTCCGCGATCTGGGCGTGCCTGATTGCCTCATAATTCATCTTGGGGGCAATGACTTGGGACACATAAAGTCATGGGTAATTGAAAAGTCCATGAAAAGGGATTTACAGGATTTACGTAAGCAATATCCTGGTATGGCCTTGTGCTGGTCAAAAATTATTCCCAGAAGAATTTGGAATGAACCAGCTCCATTAAGCTAATTGACAAGGCCCGGAAAAAATTAAATAGGACAATCTCAAAATTAGTGGCAGATTTGGGGGGTTGTTTAGTTTCTCATCCACAGTTGCAGTATAGGGATGCATCTCTTTACAGACGGGACTGGGTGTATTTGTCTGACAGAGGTATGGGGTTGTTTGTGAATGATCTGTTACGCGCTATTGAGGGTGTATAGGGTGGCGGGCGAGGACCTTGAGGGGTCCTTTTCTGTGGCGGTATCGGTGGGGGATCAGCTGATATAAAGGCGCTAGGTTCATGGCATCATTTGAAGGTATGGAGCAGGATGGACGCATCCCTCGATAATAGCTGCCAGCCACGCCGGGGTGGCTAGATATCGGTATTGCCTGCTTGGGTTGAGCACGGACTGAGGGGTGATGTATCGGGTGGCCATATCCTTCCGCTGCGCCCAGGGCAGGGGGTGCCTGCCCTCTTGTTGGTACCAGGGAATAGCTGAACACTCCACTCATGTGGTGCCACCTCTTCACAAAATTCGTAATTCAAATTGTTAAATAAAACTATGCTCCCTTGTTTGAATAGCCAAAAAGTTGTCCGTGTCGTTATTTTAATGTTTTATTATATCTGTGGTAGATATTTCTGTATGGGTTGATTTTTTCGGTGGACAGGTCAGCATCGGATGCTTTATGATTCTGAAGTAAAGCTCATAGCACTACTTCACCAGTGGAATCAAACACTGTTTCTTCCGTTTAAATGTGGGAGACATGCCTGCTTTTCTGCCATTCCAGAAGCAATGTCTGAATTTCAGTAGTCTTGGGAGAGATGGCAATTATGTGCAATAGCTTAAAAAGTTCCAGACTACATGAAAGTTTCAATATTTGAGAAAAGTAAAATTGGTTTCTTTAGTAAAGCCTTCTGGATGGTGTAATAGGGTATTTTTAGGGGATGTATAGAAGTAAGCAGCCTGCCCTATTAATACATCTCCCAGCTTGTGTCAATGCAAACATGTACTGCTGATTATGTGCTCCAATTTCTGGACTCCCAGTTCCAACTGCACCTACAGGTAAGTCAGCCTTCAGTGGGGTGAAAATCCGCTCAAAGTCGCACACATATTGACTGATTTTATTGCCGGGTATAAAATGAATTGCAGGTACTTTGTTGTGACACATGTATAATATGTAATGTTGGGAGAAGTGTCTGATTGGGTGAGTTTAAAATGTAATGTGGATGTGTATGGTGACACTAAGGGGTGCAATTTGTAATGTGGGGGGGTGACATATTATGTGGGAGAGTGGTGTGACTATTGGATATAATATGTAATGTCGGGAGAGTGTTATGGCTGCGGCTATGTGATATATTATTTGGGGTCAGTGGTACAATTGTTGGATATAATATGTAATTTAGGGAAAGGGGTGTAATTGGGGGGTATAAATATAATGCCCAGGACACCAAGTGTTCATATATGACTCTGATCTTCAGGGAGCATGGCTGTAATATGTGTGTGGGAGGAGATTGACTGTAAGAGGAACTGTCTGTAGGTGAAGAGAAAATTGTAATGTGTGTGTGAATGAACTGTGCAGTTATTGCTGTAATACAGTAAGAGTGCTGGGGTATTGTTATCATGTGTTATTGCTGGGGTGTGTTGTATCACTGTAACTTGCACAGAAATCTACAAAGCTATAATTTGAACCCTGGTATGGGGATTTTCAATAATAGGTAGGGTGGTGTGGGTATATCTGTTATATGTGAGGTAGTAGCATAGGCCAAGATTTCCATACCCTCACTTCTAAATTCCCACTTTGACCACTGCTTAGTATCCATCTTCCTTTAAAAAAAAAAAAAAAGAGGCTTATGATGGCTGATTTAATCTGCACAAGTGTGAACCATATAAAAAAATGTCCAGTAGTCTTTTCCTTTAAATTTTACAGACACTTTTTTAACGTACAATATGTTAAAGCTTTATTCTTTTTGCAGATGGAAAGACTCACAACTGAGTCGTAGAAACTCTGGTTACCATGGGAATGGTAAAAAATATCACCATTATGCACCCACTCTGGAAGCCTATTCATATTATCCTCTTACTATTAACACTTTCCCTATCAAATATGACTATACTCATTTTCTTAATTGACAATGTACATGTTACAGAAATAATTTACAACTGTACCTATTAATTATTTACTTAGCAGGATTATAAGTAGCTTTAATTGATGACTAGCAGATATTACAATGTTTTGCCTATTTGGATATTACTTTACAGAGATCACTGATACTTTCTCACATTGTTCACATTGTTTACACACTGCGTAAGAAACTATACATAATAGTTTTTTAAAAATACAATTTTTGAACATATTTTTAAGGTTTACAGTCTTGCTGAAAATGTGCATTGTGTAAACTGTACTTTAAACATACAGAATTTCAGGTATCAGCCTGTACAACCTCTTAAAATTTCTCCATATGCTCTTAAAGTCTAATATGCTCACCATCTTAAATTATCTAAAACATATTGTGAATTTGTGACCATGCAAAATACATGTCACTATCCTACAGGTGAATATTATATTCACCAAACATAACTTTTTTGTATAAAGAGTACACCAATTGCTCCCATCTGAGTACAGAATGAGATCTAGTTTCCCCACCTATAACGATATTGAATAACTAAGACTGAAACCTAAGATCTGAAACTTATATAATCATCAAGCAATGGATTTGTAAGGATCCCAATTACAGGCAAACAATATATGAACATCTGCACAACACCAATCACTCCCCTTGCTATAAACATCTGCACAACACCAATCACTCCCCTTGCTATAAACATCTGCACAACACCAATCACTCCCCTTGCTATAAACATCTGCACAACACCAATCACTCCCCTTGCTATAAACATCTGCACAACACCAATCACTCCCCTTGCTATAAACATCTGCACAACACCAATCACTCCCCTTGCTATAAACATCTGCACAACACCAATCACTCCCCTTGCTATAAACATCTGCACAACACCAATCACTCCCCTTGCATAGACAGATCCATATACATGAAAGGTTTTCTAACTGTACGATTACTGTACAATTAAATAACAAGGAATAATTAAAAGTCTGGACCTTACAGATGAAGATCCTGTTGGTAAATATGAAAGGTTTTTATTTTATTTGTTTATTTATTTGTATGTTTGTTTGCCGTATATATTGTCTGGGTGTCAGGGCCAGGTGTTGGTCCCTGGTTAGAATGGCCCTATTCCGATGAGGCATAGCAATCTATCCCCGGAGCACCAGACAAGGTGCTCCAAAAGGTAAGTGGCAAAACTAACCCCAACCCTTCCCCTAATTCTAACCCTAACCTTCCCCTTCTATTACCCTAACCCTAACCTTCCTGGTGGCGGGTTTGGCAGCAGTGGTGGCGGCGTTTTCAAATTTTTGGGGAAAATGAATGGGAGTATGCAATAGGCTTACTCACCCATTCTGAACAAAAAATTCAAAATAAGATGGATATTCAAAATAGGGACAGCTGAAAAGGAACTTTTAGCTGTCCCTATTTCACAATACCAGCTTTCTGAACAGGGATTTCCACAGGTCAGGGCCATGGGTGTGCTGGTGTTTGGAGTATTACTGGCAGTCTGGGCTTGCTGCGACTTGTAGTGCAACAATACAAGAGTGTATTTAAAGTTTTACTAAGTGTTTCTGGGGATGGAGGGTTTATGTATGTGTATGTAGGTATGTATATATTTATTTTTTATTATTTATTTATACTTTTTTATTAGTTCTTTGCGGCCATATAGCATAAGCAATGTTTTTGGCATGCAGTTGGCCACGAAAACTTAAATTAGGCCATCAGCAACATCGCACTGGCCCTGTTTACCATGCAATGTGGAAGACAACATAATTCTGACAGAATAGGGTGATTATTGCATGACTGCAATGTTTCCATCATGCCAAATAGGTCTCAAACATTGTAGAGAATAGAATCACACCTAGAGGGTCTATTTGTCATGTGCTTTTTTCATACAAATGTCTATGTTTAGACATACTTCCTTTATTACACTCCTGTATAAATATGTATTATCATAGAGATCCTGATTTAAGTTGTTGAAAAGACTAAAATACTGTAATGTGGTGGCACTGTTTAGTCCAATATAATTTGCCTACAAACCACTTCAAGCTATTGAGTTACAGCAAAAGATTTCAGTCATATAGTTATACAAACAGTCATTTAAAGATTACAGTACTTTTTTATACCTGCCGTGCAATGGGTTCATTTACAGAATCTAAGTACTAATTGACATTCACAACTCGTTCACAAACAGCAGTTAATGTTTCCAAATCCCAATTACCAAACATAATACAAAACTAGCTCTCAGAAGATTTGTATTTTATTACAGAGTATTAGTCTGTCTTCTTGCTTGGGAAACTAGGGATTTTTGCAAGTTTAGGTAAATTTAAAGTGTAAAGGTACTCCGAGCTCTTATTAAGAACTAAAACATTTTATTCAGACAATTACTTAAAGGTTAAATATGCTGATTTTGAAAAGAGTTTACTAGACTGATACTTAGCTTTATGCTGAAGGAGGTAAAACCCCTTTAACACATTAGTGGGTCCAGTGTAAAAATATTACTAGGCAGCCCCAAAATCCCTTTTCAAAATATTAAGGAACAACCGTGTCTGAATTTTTCAAAAGGTTATTATTTATTACATAACAGTTGCTATGTTAGATTTAAGGCATTAATTAATTTAAAACCTCTAGGTTATCTTCTACAGACATATTGCAATGTAGAATGTTACTACTCTTCTGGCAATTGATGGCGTCTAGTCCAATTTTGGTGTGCTGAGATTTCCCATAATTGTCACCATACTTTCATGGTTTTCCCTGTAAATCTCTCTATAATTTCAGCACATAAATCCTTCATATTTGAAAACAAAAAAAACATTTCTTCACAGTTGCCTAAATACTGTCTATACTGTGAGTGATTTCAGAGTTAGGAGCAGCACATTTATACCTGGACAAATTACATTGCTATGTGATAGTTCAAAATGAATTCAATGTTTTTGTATTCAGGAGAAATTCTGTCCACTCTTATTTACTGCACGCAAATACTAAATAGATCTATTTTTAAACAGTAATTTAGAGTTCAGTAAGGGACCATTCGCTTTAAGGTTTTCTTACCTCTACATGGAGTTGCTCCTGTTTTCTTTGCTGCTCAAGAATGAACCACACACAAAAAGAGAGAACATGTTTTCACCAGATAGAACCTTTTCAGGTGCACACCAAATACCCAACACTTACATAGTTAATATGCAATATTTATTAATAAGAAATATAAAATACACACTGTACAATTACAGAATATTTATCAAGGCAAGCGAATATATAAATTTGTATAATCACCAGGTACTCCAGGTATCACCAAGTTCACAATTATGGGAAAGTCACCATGAGGTTGAAAGAAGGCATTAGATGAAACAAAAAAATAGTATATCAGAATACATAGCCACAGTCCGCTACAGTAAAGATAAAGCTGTTCCTCATACAAATGGTGTCTCAGCATGAGTTGTATCAAATCTCAGGCCACAACAACGTAGTTATCAAGGAAAAAAGCAGCAGCTAACTAATCTGAAGTGGGACAACTCACCCTATCCATAGAAACATAGAAAGTGACGGCAGATAAGAGCCACATGGCCCATCTAGTCTGCCCATTTGTTTATTGAAAACTATACTGACCCTAGACCCTATTTACCCTGAATTTGGTTTACAATTTATGTATTAATAGTCTTCCCATTCAAAAGTGGACCCTTCCCCTCTCTTTCTTTTGTGAATATTGAACAGAAATACTTGTTAAGATGATCTGCCATCGCTCTTCTCATCTCAATAAGAATTCCCCGTTCCGTTTTGAGCCTTACGATACCCTCCTTTGTTTTTCGCCTTTCATTTATATACCTAAAAAAGCTTTTGTCCCCTTTATGTACCAAGTGGACCAGTTTTTCTTCAGTTTGTTGCTGCTCTGCTTTCTTTTGTGAATATTGAACAGAAATACTTGTTAAGATGATCTGCCATAGCCCTTTCACTCTCAATAAGAATTCCACTTTCCGTTTTGAGCCTTACGATACCCTCCTTTGTTTTTCGCCTTTCATTTATATACCTAAAAAAGCGTTTGTCCCCTTTATGTACCAAGTGGGCCAGTTTTTCTTCAGTTTGTGCCTTTGCTGCTCTGATAACCTTTTTAGCCTCCTTCTGCTTTGTAAAATACACCTCCCTGTCATCATTACTCTGAGATTGCTTATAAATGTGACTAACAACCTCACTGTTGTGCTTCCCCCATTCCGGGTCTGTAACCGGCCCTATACTAAATACCTTAAATCATAGCTGCTTCAAATCCAAGTCCCAGTGAGAAGTTGTGAGTCCCAGTGCACACGGGTTCCCTTCGTGCCAAACGTGCGTTTCACTCTTCTTTTTCAAGGCTGAAGATAGTGTGCTGGTGGAACGACGAAATCTGTGTTTTATAATAAAGATATCCAATCAGAGTTCAGTTTGTATCAACAAACGTCCACCTGTAAGAACTAGCACACACGTTGGAACATGTGTTTGGAAAATACAAACACATTTTTAGTGAGAACAAATTAGTGAGTCTGTTTAAGTTTGTTCTCACAAAAAATGTGTTTGTATTTTCCAACAGTTTCTACCTGCAGGTGAGGGTTACCGCCATGGGGGCAGCCTGCGCCCCCACCTATGCAAATCTTTTCCTTTGGTGGTGGTCGTTGTCTTTACCCACAAGAGGTTTACATCCCATATCCTCTTGTGGCTACATAGACATAGACGATATTATCATCATGTGGCAAGGTTACCCCTACCTGCTGATATTAATTCTTGAGAAACTTAATCAGAATTCGTTAAACTTTAAGCTCACCAAGGAAATGCACAAAAATTGTATACATTTCTTGGACATAACAGTCCGAGTGGACAGTTTTGGAAATATCACTACTGATCTCTATCGAAAAATGACTGCCACCAATAGCATACTTCATAGCAAAAGTGGCCATCCATCGGCTACAAATTGTGAAATTCCTAAAGGTAAATATCTGCTTGTTAGATGTAATTGCTCTACAATAGAGATTGAAATTTTGAAGCAAACAATATCTATAAAGTTCTGAATAGTCATATGCATATTTAATGTTCTGATGATAAACTCAGTCAGGTACTTAATGAGAAAATTGATATGACGTGGTGAAGGGCATCGAATTTGAGAGACAAGTTGGTATCCAGCCACTTTGATAATATTAACACTAAGGTTCCTTCCATAGCAGGATCCTATGCATGTGGTCTATAAATCTTGTAGATACATGCATACAACACACTAACACTAACCACAAGATTCAAAGACATCTACAAAATTAATCAATTTTATAATTGCAATACTACCCAAGTAGTCTATTGCTTAAAATGCTCATGTCAATTGCTTTATGTAGGGAGACTGTATGAAAATTTAAAGCTAGACTTCTGGAACATGTAGGGTCCATTAGGAACAGTAAAAGGGATGTAGAAAACATGAAGATACTCTCCCCAGTGGCATGCCACTTTTACAAATGGCACAATTCGGACCCTTCAAGCCTATGTGGCTTTAACATTGTAAAGATACATAATAATATCAGAGGCGGCGATATTGACAAAATTTTATTACAGCAAGAGCTCCGCTGGTGTTAAACACTACATATCCAAGAGGTCTTAATGAAACTGCTTCCTATGCACCATTTCTTTGAACAATTATTATTCTGTGTTTTTGAATGCTTTGGGATTCTTATATCACATTGTATTTGTGTGGGGACATATGGTACAGTGGTAAATATTCTGACTTTGCTATGGTGAGGTCCCTTGTTTCCAGGTTATCAATTTTCCTGTTATATTAGTAAATTCTTCTTGAAATTTATCATAGGCCCCTTTTGTTCCTGGGGTTTTTAATTCCCCTGGTCAATCTCTATGGTAATGCTACAATCATGATAATAATGGATCTATTTATTTTATTTAATATAATTTTTTCTAGATTTATACTTATTATAAGATGAGTGTCATCTAACATTCTCTCTTTCTTCTTCTTTCTGTGAGGAACGATTATGGTGGAGATATACTTTCAGCTCCCAGATTATAACTTGTATGTACTCTCTCATGGGAATCATTTACGCACCGTAGTAAAACCTGAGGGGCTTAACCCTGTAGTATATGCTTGGAGCCTCTGGTAGTGGTTCACAACTTGCAACATAGTATGTTGGGAAAATATTTTCTTAATATAGGAATTACATTGTATCAATATTTGTATGTAAACATGATTATCGCTGTTTCACTATGCCCCCTTTACTTTTCTTTTAATATACAATGAATGCTGTGATCTATCGCCCACGTGTGTGCTGATTCTTACAGGTGGACGTTTGTCAATACAAACTGAACTTTGATTGGATATCTTCATTATAAAACACAGATTTCATCGTCCCACCAGCACACTATCTTCAGCCCTTGACAAAGAAGAGCAAAACGCACGTTGGGCACGGTGGGAAGCCATGTGCATCGGGACCCACAACTTCTCACTGGGACTTGGATTTGAAGCAGCTTTGATTTAAGGTATTTAGTATATGGCCAGTTACAGACCCAGAACGGGCAAAGCACAACCGTAAATCACGTGGATAGGGTGAGTTGTTCCGCTTCAGATTATTTAGCTGCTGCTTTTCTCCTTGGTAACTACGTTGTTGTGTCTTGAGATTTGATACAACACATGTTGAGATACCATTTGTATGAGGAATGGCTTTATCTTTACTGTAGCGGACTGAGTATTCTGATATACTATTTATTTGTTTCATCTAATGCCTCCTTTCAACCTCATGGTGACTTTGGCCATAATTGTGAACTTATGAATCATTGCTGAATATATCCTGCTATATAACTTTTTTTCTTTTTGATTCTACAAATGTATATATTCGCTTGCCTTGATAAATATTCTGTAATTGTACAGTGTGTATTTTATATTTGTTAAGGTTTTTAAAAGGTTTTTAAACTTACCTGACCGGGCATCACGTCTTGCTCTAATCCCAGCACATGCGACTTAGTTTACGAGCATGGCCAATCGATGTCAACGAAAGTTTCGCTGACCATCGCTGGACCTCGCCAGAGGGGTAAGTATTAGTAAATACTACCCACTGTCCTGCCAGGCTCGCTGTGAGGTGCAGCGAGCCTGGCTACTATCTTTAAAGCTTGATGCGCTAATGATAGTAAATGGACCCCAAAGTGTCCAATCGTGACAGATAGCAGGGGATAGTAGTATCAATAGCGAATAGCAATACTGCAATGAGAACTACCTACACCCACCCATAAGTGCTTTCCCACTTTTTTCCACATCAAAGAATCAGCATGCAGTATCTCCTTATGATTCCTACTTTAATACAAGAGAGGG
>WWET01000442.1:220865-241645 GCA_011038615.1 Limnodynastes dumerilii | reverse complement strand
TATATATAAATAGAATTTCAATTATTCCTGGATGCTGTGGGCTCAAATCTCAGTAAACAAGGTGCCTGATACAGGGACAATGGACAATGAAGGATTCCTGGAAGTGTAGTGTTCCCTAGATCAAGTATGTTAGAGTAATAGTGGAGCTGAGAGTTTCATATAGTTTCTCCTAATAACATAGGAGATGTGTTAAACATATTTGATTGTGTCTAATGAGAGAACCTAACCATTATTCCTGGATGCTGTGGGCTCAAATCTCAGTAAACAAGGTGCCTGATACAGGGACAATGGACAATGAAGGATTCCTGAATGTGAAGTGTTCCCTAGATCAAGTATGTTAGAGTAATAGTGGAGCTGAGAGTTTCATATAGTTTCTCCTAATAACATAGGAGATGTGTTAAACATATTTGATTGTGTCTAATGAGTTAACAGAACCTAACGTGTTAAAGGCAGGGGTGAACCCTGAAGGAAATTTGGAACCAACAGCTCCTTCCTAATTACAGTAGAAATATATTGTGGTAGAAATTTTACACATAGATAGACAGGCCATCCTTCCTGATGTTGGAAAAGGAGTATTCAAATTCTATAAATGTGGCATATATAATAATCACCTAAATCCTGAAGCACCCTTATACTGAAGATTATAAGTAGTTTTTAGTTAGAAATTGGTCCTCCTCCTAATCAGTAGGTTTTGGGCTGCCTTTTTGACTAATACTTTGAATTCTTTGTATCTATGGTTCTGGGGTAAAGAATTTGTATATGTTAATTCTGGGTGGTGTCTACCCAGGTCAAAAAGTCAAGCAGAATCCACAATCACCACCCTATACTATATTATGTATGAATGTATTATATCTCAGATTTACATACTCACTTGAGACAAAAAGGATGGAATAGATGTGCCAGAAACTGTTAACTTGTTAAGTTATGTTGAATTATATATATATATATTTCAAATTGAAAAGCCTTCAGTAATCTGAAAATGAAAATTAGGCCTTGGGATGTAGATGCAGGACCAGAGGAGAGTAGAATTGAAAGATAACAATTGTCACCTGAAACGTTGGATTGTTCTATACATTAAAATGTACTTCTTTCACTTTGACTGTGAGTGCTTTGATATCATTGTGTGTGTGTGTGTGTGTGTGTGGTCATTCTCCCATAACATGTTTTTAATGATAATATAAAATAACAAAGTACTTACTTTTATATGATGAAGGAAATAAGGGTCAAATAAGGTTACTGTTATAGAAAAGATATTTCAAGTTACTTAATCATTCTTCTAAAGTTCCAGTGAATAATACATGATGCAGCATCTTTAGAAAATTTGCAGAAGAGCATAATATTTTACAATCAGATCCAGTAACGGGATTAGACATTGCTGCTGTCTGTCCAAGACTAATTAAGAGTATTAAAGATTTTCACTGTAATGAAGAAAATCATGTTCAAAGTCTTTTTAGTTAGTTGGAACATTTATTTATCATTTCTAGAATTATATGTAAATTCTAACAGTTATTCTCTGTGTTTAGAAGAATTTTAGTATAATGGTATTGTAGTGGGTTGTGTTAATTTAGGAGCTGCTGGTCCCCAGGTTTCAAACACCTTAATGCAGGCATTTTGGTTATATAAACACTGCTGTAGGGTTTTGTCTCAGCCCAAATGACCACCCCAGGGAACCAAATTAGCCAATGACAGCACTTGTGGCAACCACTAATTGCTGATTAACCTCCCCATTTGTTTGCACAGGTCTCTCCTATACAAAATGTAATGTAGCAAAACAAAGCAGGGATCCCTTAGAACCTGGCCTCTCCGCACACATTTTCCATCAATAATCATGACATTTTAAAAAGCTCTGCACAAAGCAGGATCGTCCCCTTGGTCTGCTGCGAGTTCCAAAAGGGTTGCAAGGGGAAGATGCATCATTGTTATCAGATATTTCAACATCATAATTATGGGAATTACCATGTTCAGCATCAATATCATTATTACCAAGGAATTTGACATCTTTACTATGAACATGTAGTCCAATCATTTCCCTATTTGTAGAATGGCAAGGCAAGATTCCCCCCATCTGGGATTGAAGGCTCAGGCACTGGGTGCTGGGTGCTGGGCAGCAGGCACTTGGCCCTGGGCAGTATTAGAATTTACGCCAATTCTGTCTCCTTACTTCCTCCTGGGGTGTTGCCCTTTCCTTTTTGATCATCATAAGTAAGGCTTCAGACCATTTGTGAATTTGGCAAGAAAAGGAGGTGTGTCTTGAGAGTAAGAAGGGTTTGGGGATTGCACACTACAATAATCAAATTAGTCTGGGATGCTCCAGCCACTTAACAGGGATTGCCAGCCCTGTAAAAGTGCAAATAAACAACAAGAAAAAGTGGCGAGCAAGATAGACTAATGAATGAAACTCCTAAATATAACCATTAGCATTTATTAAATGACAGTAAAAAGAACATGCAACAGTTACAGCTGTAAATATAGCATGTGTGCGACAATACAAAATATGAACAGATAATTAAATTGACATGTACTTGGCCAGTATATTAATATGTGAAATAGCCTCTGATTACCCTGCAGGCATAATTCTATCCCCTACAATTAAAAAATGGAATAATAGATCCTTTTTATCCGAAGACTTTGGCAGATCTCCGAAGTCTTTGTCAAAAGAATCCAGAATAATTTCTATTAAGTCTAACTTACCACCAAAAGAGAGGGAGGCCTTGAGAACTTTGGCTGATGATCAGTCTTTGATCATCAAGGAGGCTGATAAGAGGGGTGGGGTTGTTGTCCAGGATATGGATCAATATATTGCGGAGGCGAATAGACAATTGTCAGATCCAAAATATTACACCCAACTGGACAGCAATCCCATTCGTGATTATCAGACCCAGCTTGAAACAATTCCTAAAGAAGCAGTTCATGCTGAAATCATCAGTAAAACCGAATGTGATTTTTTGTTCCCCAAATACCCTGTTGTACCCCTATATTACCATCTCCCCAAGATTCATAAGTCGCTGAAAGATCCGCCGGGCCGTTCTATTATTTCAGGTATAGATTCATTGACTTCCAACTTATCTTTTTATGTGGACTCTCACCTTCAGGGTCTTGCTGTCTCCCAGAGGGCTCACCTAAAGGATTCAAGTCAACTATTGAACCTTTTAAAGACCATCACCTGGCAACCGTCATATTGATTTTTCCCCTGTGATGTACAAGCCCTCTATTCAAACATCCCTCATGACAAAGGGATAGAGGCTATCAAAACACACCTTGCCAGGAAGGGTGAGCTCTCTGGGAGACACCAAGACTTTATTTTGAGAGCCATAGATTTCATTCTTACACACAATTATTTTTTATTTCATAACCGGTTTTATTTACAGATTTTGGGGACGGCGATGGGGACCAGATTCGCGTCTAGCTTCGCAAACCTATACATGGGCCTCTTTGAAGAGGAACATGTGTGGGGGAGCGGAGCTGGCATGCGTCTGGTCCTCTATCGCCGTTACATTGATGATTTGTTTTTTATTTGGGACGGCGCGGCAGATTCCGTAAGCGACTTTGTCTCTGGCTTGATTGACAATCGGTTCAACCTCTCTTTTACCTATACCCAAGATCCGGTACGGATTGATTATTTGGATATTTCAATTTCAGTTAAAGACAATCACATTTCCACCACCACTTTTGTTAAACCTGTAGACTCTAATAATTATATTGGATATGACAGCAACCATAAAAAACAATGGCTCTCAAATATTCTGAAAGGGCAGCTGCGTAGGATCCACCGCAACTTCTCCACTCTGGAGGATTTCCAACCGCAAGCTCAGTCTTTATTGGAATACTTCAGAGCCAAAAAATATCCAGAGCCCATTTTAGAGTCAGCATTAGAACAGGCCTTATCATTTGACAGGGATAATTTATTACAATACCAATCCAATAAACAGAAAAAATCTGAAAAGTCCAATCAACTGAGAAAGGATAGGGGGAGCTAACAGGATAAGTCTGTGGGGAATGTGGCCTTTGTGCCTAGCTTCAATTCTGCATCTCAGGGAATATTTAAGATCCTAAGGAAGAACTATAAAACCCTTCAATTAGATCCGGTTCTGAAAAAGACACTCCCACCTAACCCTATGGTGGTCTTTAGAAGAGCAAAAAACCTAAAAAGCATATTAGCTCCCAGTTACTTAGATGTAACTAAAACTAAGAACAAGAAATCAGGGAAGAACTAACTAGATTCTAACATCACCCCCATTGGTAACCAAATCTATCCCTAGGAATAAGATCTGGGGGTAGTTTCAACTGTGGTGCCAACAGATGTACCACTTGCCTTTTCATTCCACCTAGAACAACCAGTTTCCAGTCTCATCAGAATGAGAACAACTATTCCATCAAAAGCTATATGAATTGTAATAGCTGTTATGTTATTTATTTGATGACCTGTAAGTGTGGACTTCAGTATGTGGGACGTACCACCCGCATGCTGAAGTCCTGCTTTATGGAACACAGGCAAAGTGTGTGAACAAAAATCATAAGTCCAGCTTGGCCAGACATTGGATGGAGCACCATACTGATCAACCCTTTGCCTATTCAGTTATAGGGATTGAACACATTCCCCCTACAGCTAGAGGGGGTGATCGTTACAAAAGATTGTGTAGAAGAGAAGCCTTCTGGTTACAGTGCCTCCAGACCCTGTATCCGGAAGGGCTTAATAAGGCCACTGACTTTGATTGAGGGCTCCCCCCCTTTCACCTCATTTCTTATCCCTCCTTTCCCTTCCTCCCCCTCCCCCCCATGTTGTATCCACATGTTTACACTTATTTATTATTCAGCCTTTCCACATATTGGCGTTCTATATAATGCAACATACTTTCCTTGAGATTTCACAATCTCTTCTTGTCATTTATAGTACACTCCACTATTCCAACACTACACCTATTTTTTTTCAGTATTTCGATTATAGACTGTCCTTGATTAATTATTTATTTATTTTTAATTATTTTAAATTTTTAACGGGACACTCAAAGCTTGCTGAATCATATACTAATGAATTTCCATGTCACTTACCTTTCAACATCTTTACACGCAAACTAAATGGGTGCTTTCGTATTTGGAGGACATTTAGATGCCTCCCTATTTCTTCTTATAACTTTAATCACTAATTCATTTTTATATTATATTTTACAAAGAATTTTCTTTTAAAAAATGCATTATTATTATTATGATTTTTTTTATAAGAGACTTTCATCTTTTATCTCAGTCACATTTAGTGTGTATATATATGCATATACTCTTTCTCACCTTTAGACAAATTTGATGCCACATGGCACTGAGTCCACATGATGATTTGCTATATATACATATAAAAAATATTGGGTTATATCTGTTCTGATGATATTGTATCTTGGTATAATTCTGTCCCATAAGATATGAGAATAATATTCTGATACCCCTGCTTTTGATACTAGGTTTTTCTGCCTTTTTTTTTTTTTGAGGAGAAATACAATATACCAACAGCTGTCTCTATAGATTTCTCTCTACTATATTTAGAGCCAATGTCCATGAATTTTAATAATTTATTAATTTATATATATATTTTTTATATGTGTTTATATTATCTATCCAGTTTCCTGAATATTATCATGGTTTTTTCATATATAGCTCATTATTAATATCTCCTGTCCCTGACCATATTATCTTTTAATGCACATTAATAATATACAAATGGAGAGGCCCTATATACGGCTTCTATAATATGTATTTGTTTATTATTCTATTTTTATTTTTATTTTATTTTATTCTATTTGTTTATTCATTTGAATTAACTCCTGGATGTAGAAATACTATCTTAATGAAAATTATAAAGATTTGTAAACTCCTTGTTCTTTTAAACTTTAATTTGTTAATTGTGACGTATACCTAAGAAACTTCCTCCTCTGCTTGTCAGAGAAGATTTTCAGGTGCAAACCAATTAAGGACATTATTTAGTAGCACCTGTTGAGGAATTCAAAAATCCTTCTGAAGAAACCGTAGATAGGCTAATGTGGTGAAATGCGTAAAGGTGTGTTCATATGTGTCTGGCCAGACCATCGATTGTTGATCATAAAGACTGATTTGCTCACCACTTCTCTGCTTATACCAGCCTGTTCCCCCGTGGATAGAAGGCTTCTACAACAGCTCCAGCCTGCTCCCTCGTGGATAGACGGCTTCACATACCACTCTTGTGCACTAACATGTGGACTGAATTACAACTGGAGCAGTCTCGTCCCGGCTCCCAATCGGACCTATCGGTAGGTGGGAGCCTCACCGGACCGGCTACAGTCTCCTCACAACCAGCCAGTCCTCACATTCTCCGCTCCATTTGGGAGCTCAGGTACAGGGGCATGGGGATAAAAGTCTCACTGTCCCCTTTTTTTCTTATGCTGGATGAATATATGCCATACTCCCATATGCTAAGTGCCTCACTAGCCACCAAATGACTTTCCGGTACATACGGAGTTTGGAGTAATACCTACCCTTTGCCAGACATTAACGGGACTTCTCCCAGAGCTTATATTCTGGCTCAGACTATCCATTTTTGTGAGCAATTCAGCTACCTAAAAGTTCAAATTAGCCTCTCTAACCAACTCTCACTAATCATTATCCCTGCAGGGTAATCAGAGGCTATTTCACATATTTATATACTGGCCAAGTACATGTCAATTTAATTATCTGTTCATATTTTGCATTGTTGCATACATGCTATATTTACAGCTGTAACTGTTGCATGTTTTTTACTGTGTCATTTAATAAATGCTAATGGTTATATCTAGGAGTTTCATTCATTAGTCTATCTTGCGCGCCACTTTTTCTTGTTGTTCATTTGTGAATTTGATTCATCTGTATCTGCTGGCTTTCTTGCTGTTGCAGTGTGGACTTTTGCAACTCCTGTACTCTTTTAATAAAACAATCCCACTTCTAACACCAATTTGTGGTGGGTTATGTTAATTTAGAAGCTGGAGACAGTGATCTCATCAAGGTGGCTTTATTGTCAGCATAAAGTCCAGAACTAATAACGAAAGGAAACTTATGTGCGATATGTACGTAAGTCATCTATCTGATGCAGAATTCTGTGTGGAATTCTGTCTCTGCAATGTGGGTGGGCCCACTCACTATGTGTAGCAGATACGCCTGGTAGGTGGGCTACAGAATGTTAATCATACAGTAATGGCATTCCAAAGTGCATATGTACGATCTACCATTCCATACATGGACTTCCGCATGCGTAAACTTAGGTAGGGTTCTGCATGAAGGCCTGTAAGTATAAGGGGAGTGCAGGGTGTGTGCACTCCCCTCTCCTCTATGGAACTCTGGATCTCAAATGTTGTATGTTAGCCTTTGCTGAAGAGGGTAATGTGTGGAATTTAAATGCAGTTCTGGATCCAGCTTAAATGTAGCACATAAAAAGCAAATGCAGAAAGTCCAAATATACTCACAGCATAACAGCCGTTTATATAGCTTTAGATTTACCTGGGTCTGGGAGCAGCAAACTTTATTCCCTCCCTCATGACATTAATTATTATGTGGGGTTTATAAGGGGTGCATTATACCTTCTGATAGGGAAGAGTAGAGAACTCCAATCTCAGAAGATTAACCCCTTCAGACCATATGGCTGTGTCCCATCCTGTAGGTATGTTTACTACAAATACATAGGTTAATAGACTAATATAAACACTTAAGCTGGTCATACACTAAACGATTAGTTGGGTGGCTCGTTATTTTATAGTGTATGATAATAAACTGTTGTGTCAGAACATACACAAAAACTTTTAAGCCGATAATTGATTCATTCAGTATTCCTGAATGATCTATCACTGAGTCAGTCTTATTAGGGTCAGCAGAGTATCGTGTAAGCACTATGTGATATCATTAGCAGCAGGATGTCCTAGCAGCAGGACATGTATCAGCATCAGCAATAGTGGTTTATTATTTTGCCAAGACTTCCACTGGATTAATAATTTGGAAAATGGGATCCTTTACATATGAAGAGCCCATCCAAGCAGGTAAGTATGATTTTTAAGTAATGCTTTTTTATACAGTAATGTGACAGTCCTTTATATTAATCCATTACTACAGGGGACATTACAGGTCACAGTGGACCCTGCATGGCAGGGCATGCTGGTGCTTGTGTTTCTCCAAACTCCAGCATGCCCTGGCATCCATGGGAATGCTGGTGTTTGTATTATTACAAGCATCAGCATGCCCTATCGCAGTGTGTTTTTGTTTATTAGGTGTTTTATTTATTTATTTATTTATTAGGTAGCAGGTACAATGGACAGCTAGTATGCATATTTAAATGAAAAAACGTCCCTTTTCTCCTTTAAATATCATGGAACTCCCTGTTCCACTGCCACAGTGCTATCAGATGCACTCACAGTTGGATGAGCAGCCTTGCGCCCATCTTACTGTGTGCGCTCCTGTTGTGAGCATGCGCAGTACTCATTTAGTTTGAAAAACCGATGGACGCACAGCAAGCACAAGAAACTGCTTCCATTCAGAGAGGCATTTCATATGAGGAAAAGGGTGGATCTTTTTTTTTGTATTTTGTTTTTTTAACATTTTAATTTAGTTAATTTAGTTTTGCTGGGTTAGCAGTCTAGATCAAATGACTTAAGCTGGCTGGTATTACAAAGCTGGTGATGATTCATGTCACTGTGATATTATGCATTCATTCATATTATGAAATATCTCATTAATTGGACACTTTGCTTTTATATAATATCTGATAATATACTAAGGGGTAGATTCATTTGAGCACGATGATGATATTAAGCACAAAGTGCGCCTATTCCATTCTATTATGGTAGCTGAACGTTGCAGATTTTATCTCGTACCTCTATGAGGTGCAAAATAAATCTGTGATGTAGATTCACGTGATATGCCGTTCCAGAGGCACAACCTGTTTAACTGAACCTGCCCCTTAGAGTATTAATAAAAGAAATCTAACAAATTGCAAAATATCAGAAATTAGATGAGTATGTCAGCTTTACATTTTTATGGTCTTTTCATGTGATTAGAACTTCAAGTAAAAAATGTGTTCACAAACACTGGACTATAGAGACATCTGGGCGTTCTTATTGTAACCACTTACACACACAAGACCTGATTCGCAGATCCAAAAGCTTTAAAAAGGTGCGGATATGCATGTATCCACATCTGACTTAAAGTTCCCTCCCATCCCATCTGCCCCTTATTTTATGAAGCTAGGCCACTTAATAGTGCCCTAGGGCTTCCCTAACTTCTTAGGAAGGAAAATACACACAAAGGTTTCCTTGCCGCGCCTTCCATGGCTCATTACCATACTGCACCCCACCCACTCTTCATAAAAATTAACGAGGCTGCACTGGCACGCCTCTTTCTTCCTAACCAACTACATGCGTTCTTTAAAGACCGCACGTAATCAATCTACATACCTAAGTGGCACGTAGACAGCAAATATAACCTACTACGCAGCTTCTTAGTTGTGAATATGGTTCACAGTGGCTAACTTACTTTTTCCATCTCAAGTTCCCAGTATGAATAACTGGATGCAGGGCCGTTTTAACAGCATAGTAGGCCCATTTTATGTATTTAGTACAGCTCTTTGCAATCTGTACTAATGTTAAATTTAAATGTATCTATTTCATAGAATAAACATAAAGCTATGCAGTATTTGAGTTCTATGTGCAAAGGTAAAGAATTTTCCTGCATGCAAAACTGTTTTATTGATTAACACCCCTTACTTTACTAATGGTTTAGCCGAGCTGTACACTTGCACCTAAAAAAAGGTGTAAGTGCAACTCTGAATCAGCCCCTAAGTCTATAAAACCATTAGACCCAAAGCTGAGTTTCTTAAGCGGTCCCCGCTGGTCTAATTATTGACATATACGGTGGAAGACTGAGCGCACCTGGCTTGATCCATCTACAGCCTTTCGTTTCTGACCAAGGAACTAAGGATCTTGATTTAGAACTATAGCATTACGCATATAAAGGCCAAAAACTCCCAGTGGTGGTAGGATAACTGCAAGTTAAACGGAAGACGTTTGGTGCCGTGTTGTGAACATCTTACACAATTAAGTACTTAGTTGTCCGTGAACATGTTGATTTATCATTTCCATGCTTACTACTGACAAACCAGTCAGTCTGTGTTTAAAGAGACTAGCGGTATTTGATGCCCACTATAACCATCTATAGCATTTAGCCGCTAGTCCTTACTATTCCTTACAGTCCTAACGTTCCTGCAGTGTTTCTCTGCTTTGGCTGCAGCATTTGGTGCACTTAGCTGACAGTCTATCCTCCATTCATTTAGAGGTATAATCATAATTTGTCTGAAACATTTTTCTATAGACTCACACTTAATTTAGTAAATATATTCTGATTGCATCAGTCATATTTCGTTATATTGTTATATAATTTCTCTTTCCTTTTTTTGGTATTCATCTGTTTTGTGTGGGATGTAAAAGAAGAATCTTTAAATGAAACATCCCTGGGATGGAGCCATGTATTAATGACTAATAATTCTAACATGTTTAACCAGTGGGTGGAGAGACAGTTCCACAAGTGTT
Organism: Limnodynastes dumerilii; assembly: GCA_011038615.1. Classification (NCBI taxonomy): domain Eukaryota; kingdom Metazoa; phylum Chordata; class Amphibia; order Anura; family Limnodynastidae; genus Limnodynastes; species Limnodynastes dumerilii. The sequence continues at coordinate 231,080 of WWET01000442.1, read as the reverse complement.
ATATTAATAGTAGTTTTCATATTATTTTAAACCAGTGTTTATACACAATAATAAATCTGGCTTTATAAGATTAAATACGTGTGTCCTACATGTAGCTCTTATGAGCATTCTGCATTGCAGCCAAGAAATAACATTTTACACCGTACTGACATACTTTGTTGCAAACTGGTTATAATCCTTATTTTTTTACTTTTATTTTATTTTTATTTTTTACACTGTTTCTTCTTGTAAACAGCTGTTATAGGACATAAAACTAGCATAAGCATAAATAAAATTAATTTAATAACAGTACAAAGACCAAATGTAGAATGTAAAAGTATAACAATAATATTGTCCAGAAAGTTTGTTAGGGTACTCTGCTTTATTACAATGCAAAATAGGTATTATTGCCAAGTGTGTTGTAACAGATGGTCACACATCATGCCATTTTTAAAAAAGAACCATAACTGTGCCACCTCTAATAGTTAGTTTGGAGCTTTTAAAATTTATATGTAATTGTCATAAAACTTTACAACTGACCATTTCTTAAATAGATCATGAAAATTTACATTTACTGTTTTGGTACAGACAAGATATAGGCCTCACTAGGAGTTATTCCTGCATGTTAGTGGTTTCCGGGTTGTCATAAGACCAGCTAATGCACCTCCACACACATATTTGGAGCAAAAGGCACACAGGAGACAGACATTCCAAAAAATACAGGTCAGTTAACAATAGAGCCTAGTGTGAGTGTTTATGTGTGTTGTTCTTTCTGTCCATGTGTGCCGTTAACACTGCAAAGTAATTGGAACGGCTCCCGACTTAAAAAAGAGGTGTTTTCTGATTGCTTTTTGCATGTATGTATGTATGTATGTATGCACACAGGTCACATTTAAGGAAGGGGTCAGGTAATGGAATTCCTTGTGAGCGAGGTGAGTGTCCTCCCCTTGCCCACTCAGAAGTGTGGATTCAGAAGCAGATACCCATTGCCGATTCTATTATTTATTATTCTCATTATTAAAAATTCTAAAGACTTCTGACTTTCACAGCTCCTACAGCTTCCGCTAGATGGGTGAATTATGCTTTCAAGTAGTAGGGCCTTAGTTTTACAATGTAATTTATAGGCAGGGTTTCATATGGCCATATTTTAATTACAAATGGATTTAAAATTTTAAATTAAAGTCTTGATGTCAGAATGTATGTAGAATATAGATAGTAAATACACATATGGATAAAAAATGTAAATAATATAAAATAAGATTAGGAATAATTCACGCCCAGTGTCCGGCACTGATCATGCAAAGGTCAAATAGCAATGAATCAATATAACAATAGTTAGTACCAAACAATCAAAGCTGCCAGGACTTGCCTGTTATCTATCTGCAAGAATGTTGACCCATTGAAGCTATTATATTGGATTTAAGAACTGCAATACATAGGGGTGCCTATTCATATAAATTGATGGAGAGTTGCAAATCATTCTAGAGGCCGGATTTACTAAACAGTGATTTGTAAAAATCGCTGTTTATTTGGCGGGTTTTCAGCAATTATATTGCTGTATTTACTAAACTTATGTTGCCTGAAAATCACCTAAATTCCTTATTACAATCACCATGGCGATTTAGGAAAGGCAGAACATACAAATCACTGTATTTACTTTGTAAAAGCTCTTGAAAATTGCCTCAAACACGAGTGAGAAAAGAGGTGGGTGTAAGTATAGGTTTACTAGAAATTGGCACTCACTTTGAAATAAAACCCCACTAAATATATATATATATATATATATATATATAAATGAATTTAAAAAATGCCCCTGTACATATTAATAAACATACTATGCCCCCGTACATAATAATAATAATGCATAGTAATCTACGTACCCTTTGGTACGATTTAAAGACTGCACGTCGTAGGTTAGGAAGAAGGAGGCATGCCAATTCTGCCTCGGGGAGTGTTTAGGAAGAAGTGGGTGGGGGAAGGGATGTTGATTAGCCGAAGAGGGTGTGTAGAGGCATTCTCCGTGCGCATTTTCCTTACTGAGAAGGAAAACTTGTAACCTGTGGCACTCTTAAATGCCATTAGGCACCTAAAACTAGGGGGCAAGTTCGGGGGCTGGACGAGTTACACGCACCTAAATCTCTCTTATCTCAGTTCCGGTATGTTTATTAATATGTACGGGGGCATGGTACTTTTATTATTATGTACGGGGGCATGGTATGTTTTTTTTTATTATGTATGGGGGCATGGAATGTGTTTTATGATGTACGGGGGCATGGTATGTGTTTACTATTTACGGGAGCCATTATATATGTAGAGGCATGCCATTAATCCATAACATGCTGATGGTTATGGAACTAAAATGCACAGCATGCCCTGAAATACATGGGCATGCTGTGCCTTATTGTACTATATACCGCAGCATGCTAAGGGTTAATAGCATGTTGCGACTGGGATTTTAATTATTAATATGGAAAAAAATTATTATTATTTTTTCATCCTGTGTCTCCAGTTTCCAGTATTCCAAATTATGTCTCTCCAGCTCCCAGCATTAACCATTCATGTCTCTCCAGCTCCCCCAGTATTCCTTATCATGTCTCTTGAGCTCCCAGTATCCCACATCATATGTTTCTAGCTCCCCAGTATTCTCCATTCATATGGCTCCAGCTTCCAGTTATTCCCAGGGTTGGCGACTTTCCCGGAATGTCCGGGAGACTCCCAAAACTCGAGGCTTATGGTTTCCATGAAACCACGGCCTCAAGCCCCCCCCCCGCCTGGCAACACTAGTATACTAGTGTTGCAAGGGGTAGGGAGGGACTTGATGACGCAATTTGCATGATCAAGCCTCTCCCCCATCCCTATTAAACCCCAAAATTAGTAATTAATAGTTAAGGGGCGGGGCTTAATGACACAATTTTGCGTTGTTAAGCCCCTCCCCCTGAATGCATGTATGGCTTTCGTCTGTGATCTCCTGGAGGGAAACTTTTAAAAGTAGACAACCCTGGTTATTCTCCATTCATTAGTCTCCAACCTCCCCTGTTTATAGCTTACTTACCTTTGATGCCTTCCGTGCATGTCTCTCCTCCGCAGTACGCATCGTCTTCCAGTTCTTTTGTGTGATGCTGCCATAAAGCAATCTGTTTCCTGCTGTCGGCCGATGCAGCAGTTATACAGGACAGTTGAAGAGGGCTTTGCTATCATCTGTCCTGTTTAACTGCAGCAGTGGCTGATAGCAGCCCTTTTCAGCTAGACCTCTCTGTGTAAGATGGGGTTGCAAAATAACTGCCTTTGGGCTATCTGCATGCCACAAGTTGAATATGCCTACTGTAGAATATTATCGTTCTTACTGTTTTAGTGAAAATCAGATGCAGTTTGCCCAAGCACTGAGGCTGATTGAAGGATTTTAAATAATTTTAATTCATAATATGTTCCTTTGGATTTATATGACCCCACTTATTTTAATTGGGTTTCCAAAAGAAACAGATACTTTGGACCTCATTGAGATGAATCTGCATTACATGAAATGGAAATGCTACTAAGTGTCTAAAAATAATTAATTTCCTTCTTATTCACTACATCAGCTCTACTAAAATGTTCTGTAACATACTGAAGAAATTAGTACAACAAATAGTTTTGCCAGGTTATTTCCTATAAATATATTTGTCAAATCTTGCAATTTTTAATTGGGGATTCCTGCTAATTTTTTTTTGTCATATTAGATATAAGACTACCACCATTTAACCGGGTGACATTTTAAGTGAAAGTTTAGTTTTTAATAGTACTGTGAAAACTATTGGTGAGAGTAAAAAGATATTAACTATGTAAACTATAGTAAACAATGAAAACTAGCTGAGACACATATGCATCATTTATCAAGCACTAGAATGACATATTTGTCCAACAAAAACAAATTCACCATGATAAGGAAAGTAAAGTACAGTAATATGCAGGTTGTGACAAGCCCGTTGCCTTGACACTGGATATATGAGCTCACAATTTCAGTCTACACAAATCTAAACATTACAAAGTCAATGGCACTTTCCAACTGAACAAGGAATCTTCAGGCTCAGAGACACAGAAATAAGGTTATAAAAAACAGGGACAAGGCAATTATGTCTTCCCCACACTTGCATGATATATTGCACTGTATAATATGTACTGAGAGATACGACGAGACAGACAGGAGACCAAAGCTTTTACATTGTGGTCATACTTTTTGCATGAAGTGCCTACAAGAACTCCTAAGCAGGACCCTGCATACTCAAGTAAATGAACATATCCCAGACCTCAGATGCCCAAGCTGCCGCCAAACTACTCAGATGTTTGATGTCTTGTATGTTTCGCGTCTGTCTGATAACTTTTTGATCATTAATGTTTTAACCAATGAACAGTCAAGTACACAGTATTGCAAGAAACATCAAGATGAAAAAATGAAGTTTTTCTGTCATCTGTGTCAAAGGTTTGTAAAGTATTGAGAATACTTCCTTTACTATATATGACTATAATATGACATTGGACATGTTAAACAGACTTTTATCATTCCGACTTTTAAAGTTAATACAATGTATATAAGTAATATCTGTCTCTGTCCATGCATATACATATTCATACAGGTAGATAGTACATGAAGTGGGGGTTTACACATTGAAGGTACAGAATCTGGCTAGACAGTATAACTGAGTGATTTGTATTTGAAGCTGTAGAAGAGGTTTGCTAGGGTGTAAATCATTATTTTTAATTGAAAGAAAAGATGAGCAAGATAACACACTCGTTACTGGATGTGGCTAGAAATCTGGTACAGGGAGAACCTAGCAATGGGGAAGCAAATGTGTCAATCTTTTTAATGAGGTTGGTTGAGGTTTTATGAAAGTCATGATTGCAGGATTAAGTCAGTTACTGTAATTCCTTCTACCATTTTCCAGATGAATACTAGTCAATTCAGCTAACACATTGCTGAACCACTGACGTGGAAAGCACAGGACTGAATGTTGTGATGCTCTGCGGCTCAGATTGGGCTGGTTGTCTATATATTTGCCAAAATGTATGGGTCTCTGGGGCTTGATGGTGCTGTTTAGGAAGAAGAACCCAATTTCTATAGTCAAAGCTTTTAATCTGTAGAGAGCAGAATATTGACTTATACATTTACATATCATCTCTTAAAATAACCAGTCACAATAAGTGCAGTATTCTAGATGGAATATGGACCAAAAGTACAAAGGCCTGGATACAGTCATCCCCACTGGATCCAGCCTACTGCATGAGTGAGGGGAGGCCATTGTTAGTTTCTAAAAGTAAAATCTAACCAAAACATTTAATAAAATGACTGCCTTCATCAATAAACATATCATTTGGTTTATATATTTTTTTATTTACATGTTTTTAAATAGTGCCATCAGATTACGTAGCGCTTTACAATTGCAACAAGCATTATAACAAGACTGGTTGGTAATAGACAGACTGGGTGAGTAAAAGGACCCTTTCCACAAGCTTACACTCTATAGGACACTGTCGACTGATACATAAGGACAAGTGCTATATATCACACAATAGACCAGTCAGCTTGTAAGGTAAAAGTACACAGTGCTTTTTTATGATCCAGTCACACAGCATTGCTAGTAGCAAAGGGATTTTTAGTATGGAAAGAAAGTGTCCAAGCTTGTATCAATCCTGAAAGGAAATCCAGATAGCTGTAAACAAAGTAGACAAATTGAAAGACATTAGAGAATAGTCTTAGTGGACGAGAAATTTTATTCCAGAGAGTGGGTGCAGCCTGGGAAAAGTTCTGTAAACGGCAATGAGAGCATTTGCTTAATGTCATGGTGCCCGATCCAGACCTACGCTCATGTGCGTTGCGTATTTACGCCGGCGTACCTCCAATGCACTTCGCTCATCACTCCCCTTGGTCGTAATTACTTTTGCCTTCTTATGCTCAGCAAAACCTACCCTAACTTTTCTGAGCGGAACCGCGTGCGTCCGTAAGCTCATTGCGTAGTTAGGACGCTTAGCATGCCCATACTCTACGATTTAAATGCCTCACCCCGCCCTCAATTCGTAATTATGGAGATTGTATGCCTGGCATGCCCCCACGAGCGTAAATACGAAGCTGTTATGGGCTGTTAGGCCCATACCCTCAGTTTCTCAGACTGTAACATGAGCGTAGCATCTGCCCTGCGCATGCGCAGTAAGTACAAAAGGCCATTTTACGCTTACGTCCGCCGTAAAATCTCAAGTGGACGTAGGTCTGGATCTGGCCCATGGAGAGCTGTATGTCCTGTGAAGATCTGAGAGGGTGAGCTAGGATGTATCTTGTGATGAGTGGGGATATATATGTGGATGCAGCATTGTTGATGGCCTTGTAGATTTGTATTTGATTCTGTAAATTACAAGTAACTATTGAGAATGACAGAATGGAGCAGCTCTAGAAGAGTCTTTTGAAAGGAATGTCAGTCTAGCTGTTGCAGGCATTATAAACTGTAGGTAATTTTATAATGTGGCAGTCCAATAAGGGAAACATTGCAATAATCAATGTGGGAGATGGTTAGTGCACGAACTAGAGTTTTTGCAGTGTCTAGATAAGGCAAGATATTTGCTTATTTTGAAAATGTTTTTTAGATATATGTAACAGGATTTAGAAAAGATTGCAGGAAAACAAAGGACAGTTCAAAGTCAAGGGTAATACCCAAGCATCGAGCTTTATTAGCAGTGTTGTTAGCAGAAATATAAATCAGATAGGTAGCTTTTATTAGCAGGTTGAAATAATATTATTTCAGTTTTTGCTAGATTAAGAGTAAGACGGCAGGAGGACATACAAGATGAAATGGCAGAGAGACATTCAGTTATATTGGCCAACACAGTTGGTGATAGATCAGGGGCCAGATTTACTAAGGGGCGCTTTAAATCGCCTCTGCAAATCGCCACACATCGCTGGAGTTGAGGGGCGATTTAAAAAAAAGTCTCTGGATTTACTAAGATTCGAATTTTAATGCCGATTTGTAAACTCCAGCGATGTGTGGCGATTAAACTCCAGCGAGTTTATGTTAAACTCGCTGGAGTTTCTGCCCATGAAAAAAAAAAAAAAAAAGGCTGCCGCAGCAAGTATTTGGCCCTTGGAATGCAGCTGCGTATAGTACTATAAGTCAAAGCATGCCCATGTATTGCAGGGCATGCTTTGGCTTATAGTACTATAAGCGTCAGCATGCCAAGATTTAATGTGTTCTATACAGTGTGAAAGAAAAAAAAACATTGCGCACCTACAAAAAAAGATTACATGACCTCCCTTCCTATTTCAACAATTCATTGTGTCCTCCATCCCTATTATTAATATGAGAACCCCCCTTCGGTCATTAACTAGTTTAGAAGACATCCCGTTAGGTGCCATAACATATTCAACATATGTCCCCTTCCTTACATAAATTGTTAACCATCCGTCCTGTTAGGTGCTTTAATAAGTTCTACATATTTCCCCTACCTTACATAAATTGTTACACATATATCCACAATAATATGTATATTTTATACATATGAACGTTGTGAAAAAAATGTCAGTCAAAAATCCATGGCTAAGTTGAAAAATAGATATCAACATAAAAAAAGCATTTTTCACAGTTTAATAAGCAAAATCACAATAGTAATGGCACTCACAGTTGTGTAAGTTATGTAAGGAAGGGGACATATGTTGAACATGTTATAGCACCTAACGGGACGGCTTCTAAACTAATTAATGACTGAAGGGGGGTTCTCATATTAATAATAGGGATGGAGGACACAATGAATTGTTGAAATAGGAAGAGAGGTCATGTAATCTTTTTTTTGTAGGTGCGCAATGTGTTTTTTTTTTATTTCACACTGTATAGGACACAATATTCTGCCGGTAGCATGACATTAACCCTTGGCATGCTGACGCTTATAGTACTATAAGCATGCCCTGCAATACATGGGCATGCTTTGAATTATAGTACTATAGGCATCTGCATGCCAAGAGCCAAGTATTTGCTGCGGCAGCCATTTTTTTTAAAATACATTTAATCATTTTTTTCACAGCTCATGGGGGCTTATTAAAGCAAAGTGTGTGTTGATTTCTATGATATCGACACTCACCCCCATGAGAATTAACTTGGGAGAGTTGACAGCAAATCTCTGACGATTTACTAAATCTCCCCCATAGTAAATCCAGAGATTTGTATGTCACTCGTGCAAAAAATCGCCAGAGCGATTTAAACACCAGTGATTTAAGTCTCCACTCATCTCTGGCGTTATTGGCTAGATTTTTCTGTAGTAAATCTGGAGACTTGCAAATCGCCGGTAAAGTACAGCAAATACCGGCGATTTTACTCAATTCGCCCTTAGTAAATGAGGCCCCAGGAGTTGATAAGTAGACGTGTTAATTATCTGCATATAAATGAAATCCAAATGACTTTATTAACTGTCCAAGTGAAGTGGTATAGATAGAGAAGAGCAATTGACCTAATACTGAGCCTTGTGGTACTCCAATAAATAGAAGAAGTGCAGGGGAGGTGAATCCAGAGAAGCAAACATTGAAAGAGCGATTAGATGATATGTAGGATGTGACCCATGAAAGAGCTGTATTCTCAATACCTAGGAACTGTAGCATTTGAATGAGAAGAGAGTGTTAATAGTGTTAAAAGCAGGAAAGAGATCCAGGAGAATTAGAAGAGAGAAGTGACCTTCGATTTAGCAGTGATTATATCCTTGACCTCCCTGGTCAGTGCAGTTTCGGTGAAATGTTGGGAATGAAAGCCTGACTGATAAGGATTCAGAAGGTTGTGTGATGAATGGAAATTTGGGAGGTAAGTTTAGATAAATCTTTGAAGCAGCTTTGAGGGACATGGAGCTGGGAAATGTGCCGTTAATTTAAGGGAGTGTTAAGGTCATAGATTTTTTTTTCAGAATTGGAGTGATTATCATGTGCTTGAATAAAGACATAGGGCCGGTTTCACAGCCCCGAACGCATGCGTAGTAACTATTTTACTTCATCTTAAAGACCGCATAAACACAATCTATGTAACAAAACGATACGTAGATTACATAAAATAGTTACTAGGCATGCATAGTAGCTATTATAGGTAATCTAGGGATGTATGTGCAATACGCCCGGGGCTGTGAATCCTGCCCATAGAAGATACCAATAGCATGAGACAGACTGCATTAAAATTATTATTCATTGTTTTCGATTACCTTTAGCCATGAGATGAACATATTAATTACAAAGAAATACAACATTGTAATATTTGTAATGATAATTAGTAGTCAGTCCTTTCAGTATTTTATTTTTAACTTTGTCATATAACTTTTTTACTAATGTATACATGCAATTTAAATGTGATCATTTTCTTATATTTCTACTTCCTATTTAGATGAGTGCTAACATAATTAAAAGTGACTTTATGTAATATTGGTACTTGCCATTAAGCTTTAAAAATCATGTGAGAAAAAATGTAATGTATTACCGAGCTGCATTATATACAATAAGTAATACTGTAGGTCCACCATACTCTCTTTTAGTCAACTCTAGGGGGTTGCTGTTAAGAAAGGTGTTTTACGGAGTGATTGACAGATTGTCAGAAATGTTTTCCAGTAAGGCAGTGAGTGAATTTATACACAGAGTGCAGCTATATCACAGCAACTAAAGACTGCAATTTCAGCTTTTAAATCCATTTCACACAAACCTGTAGCACACAATCATAAAGTGCTGAAAGGAGTGTCAGCTGGTCATAACGAAGTGAAGAAGTAGTACCTGAAAATGTAGAATTCATCACAATGGGCTGTGAGAATAACTGTGAATGTGTTTTACCCTCATACCTAAATGTACAGGGCTTAGTGGTCCTTTTATGTAAAGATCGCTTTTTTTCACTAATCTCTTTTGTTAGTTAGTTAATTTATTTTTACATTAGGAGTTGTTAGAGGGGCTTTTGGCCATCTTACTCTATTACTGTATGTGTCATTCACCTAGGACATCCTATTTTCTCATGTGTTAGTAGGTACAGTATGTTAGGTAAGGTAGATTTACCTTCTAAAACCTTGCAATTATGTGTACAAATTTTGTAACTTAATCCCACGATAAGGATCTTATGCCCATTAGTGTTAAAATATTGCACCTTTTCAAATACACTGACAACAAAAACTATGTGAAAAGAAATCCAATTTTATTGCTGGTATTCATATCTATATATATATATATATATATATATATATATATATATAACCTAAATATATTTTATT
>WWET01000442.1:189156-210902 GCA_011038615.1 Limnodynastes dumerilii | reverse complement strand
TCTGTTTTCTCTCATCCTTTTAAATACATTTTCCTGCTTTCTTGAATTTCATATATTTTATATGTTCAAATAACTGTACAAATTGATTATTGCTGTGCATCGTAATGATGTTGACTTGATTCTGATGTTACATATACTGTTTCTTTTTTTCCTTTTTTTGAGCATGTTTCAGTTTGTGGAGTATATATATTAAACACCGGGCTCCATTTAGTATTATTCTCTCCGTATTTTAGCTCTCTCCCTGTTGCATGGCATATATGAAAGCTACAGAACTGGAAAAATGTGATTTTTCTAATGATAGACTGATACTAGCTGTCCAAATGGTTTCCTTTGGAATCAGCAAGTGCCTGAAATTCTACAAAGAGAAAATATCTCAGTTATTCATTTTGCATTCAGGATGATAGAAATGTCAGAATGCGGATCCTCACAGACAAGTCATCTTACATGAAAACACACTCATGTGTTTCACTTTATTTTCATTTAGATTATTTTATTTATGTATTATTTTCTATCTTTTAGATTTTCTGTTGCATAGAATACTATAATTTCTACTGACTATAATATGAATAGCCCTGATTCAGAAATAAGTCCATAAGGGGACTTACACAAGTCTGTTGCGTAAGCGTCCAGAACGCCTTCTGAAAGAGGGGAGTGGCAGGGGCGTGCACTCCTCTCTTTCATGCCTCGTTACAGTTCTCTGTGCATGAAAGTTGCTTGGATATCTAAATCAAGTCCAAAGTGCTTTAGGTCAGTTTGTTATACATTTTTATAATTAACTAATGGTTCTTTAAGAGGAATTGCTGTATGACCATTAGCCATTAATGTCCTGATGGAAGTTTAGTAAGAGCTGAAAGGCATCAGAAAGGGACTATGGACCATATTCACAGTTAAGAAATCTTTTAGTTGCTGTGGATATAATTTATCCGCACCTAACTTAAAGCTCCCTTCCATGCCACCTCCCTCTTTTTATGAACCTAGGCACTTAAGAGTGCCATGAGGCTTTCTAACTTCCCATGCCATGGCACGGCTCTCTCTTCTTAGGAAACTAGGTGCGGTTTTTGAATACCGCACATAGTCAATCTACTTACCAAAGTGGAAAGTAGATTGTGTAAATGATTTACTACACTTGCGTAGTAGGTCCATTCTTAAAAATCTTCAAGTAAGAAGCCAGAGCTTCTTAAGTGTGAATTTGGTCCAATATGTGTACTGCGTCCAGTCCAGATGTGTATTGCAAGTGGTGTGGGTTTCGAAACAGAAAGCCCAGACATTATCAGCACATCCTTAACCACTACATTGACCACTTTTCTTCTGGTAGCAGGACAAGAACCCAGCTTTTACACTAGCCCTATTTATTTTTGTCCGATGTTTTTTTACACAAATAAATCAGTTTACATCAATACACCAAATCACTGCTATTGTCTACTTCTACTATCTATTTTTGTATCTCCCACCCTATACAGGTATATCTATAAATATTTAGGAGTATAATGCAGGGAATATTGGACTAAAATGGTTTATTTTCACTGATCTTTTAAAAGGATAGACTAACTAAGCTATCATCTTAATAGTGCTGAAGACAAAACAGATTGCAGAGCTGATTGGAACTTTATTGGAGGCATGGACTGTAATTGTATGATAAATGAAGATGAAAAAAATAGTATCCACTGAAAGGAAGAATATTGTTTCTTCTTTAAAGCTCATAACTAACTAATGTGGCTTCACTCTTTGCCCCTTTACTTTTCAATCCCTCTCTATAAATTCCACATTAATGTGTGTTTTGCTAACCATTTTATTTCTCTTATTTAATCAATAGTGTTTTCTCAGTTACAAAAATATTATGAGTGAAAGTATTTATAAAAGTACTAAATACAACTTCTTCATTGTTACCATATTATTATATCATCATTGATATAGGTAATAGGAAAGGGAACAGCTCTTTAAATGTTGGAAAATAAAGATGTAAATACATTCCTTCCAAAGCAGAAAGATAATTTTCTGGTTGTGTGTAACATGTAAATCTATGTATGTTTCCAGTGTTACATATAAATGAGTACAGTGCATGTAAGTTTTTTTTAAACAAACAACTATAATTACAATACACATATTGGGGTCTATTTACTACCATTTCATTTTTACATGAACAATGTACAATGCTTGTTTCTACTCGCAGCGAGCCTGGTATCTTCATTCATAATTTATTAATACTTACCCCTCTGCCGAGGTCCCGCGATGATCTGTGAGGTCATCGCAGAACCTTTCATTCAGCCGAAGCTTGAATGAAGTCCTGTGCATGCACAGTGACTCTCTTTTAGGACTCAAAAAATTTCAAGTCCCGACATCAGAAACACTGCATGCACAGGGTCTTCATGTCGGGACCGGCATCTGCGGGCAGGTGCGTCTTCCGGTTAGGTAAGTTTTAAACCCTTTCTGTTGTTTATTTTTAATTTGTTTGTTTTTTTTATTGTTTTTTCTTTTTACTTTTTTAAACAAATCTTGTACTTACATATATAATAGCAGTCTCCCCATATATACCCCCCTTTTCCTCCCCCTAACACCAGCTATTAGGGGGAGAAAAAGGGGGTTATATTGGGATACAGCTGGAATAGAAGCACTAACGCCAGCCTGAACTGGGGTTAGTTTAACACATAATGAAGCGCCGGCCTGCTCTGAAAAGAATTATCGCAGTAAAATTATATTTGTAAATAGACCCCATTGTGTTAAATTCTGAAATGCTGAGCAAAATACCTTCTTTTTTCTCCATTTACCTTCCACAGCTGACCTCCATCTGAGGAAGGTAAACTATAAACGTAATGTTTAATAAATGTAAACGTTGTCATGAATAATTAATGAAACAAAGTAACTCACAGTACTGTAAATGTCTGTAGACAGTGTACTGTAAACCAAAGTCTTTAATGTCAAACAGTAATACAATGTTTGGAAATATTAACTAATAGTGAAATTAATATTCTCTTACATACAAGCCTATATAAGGCTGTATATATATTCTATCATCCATGAGGCCACAGGTTAAAGAAGAAAAGTAATTTTAGACACCTTATGGCAATTATAGATCTAGTAAAAGAACAGAGCCAAGCTATTACATTTACAAATGAATGTAATGATCTCACTGCCTGGAAATTACTTGTCAGAGAAAAGAGTCATGCAAGAGAGAATACAATTATAATACAGGGATATATTCAATGCAATATGTTTATAGAGCTCATAGAGAATACTAAACCTAGTATACAGGTTGATTTAAACAAAGGATCAACTATACTGAGATAAGCTCCGATTAAGAGAGAGGGAAAAAAAAACTAAAATAAGAAAACAAACTCACAAGGCCTTATCTAGGAATCAAACTCCTGACCTCAGCACTGTGAGTGCTACTCACTTAGGGCCGTATTCACAGATCCGTTTTTATAAAGTATGCAAATATACGCAGATGTGTGTAAAGGCAACACTTATGGCGCTCCCCTTGCTCGGATGGATTTTCGGTGACATAGGGCAACCTTAACTCTACATGTGTAGTTACGTGCATATTATCCTTTTGTACGTGCGTATATGAAAAAACGTGTCCATATTAGTCCTATTTACAAATCCGTGCGCAAAGGACTCCTGTGCCTAAATCCTACGTAGCTTGCGTAAAAAAAAAGTTACTACGCATGCGCACTTCAACCGTACCTAAAAATATGCACGGATAAAGTAGCAAAATCGTAAGAGTGAATCCAGTCCTTAGCTACTACGCTAGCTTGACTAAGACACTGAAAGCTCCACTCCAGGACCCAAAATGGATGTTTACGGTACTAGAGTCCCTTTTAGGCAACTAAAATCCTATCTTTAAGAGATTCTTACTCTAATGATTAGCTAGCCAGTGTCTAGCATCCAAAGTAAACATTTAAGGCACTGACTGTTCTATTCTAATACCAGGAATTATGGTCAGTGATAGTGTTCAGAAATTTGCACCCTCCTGCTTTACAGACACTGCAAAACGCACACCAGACAACTGTGGCTTCCTGCACCCCGTAGTTACCTTTGGGTACAAGTACTGTTTTTTTTACCCCCTTTTTTTTACACTATGAAGTGTTTTAGATTAATTGAAACTTTTAGCAATTTTTATTGAAGTGTTATTGTATTGATTTATTTATTTATTGTACTTGCTGTCAAGATATGTTTTATGCTATTATGTCTATATAGATTTTATATCTTATTAAGTAAAAACATTTTTATCTTTATTTTCTCCTATCCTTGAGGTTATCAATAGAATCAACACCTACTCAATATCATAAAGACTTTTCTATTTCTAATATTTAAAGTGTGATTAAGTGTTTAAGCTCAATCACTTATTGTTCCAATTTCTGCTTGTGGAGGACATAGATCCTGCAGGTATGACAGAAAAAAGGCAGGTTATTATTATTATTATTATTGTTTATTTATAAGGTGCCACAAGGTGTCCACAGCGCCGTACAAAATACAACAAAATACAACAAAATACAGTACAGACATACAGGGTAGGGATGGACAGCATAGTATATATTAAATACAATATGACTATAAAAATATCACAAAAATACAATAAAGTGAAGCAAGCACCGAACACAAGGCAAAATGCAAGGTGTCAAGCTTGGAAGATCAGGGAGCAGGGGATAGAGCGCAGTGAGAGGTTGAGAGGGAGCCACCAGGTGGGGATGGGCTAAAAGGGTAGCAGAGGGGGACAAATTGTACGAAGTTAGGGGGGAAGGGTGGAGGAAGGAACAACACTAGGATGGAGGGCCCTGCTCATGTGAGCTAAAACACTATGTGGGAGGGGGAAGGAAGTCGACTGCTGGTGTGAGCGGAGGAGAGGGGGAAGGAAGAGAAGGGACAGATAAAGGATGCAGTGAGGATGTTAAGTGGAGGAGGTGTAGGCTAGCCTGAACAGGTGCGTTTTGAGTGAACGCTTGAAGACCTGCAATGTGGGGGAGAATTTGACTGAACAAGGGAGATCATTCCAGTGCAGAGGTGCAGCATGGGATAAGTCCTGGATACGGGCATGAGATGTGGTGATTAGTAAAGAGGACAGCTGGTTAGCAGAACAGAGAGGGCGGGAAGGGTGTGAATGTTGATGAGGGAAGAGAGATTGGGAGCAGTGGATGAGAAGATGGTCTTAAAGGTGAGGGTAAGGAGTTTAAAGAGAGGTCTGAAGCGGACAGGAAGCCAGTGGAGGGTTTGACTTAAAGGAGAGGCCGAGGTAGAGCGGCGTGAGAGGAAGATAAGCCTGGAAGCAGCATTGATTATAGATTGAAGGGGGGCAAGATGGGTGAGCAGGAGACCTATGAGGAGGAGGTTACAGTAGTCGAGGCGTGATATGACTAAAGAGTGGATGAGGGTTTTAGTAGGTTCATTGGTGAAGAATGGATGGATGCGTGCAATGTTGCATATGTGGAAACGATAAGAATGAGAGAGGGCTATGTCATTAGCATCACCAGTCGTCCACTTATTTATGATTTTCAAAAAATGGAGATGTTGCCCATAGTAACCAATCAGATTCTAGTAGACATTCTCTAGTATGTAATTGAAAAGTGACAGCTAGAATCTGATTGGTTGCTATTGACAACATCTCCATTTCTCCTTTTGAGAAGTTTAGTATATCTAGCCCTTGGAGTCAATCTCCACAAAGAAAACTGCCACTTAATATGTGGACATTTGAATGAAATACTGTTCAGTAGAATAAAAATCCCATCTAAAGTCAACCATCCCATTTCACTTAAATATACTTTTTTTCTGGTAGAGGATTTGGGGAGAGGAGCATACTGCTGTGCATGGGAATTTTCTAATAACATAACATCTATTACTGTTTGCCCTTTATATTCAGCCCTTTATATTCCTACTATTACCCTTATTATCCCCCTCTCCCCCTCTCTCTTTCCAAAATAAAATCTTATCTTTGCATTGCTCTACAGAATGACTAATTATTGGTGGCTCATACAAGTTTTTGAACTAAACCTTTATGTCACCTATATCACTTAACCCAAATACCCCAATTTCATAATAATTTAAACCATAAAGTTAAAAAAACTGCAACTGTGATTTACATTTTTATACTAATACATTGCTTTTCATGTGTTTTGTACTGCTGTAACACAGTTACTGTTTCCTCTCTTTAGTATGATCTTTTAATTATGATTGGGGATAACTTAATATTTGTAATTGATACTTTAATGAAATTATAAAAAGTGAATTTGAAAGTCGTTCCAAAACAAATCAAATTATTGATGTCCATTAGACACATTGGGCCTGATCCAGAACTACGCAAAGCCGATCTGTGCATGCGCCGGGCATATGTTGCCCGGTGTAGCTACGGCAATGCCCGATCAACGATCAGGCGTCCGTAGGAACAGCGTAGTGACGCTGGAGGGGGCGTCCCCCCAGCGTTACTACGTTAAGGTTAGTGAAGGTGGGCGGGGGGAGTTAGTTTAATGAGAGAGGGAGGGCTTAGCGTACCAACGCTCCTGTGCGAGCGTATTTTCCATTGCTTACGTCGGCTGAAGTTAGGGTAGCCTTCAGCCAGCGTAAGCAAGGGAAAATACACCCGCACAGGGGGAGTGTCGGGGAGAGTAGACGTCGACGCTGTGCTTTAGTAAGCACAGCGCATCGGCGTAGTTCTGGATCAGGCCCATTGGACCTTATTCACACTTAAGAAGCTGCGGCTTCTTAAGTGTGGTCCTTTAGGAAATGAGCTTCTACGCATGCATAGTGTGTCATTTACGCAAACGACCTACCCTTTAGGTACATAGATTGAGTGAGTGCGGTCTTTAAAGACCACACTTAGAAATTTAAGCAGGAATAGGCGTGCCATGGCAGCATCTGTCCTTTTTTAAGAAGAGTTGGTAGCGGGGAGGGCGTGGGGAAGGGATCACCGCTCATATTTTTTTTCTTAAGAAGGAAAATACAAATGGTTACTTAAGGAAGCCCTATGACACTCTTAAGTGCCATAAGGTTTATAGAAGCGGGGACGGGTTGGGGGGGCAGATCACATGAGTTAGGTGTGGATACTGCAGCACCTAACTCGTTCTGATATGTGAATACGGTCCGTTGAGTATTTAGCAGTTACTATCTAACACATAATCACTTGTTCAAGACAGTAAGCCAAAAAATTTACAAATTGGATACACAATTTATTCAATTACCTTATTTTAATAATAAAAATGGAAATGAGAAAAATAGCAACATTTTTATGTCAGTCCCTTGTTGTGCCTGCTATTTGAAAATGCATTTCATATATTTAATTTCTTAGAGAGATGTAATTTACATTTACTGAAATATAGTTTTACAAACAGCTGGAAAAAGTTCAGCACAACGACTATTTACTGAATCTAAATATTGCATATGTTCCATGACTATTGTAACCAATTACAGTTGCACTAAATAAAAGAAATAAAAAGCTATTGTAGCTACTGTTCTATTTTAAAATCGATAATTAACTTTTCTCTTTTCTAGAAAAAAGCAAAAGGCAATTTTTATCATGTTGCATCCAGGAGCGTGGAAACAGAAGAATTTCTTATTTTCCATGACCAAGGTTTTCTGTCAGGCAAATTAATAACTTCAACTGCATATTAAATAATTGCTTCTTTACATACACTTTTGTTTTAACATGTGCAAAAAAAATCCTAACCTTAAGAACTTGCAAAATACTAGTTAGAATATTGGGCCAGATCCAGAACTATGTACACGAGCGATTTTACGCTAGCCGCTGATGTAAATTCGCCCATTAGTATTTACTGAGCATGCACACGGCAGATGTTACGCCACGTAACTCTGAACGTACGTAGCAGCTACGTATCAACAGCGTAACTTTTAGCGAAGGGGACAGCCATACGACACCCGTAATTACGCTTCGGAGGTAGGGTGAGGCATTAAAATCGTACATTATGGGAGTGTTTAGGCACATATGTATGTGAAACCTTTACGTACGTCAATAGTTACATATTGAAAAGTTAAGGTAGGTTTTGGCAAGCGTAAAACGGCCAAAGTACGAACGAGCGAGCGAGGGGGGTGTCTAGGGGAGTGCCTAGAAAATACGCTAGCGTAAATACGCTACGCGATGAAAAGTAGCAAGCACTTAGGTCTGGATCTACCCCATTGTCATTAGTTGTGCCAAGAAGGACCGCAATAATTTTGTAAGCACACCTCAATCATTTTGATTACACACTTTAAACACCGTATTTTCATAAATGCAATCCAATTTCTTTTTATTACTGCAATAACATTTAAAATAAAAAGCCACTGCCGAATATGTTTAAAATAAAATGCTGTTTTGTAGACTGGTGAAGCACAACAAACAAGATTAGAGACATTTCTAAGGTCTATAAGTTCCTTTCTGCGCTCAGATGCTGAGGCTGAGTACCTGTACATTTCAGCTGTCAAATCCTTCCAGACATTGTTTGATGAAGCTGCTCAGCAGTGACGTCATGTGATGTTCCTATCTGAAAACTTAACTTTCCATATTTCATCCTACACAGACAAATTTGCAGCTCAAAGCACAAAAGATACAATTCATAATTCAAAAAATAGAAGAGTAGATTAGTTACAGCATTCAGCAGCAGCAGACCATTATAAGAATTGCATAAGCATGCTAAGGTATCCTTTTTCATTTTTGTATACAATATAATGACTGGAAACTAGATTAAAGAAGAGATATTGTAATAGTAAATTTCGCTATCTAAATAGTAAAATGCACAATTTATGAGGTCATGTAATTAAATGCTCTAATGTCATATACATGTTTTTTATTTATGTACTTCCCAAAGGGCCTGATCCAGAGTTTAACAATAGCAGCAAAAAATGGTGCAAATATACATCTTTGACAAAACCATGTTGAACTGTGAGGTAAGTCAAATTTTAAAAAGGCACACAGAATTTGGGAAAGCTGAGAGGTGGTGTACCCCAGCTCATTTCAAAATTACAGTTTATACACATTTCCCAATGACAATAAAGAACAAGAAAAAAAACCACAAAAAGGAATAAATGTGCCTGTTGTTGCTGTTACTCTCAAACTGTCTTAACCTTAATTGTTTCTTTAATTTATAGCTTCATAGAGCACATTTAGAAAAAGACTTGGGATGTTAAAGAAGTGAATTGCTGTAGTGAGTGCATAAGTAAACATTGCAGTTTTTATCACATATAAGGTTTAGATTGATTAAATTGGGTAAGGGAAAAAGAGGACAAAGTGGGATTCCTTTAGGGGGATGGACGCACGGGGAACAGAGTTTTCAAATTATACTGTATGATAGTCAGAGAAAAGGTATTTAGATCAATCCATAAAATTAAACCACACCAATCAGTTTTATCATCACAATATATCTCAGGTATATGAGATTATGGTCTCAAATTCAAACTACGGTATCCAAAACAGAATACAGTGATGGTTGGAGCATGTTAAGGAACAAAAATGAATAAAATGTAACTTTTATTATTATAATAATTAAAAAGGACCTACAAAAGCGAAAATATAAAAATTGATAAGATTCACACTTAGGTCAACAAGACCAATATCTAATCTCATGTTTTATAGTATAAACAAATTATAGTCAAGTCTAGAGCATACACCAATTGTCATATTCATGTAATGGTAGCAGGGCCGGACAGGCCATCTGGCATTTCTGGCAAATGCCAGATGGGCCAATGGGTGGTAGGGCCGGTCACAGCACTGCTAAAGCCAAGAGCTACGGCTACTGTGCATAGGAGATAGAGTGATAGTGTAATAAGCCAAGGCACCTGCCCAGGAACGGACTGTCCTTAAGCTGGATGCTAAACCAAGCTTTTAAATAAAAAAAAAATGCTTACTTTAGCATTCAGCTCCAGCACAGGCCGTTCCTGTGCTGTGAAAGTGCCACGGAGCTGATAAGGTATCATGAGATTAATGACATCATTAATCTCGTGAGACATTTCAGGGCTGAGGATGAACTCTGTGGGAGCTGCTGCAAGAGAGCCTGGTGGACAGCAATGAGGTAAGGATTCAGAATGATATTCTATATAGGGCAGTTTAAATTATCTGTTTTGTTCAGATTACTCAATGTTGATGCATGTTTGCAAAGATCTGTGATTGGCTGCTAGCAGGTTATATTCACCATAATTCACGATATATAACCATTTAATAGACTATGGGCCGGATCCAGAACTACGTCCGTCTTCCATAGTCTAAAAGACCGCATATACGCAATCTACGTATCGAAACGATACGCAGATTACGTACAATAGCTACTACGCATGCGCAGTAGCTACTGTTTATTGAACTACGTCCGTCTATGGAAGACGGACGTAGTTCTGGATCCGGCCCAATTTTATTCCATCTCTGAAGTTCACGAGTGAACCAAATATAATCAATATCCAGGTCCAATGTAAACATGTAGACACATTGGACCGGATTCACAACGACAATTTTTTTAACTTACATAGACTGCATACATGAGGTCCTTAAAAACCACATGTATGCAATCTATGTAACGAAACGCTACATAGTTAGCGTAAAATAGTTACTACGCATGCATAGTGCCTCTGATCATAAAACTAGGCACGTGTGTTAAAAAAATCATTGTTCAACGTGCATCAATATGAGAATAAGGAGGCACCGTCCTCAGGGCAATAGAGGATAAGAAAAATGCAGTCCCTGACTTGGCACCGAAACAGCTGCTGGGAGCCCCTATGTTGGACATGTAAGACTGTGCAATATTTGGAGTAACAGGAGCCTTTTCTTATTGTTGGAATTGTTTGAGGGTCTGCCCCTCCTGGTCCTTATTTCTCATACTGATGCACCTTGAACTGTTTATTATTACTAACAATGGGACTGATTCACATTTAAAAATCTTCTGCGTGTTTGGCTGAAATGACCTACAGCGCATGCGTTGTAAGTCATTTATGCTATCTACGTAGCAGGTCATTATGTAAATAGTGTCCATGTGGTCTTTAAAGATCGCACGCGGTAATTTACGTTGAAAGAGGCGGTGTTATGCCGCCTCGCGACGTTCTTAGGAAGAAAGGGGAAGCTGGGAGAGGCATGGCCTCTGCATAGACTGGAATTGTTTTGTATTTTTGTGTCACTGTGCTGTCACATGTGCCCCTTGTATGCTGTATTTATGTTTACTTAATATTAATTTAAAAAAACATATTATTTGGTAAAAGATTTCTGATTTATTTCATATATTAGATGCTGAAATCCCAAAATGTTACTGTTTTGTTTTTCTTTTTTTTATCTTACAATTAGAGCCATAAGGTACCTAAAAACGGGGGGCGGGTTAGGGGCAGGACAGATGAGTTAGGTGCGGATCCACCCACACCTAACTCACTCTTCGGTGTAAATATAATCTGTATTAATGGTGGTGGTGTTTTTTAATGAAATATTATGGTTTTATGCAATTTCCCATCAGTGTGCAACAATATTTTGCTTGAGCGCCACAGGAGGTGGGCCTATGAGCTTTACATGCCAGGGCTGATTTTTAGTCCCAGTCCGGCCCTGAATGGTAGTGAAGATAAATGGGTTAGTATAGCTTTAAATAGTTAAGAAGCTAGCAGGTAATAATAACAATATTGCGATAGTAGAAATATAGAATAACAATGTTAGAGCTCAGGTTTACTGTACAGATAAGGCAGATATATATGCAGAATATAATATAATCACATATCACTAGATAAATCGATACAAAGTCTCATGTGTCAAACATAAGTTACTCATGAATGACTGCCAATGAGATTAAATGCACTGTTGCGCACAATGGGCCGGATCCAATAAACAGTAGCTACTGCGCATGCGTAGTAGCTATTGTACATAATCTGCGTAACCACTGTGATCAGTATCAGGTATATTAAATACTATATTGTTTAATACTATGTTGCCAAATAAATTCCACATAAGATTATAGTGCAAGACATATATGGAGGCCAAAGAAATAACCGTGGATGATTTAAATTTAGCTGGTCCGGCGTGTAGCGATTCCACGTGGTGGCAGGATGTCGCGACACCGCCGGCTATGTAAACTAGCTAACCCGCCCTCTCTCCCTATGGTCAGCCCCCTAACCCCCTCATGGGGGTACTTCACCCTGCCGGGCTCGTAAGTGTCCCTACCCTCACTGCAATGAGGAGTGCATAAATAGATGTCGCGGTGCGGGGGAGAAACTGAGAGAGGTGGAAGGCTTTGTTTGGTGCGAATCGCTTGGACCTCACGTGCGCATTTTCACATAGCTTGATCACAGGTAAGGTTTAAATTAAACAGAGGAAAATGTTCTCAAACCTTGTAAAAAGGAATTGCATATGGACAGAGAACTCACCTTAATCTAGTTATACATTTTTTGAGGGAAATAAAATACTAAGAAAAATTATAATGAATAAATAAAATCATAATAAATAAATAAAAAGTATTTCCATTTTTGTTCTAAATATACACAAAAATCAAGTCTAATCAAAAGTTTAAAAATAAAGCTGAAAAAGGAAATAAGACTATCTGTACTTCAACGGTTTTCTGGTATTATTTTTACATTTAAAATGTGTTGATTTAAGTGAGATACTTGGAAAAGCAACATATACACACACCGCAGTCTTTTATAAATCATTTCACAGGACTGCTTTTGAGTAACTATTGATTTTCGTCTAGTAGTCTGTTTGAAGTGACAAGTGAATTCATTCTTCATAATGCACACTGAGTTGCTGAATAATTTTCAATAATATGTAATATTCAGATATTACACCAAACAACAAACAATAATTGAACTCATTATACAAGTACTACCTTAAATCACATAGGGGGGACATTTTCTTATTTCATATACTTGTGTATCTATTGTAAATTTTAGTTATTTGTCAACTAAGTAAAAGACTTTTGAACTACACTCTGTTATTGATGCACTTGCAGAACAAAGACCTCCGCAGGTGCGGAATGCAGTTGACCAGTGCTGTGTCATGATGCGGAAATCTTTTTTCTGCATGCGGACGGGCCCACTCACCATGCATATTTGATACGTGAGGGGGATCCAGGATGCCAATCGTACAGTAACCCCTAACATACAGTAAAGCATTCCATACGTAGCTCTAAGGATACTTAAGTAGGACTCTGCATGCAGAAAGGCAATCTGTGCGAGAGGAGTGCAGGGGGGATGCACTCCCCTTGCATGTACGGAATGATGGAGGACAGCAATTTCCATATGTTTTAGAAGCTAACTTACGCAATATGCTCTTAATTCTGGATCTTGCCTGATATCCTTATATTCCTAATTTTTCATGGGGGGATTGGAAGCTAGTCTCCAATATTAGGATGTTAAATCTTCAGGCTGTTTATTCCACGCGTACATAACAATGAAGCCCATTTACAAAACTGAAGAAGACTTTCTTTTCATGCAAAAATGTCTGTACTTATGACATTCTTAATATACATATATATAAATATAAGTTCTGTGTGAGGGGCACTCCACTCCTGGTATAAATGCAACAGTGCCCCAGCTAGGAAGATCCAATGTATCAAATATATGTGCTTGGCACTCGTTATCTTGTAGAAAATCACTCTGGAAGTCTAGTTGTGTTCCAAAGTTTCAGATTTATTAATCTTTCATCAGGGATCCCTGACGAGAAGATTAATAAATCTAAAACGTTGGAACACAACTAGGCTTCCAGAGCGATTTTCTACAAGCTAACGAGTGCCAAGCACATATATTTGAGCTATATATATATATATATATATATATATATATATATATGTACTAAAATAACACATCCTAGATCTGAATGAATGAAATATTCTTATTAAATACTTTGTTCTTTACATAGTTGAATGTGCTGACAACAAAATCACACAAAAATGATCAATGGAAAGCAAATTTATTAATACACACACACACACACACAAATACTTCAGCAGATCTCCATTCTCTATCAACCAACCCTTCCAGTATCCCTGAGGCACTTCCTGTACCTTTCCCTAATCTCCCTGCAGCTAATCGCACCTCACTCTCAGCATAAGCACTAATTATACCATTAATATCAATTTAATAAAATGTTTTGTAAGCAATGGTGTTTGACTTTTTTTTAATATGCTATGGACCAGGACTGCACAGGGACTAAAGATCAGCCCTGGCATTTAAAACACAAAGGTTCATCTACTGTTGTCCTGACTACATGCGTGACTGCATCGGTTGCTAATTGGCACAGTCACAGAAGTTGAGAAGTGAGGCAGCCATTGAATCAGACATTCAGCAGAGGATGCATTAACATTACCGAGCAGCTGATGCAAGTTATACTGCTATTCTGCATACTGCTATTGTTACATCCTATTCTACAGAGGCATGGCGATTCTCAGCTTCTTACAGCATAGCTAGCTACATCACTTGTCATAATGGCCTCACAGCACTGTAAGGAGCTCAGAATTCTGTTCCTCTGCTGAGAAAAAGAGCAAAGTGTGAATATCTTTCCATCAGGAACAAGGCACTAAAGTAATTTAAGGGTTAAACCTAAACTTATCTCAGTGACTGACTGCTGATAGAAAGTTGTAGGCACTTTTTTCTTAACTTGCAGAAGAGTTTCTCTTCTCCTTGCAGCATTTCTAACAACATTGCAATATGCTGCAAGAAGCAGAGACTATCTGCTACTGAGGCCCAGCTCTCTCAAGCTGGCCCTTACCAATCTGATGCCCTAGGCAAGATTTAGTTTTTTGTGGCCACACATAGCTTAGTGTTCAAACTCTGATAAAAAAAAAACATTGATTTATGAGTAGAGGCACACCAAATAATTTGAGTATGCACATTTTTTTTGTTTCATTAAGTAATGAATAGTAATTAAGAAAAGAAAATATATGTGCAATTTAAAATTGATTGATGTGCAGCCTCTATTTATGAATGAGTAGTAGTATATATATTTATGCTGTGAGCATGCAGTAAGCTAACTGTGATTAGAGCCTTTGTTCATTGGATTCTTTGTGGCTGCTATTTTTGATTGCTTTAGACTATTTGCACACTATATGCATGTATTATTTGACTTTTATATGTATGTACATGCTGGACTTTGCTATACGTGCTGGACTTTTGGGAATTTGTATGCACGTTTGAATATACCCAGCGTTACCTTTTGATTGTGCTGCTATATATTTTCCATGCATCTGCCACATTAAATATTCTTTGTTGCTCATCACATTTTATCTTGATGGAAAGTCTGTAATAGAAATAATAATTCTGGGTATAGAGAATGTAGGGGTGGGCTTGTGCAAGAGTCCAAACCATCTCCACGTGTTAGACGAACCTCTCGCTTGTAGCTGGTGGATTGATTGTGTATGCTGCGAAGAAGCTCCAGGACGCTGGGTCCCATTTGCGATGATGTACACATAAGCCTACTAATTGGAGTTTATGTTTTTACATGCTGTTTTAAAGACTTTGATCTGGTACGCTCTTTTCTTGACTTACCAGTATTTGAATAAAAATGATGTTACACTATGAAGCGCCCCCTGTTCCATCTATCTATTTGTAGAGTTTGCGAGACCCGGGTGTGAGGATCAGGAACTACCTTCAGGGGATACTGCGGTTCTGTTGGAGAAGAATCTGGTGTACCCTATATTTGACTGTTCACTTTGTGACTGGTGTTTGGACACTATGGGCCGGATTCAGAGCTCCGGCCCCAATGCAATTGAAGCCAGAGTTCTGCGAAAAGTGCTACTGCGCAGTAATTTTGAAACGTAATCTACGTTACTTGGCCTCAATGGCATTGCGGCCGGAGCTCTGAATCCGGCCCTATATCTTCTTTGTGGTCTAAGACTGGTTGAACTTCATAGCAGCACGCCGACATTGTTCTCAGGGGGGGACTGCAGGGCCTAGTATCCCGGGCCCGGACAGAGAGGGGGCATGTGATAGCCCCTGGCAGTAGCTTCACAGTGGGGGTACGGACCACACCGAGTGTAGGTGTTTAACTCTGACAGCGCACTGCTGTTGTGCTGAGGTGAGGAGGACCCAGGTCATCATTTAGTAAAGGGGGTGACGGAGAGAGAGGAGGCTTCGTCACCCACTTTACTAAATGATGACCCCTCCTGCTCTCACCTCAGCGCCGTAGCAGTGTGCTGTCAGAGTCCAGGAGCTGCCTCTCCTCCTCCGCATCTCATCCCTCCCTCATGAATGCCACTGGCATGACCCCAAGGTCGCGTCAGCGTCATTCTGCAGGCAGAGGGCACGCGTCACGGAGGAGTTAGAAGACCAGGCTCCATGACAGCGGGTAAGTGATTTACTCGGGCTTGGCAATAATCATTGGTGGGGGCCTGCATTACCTGATTAAAACTGGGGAGGGGGCTTGCAATACCTAATTAGAGGCCTGAAGGGGCATATGATGGGGCACATATAAAGGGGGGGGAGACAGGCCAAACTTCGCCTAGGGTGCCCAGGGACCTAGCACCGGCCCTGGTTCTGGTAATTATTTACAAACCATTATCTACTTCCTAAACTGTAGGAAGGTATTTTATGTATGGCTAACAGACACAATACAGACTTATGGCATTTTCCATAACATGATGCATGCACCTGTTTAACATTTACTTAATAAATTGATTGAGCAGCTTCCATTCTGGTTTTGACCTAATTAAAACTATTTGAGGAGGGGGGCCTGCAATACCTTATTAAAACTGTTTGAGGGGGAGGGGCTGCAAAACTGTTTGAGGGGGAGGGGCTGCAAAACTGTTTGGGAAGGCCTGTAATACCAGATTAAAACTGTTTGGGGGAGGGCTGCAATACCTGATTAAAACTGTTTGGAGGGGGCTGTAATATCTGATTAAAACTGTTTGGAGGGGGCTGTAATACCTGATTAAAACTGTTGGGAGAGGGGCCTGCATATTTTGTCAGTCCCGGGCCCAACAATTTCTGATGGCAGTATAGTATATTGTATATTGTGATAAGCAATGGAAAGAGTTTTGCTGAACCAAGTGGCTGTTTATTGTCAGAAAGCATACAGCATATGAAGAAATCCAGCATACAAACACAATTAAGCAAAAAAGTCCCAGGTCCCTCCTAGAACAGGGACACACATTGTTCCCTGTCTAGTCGCTAGTCATTAACTAGCACCACTTTCCCTTCCCACAGCACACAATAGCTATTTAAGCTCTCCTCTCCAGTTTTCCTGTGGCAAACTACCCTCATCTCCCCTCCCTTTGCATCACATTAACCTATAAACAGATCTGAATAACAACCATTTTGTGTATACCTTTAGCTGACCATCTGTCATCTAAACCACATATATAGTGGAATTCAGTACAACTTAGGAGTCTCCCTTAACTTTGGCAGATGTAAGTATATAAATTCGTTATTCCTATAAAGTAATCATGATAAATATCTAAATAAATAAAGTGTGTATGTGTGTGCTTTTGCTCAACTGGTTTTATGGGGTCTAGTAGACTAAAAATGAAAATGTTTGAAGGTTTGGTGGCTTATAAAAGATGAAAGCAATGTAATGAGAGATAGAGAGAGAGAGAAAGAGAGAGAGAGAGATCGATCAATGGAAAAGAGGAAGGCAATGATTTCAATTTTCAACATGTTTAGATTAGGATAGTATTGGAACATGGTTCCACTGTGTGATGTCATTTGAGATATTTTTAGGACATATGGAGATGTTTTATCCATGTCCAAATGAATGTACAAACTTCAGACATACAGACATAGTCTAAAGTTCTGATTCCCTAGAAGTACATTGAAAGAGAACATAAATTTTGAGATGTGGCTGAAATGTTTAGATATATAAAGCATGGGTCAGTTGTTTGAGTAAAACAGTTTTTGTAGTCCATTTGCTTGTAAGGTTTAGGTGTCTCCATCATAATTAAAGGTCCATTAAAAGCACATAGAAGAATATAGAATAGAAATCAGAGCTTCTTAAAAAAATGTAAGGGTTCAGAATATGGATATGTTGGTTGTACAAACATATCGGAAGTACAACATTGTTTACATTAATATTCAGGAACAGTCAAGCCATTTTTGCTTTGATTTTTTTATCCAGGAACTGGTATTGTGAGAGTACTTTTCTGAATTTTAGTCAAACTATGGTTTACAAGAATAAAATATATGAATACTTGGGCCCATTAATCTGACAAATAGATCAGCTTGATATCTAACATACTGTAAAGAATTAACAAAGGTACAGGCAACTCTTGGCATAAGAGATGGCATAAGTAGCACCAAAGGTTGTATTTAAACATAAATATTGCATATTTATTTGCATTATTTTTTATTATGTTAGTAATTTGATAGTTCACATAAATCACTAATGAGTGAAAGACTGAATAAAAATTATTTGAAAAGACCATCTGGTTTTATTTACCATAAGAAATTATAATAAACACAATTTTTGAATATATATCCTGAAGACACTGTATTCAGATACCCAGATATGAGACTGCATTAATGATTTTATTCATAGTTGTGCCAGTGTTAAAAAGTGTTTGTCTGAAACAATTCACAGAACCAATTTTTTATTCAGATAAAACATTATTTGAATCATTGCACCATAGAGTATATGTTTCCAATAGATAGTCTTCATCAGGCTGCATATATTTATTAGTCTGTACAAGAAACAATGTTGCATATTTAATAAATGCCAGTATATAATTATAATTTCTAGTAAATATGTTCCTTGTATTTAATACACATTCCAAATTCCCCTGCAAAATAAATTCAATCCACTGCAATAGTAGGATTAATAGCAAATACTAACTTAAAACAACTTGATAGTAACCTATAATTTGGAATTGATTGGTAAATGCAATTTCTGATTTAAAGCATGTGTAGACATCTCCTTCTTAAATATAATTTAAGTTTGCTACCAAAGTTAAGTAATAGTAGAATTCATGATCCTGAGTCTTTAAATAAACATTCCCGCTAACATTGTAGCCTCTTATTGACCTCAAGTCTACAATGCATGACATACATTTCTCTAGTGTTAACCAAATGTGATATCCTGCCATCAGCAATACATCTCCAAACTGTTTATTCATATGTGCAGGATTTTTTATACTTAGGAGAAATAAGGTTATATCCTCCACAGTGCTCATTTAAGCAGCAGTCAGTTTTCATTAATCAGCAAGGCAGAAAATGAATTTATAAAAACAAATAGAAAAATACTGTAGAGGGATTAAAACCACAATGAGCACACACTGCATGCTTGGCCTATGTATTAACTGATAATATTGATTACATTTATAGTGCTATAAGCATGTCCAATTATTTTTTTTTTTTTGTTCTAGATGAAAAATGCATTTGCTTGATAAAATGATGAGTAAAAAAAACTATCTATACCTGTGTTTCTGTCGGGCAAAATACAGCAATGTTTCTGTAGAATCCCAGGCAATACCTGGATGGAAAAAATAAAACATAAACATATTAGACTAATCAAAAAATGAAGTGATAAAAAGTATGAGGTATAAAAACTATAACACTGCTTTATTATTTTATTAATGAGATGCTATTAATCACACATTTTACTAAACTGCAGAAAAGGAAATGTGGAGATGTTGCCCATAGTAAACAATTACATTCTAGATGACATTCTCTAGTATGTAATAGGAAAGTGAGAGCTAGAGCCTCTCGCAATGTCTTTTGGTATTTATGCTTATGGACTGTGCCTATTCAGGGCTAATTACAGATTAATACATCTATATCCTGTCTCTCCATGATGTCAAAAGGACATTGCAGCTATTGGACAATCTTGATTGATTAATCATCCACCACTGCACAAAGACTTAGTGCGCCTTTAAGAGCCAATTAGTATGAGTTGCCATTCAGCTTAAGAAAAGGACCCACAGCGGCCCCGAAACTCCAATCACAGACTTGACTCTGTCCTCAGCTTCACTTCTCCATTCCATGTTCCATCCAGATACCCAGGAGATCTGCTATTTACAGGGAAGTGTAAGCACTGTGTTAGGGAATGCAGTCTCCTTTTTCTATGCTTCCTTCAGGTTTCCTTTTACGAATGAATACCTCTATAGCTGTGTCTATATATTTTATTTCTGTTTATATGTTTTTAAATTGACTTGTCTTTATTTTTATTAATGATATGAATACATTTTTTGAATGTCATATTCTTCCTTTTCTGTTTCTTATTGAGGTATCCGTTTGGAAACTTGGGGGGCAAAGGAACAGAGTCTCTGTATTGAAAAGGGCTACTCTAATTGTTGAAAGTATTATGAGTATCTGATATTATCCTACATTCTGGACAATTCACCATCACTAGATCCTCCTTCAGAATTGTTATTCTTAAGTGTATCTAATTTAATTATAGTAAATATTGACTGAATACATACTTTGTATCATATCAGGTTTTTATTGTTGATTCCTTATCTCCATGGACACATAATTTCCTTGTCATTAATCTTTATACCTCATATCAAGTGAACGACTTTAATTTAATTGAAGTAAAACACCATCCCTTTCCAATATTTTATTGTCATTTATATTTGATACATTATACAAATTGTGCCTTTTTAATCTGGAGTGATCATCATTTATTATATTGTCTGTGGTTATTTATTAATTCCCATGTGTTGAATATATGAGGGATTTGCCATAACTATTCACTGGTTTTATTACAACATTTGTTCACAGCACCTTTCACCATTCTTGTGCATTTTGATCTTTTCTTGGGGGTTTGGGTAAATACCCCCGTGTTGTGGGGTGAATTGCTGCAGTGACAGCACTGGGACCCACTCTCATTGCTGGTTTTGGAATCTTGAACCTCTGTTTCCCACAGCCTAACCCTAACTATTCTCTCTTTGCAGCTTAAAAATTGCATCTTGTCAAAATAGAAACATTGGGCCGGATCCAGAACTACGTCCGTCTTCCATAGACGGACGTAATTCAATAAACAATGTTGTATCAGTGTCTAAATATCGATTGCTGCAGCAGCAACATTAGTGTGTCTTAAAACATGTTTTATTCTTTAATTTGACATTTAATAGATGTTGTCCTGTACGCCCGTGTTATCATTATGAATAGAGCCTTTCATTGATTTAAAATCTCCTGCGTCATTCACCTACAGCAGCTCTGAGCTGGTGTAGGCTGGTTTGCTCACACAGCTACACAAAAGACTAATTCTTATTTTAATATAGTGGAACACCGCTTTTCACTGCCACAGATTAGACAGATGCGAACTCAGGGAGATCAGTCACTTTTTTACCGCTAACTCCAGTTATGCACATGTGCAATACTAAAAATTGCTGCACTTACAAATTGCAGAGGTCATACTGTAGATTTTCATTTATGAAAATTGTGGGAGGTTTGCATAATGAATATATAATGGAAAACTTAAACTGTAATATAGAAGAGCATATGTGCCTAATTTCAATTAATTAATAATGTTGCTATAAACCTTTTGCTGCATTTGTATAACATGCAGGGCATAGTAGTTTTCTCTAGTAACTGAGCAAAAACTTTCACCTCCTATCCCTGTACTGGCAACCAGGCTAACCTCAAATATTAATGTATTTGCGCCCACTTTCTGCTTTGTATCCCAAGCAGAAACTTGAATGTTATTTAGGGCCCTGTCTAGTGCATCAACCTCTAACACAAAATATAGTACCGTAAATACGTCAACATTTATTTTGTTTGTACTTTTAAGGTATAAAATGCAAATAATGAAATTATTAATATTAATCTACAATATACAGTATATATAAACTAAAGTACTGACACCTAGTGGAATATTAAAGCTATGATTGTTACAAAGCCATTTTTCAATTTTATCTTCTCATGGTTTAGCCATAGTCAATATATAT
>WWET01000442.1:169335-188801 GCA_011038615.1 Limnodynastes dumerilii | reverse complement strand
TATATATATATATATATATATATATATATATGTAACATACAGTACCATTATCTTCCATAAAATACTCAAACTGTATTTCCTGGTGATAAAAATAAATACATAACTTAAATTCCCAGATATATTAAAATCTCAGTGTGCATTAATTTACTTATTAATCATTACTCTGCATTAAGATGTATGAGTAATCCAAGTAATGCACAGGTTGTCTATCTGATTAAAAAACAAAACAAAAACTATAGGTTTAGCTAGGAGTACTTATAAACATCATACATATAAGTGTAAGCTAAATCTTTTATCTCAAATCACATAGAACTAATGCTTTAAATTAGGTATACCATGTATATGAACAAGGGCTCGAAGTAAGAGGATATACAGCGGTATGTCATACTGCGGTCCGCTAAGAAAATGTGATTACCGAAAAAGGAACATCCGAAAGTTCCTTTTCGGATGTCTCTTTTTTGAATACTTACCTTTTTCTACTTTTTTTTTTAATGAATGGGTGAGTATGCCGTTCAGCATACTTACCCATTCACTTTCGCAATCCGTGATATCCCTCTGCCGCACCTCCTCTGCTGCTTGCCGGACCGGGGACAGGTGAGTAAATTATTTGTGTGGGGTAGGGTCAGGTTGTAGGGGAGGGAGGGTTAGGATCAGGCTGCAATTAAGGGAGGGTTGGGGTCAGGCTGCCAGGAAGGGAGGGATAGGGTTAGGGTAGTGAGAGGGGAGGGTTAGGGTAAGAATTAGAAAATGGACTGGGGGACTATTTTTTAATAACTTTTCAGAGCACTGAAAGCTCGGACTCTGGCTGGGAGAAATCGAATTTTCGGAATTCAGATTTTCTTTGCAGGGACCCACACTCGTCATACCATCACTTCTCCCACAGATTTAATTGAAAAGCTGTAAATCTCCATTCACATTTATTATTTCTGTATTTTCATACTGCGACTGCTAAATGTCCATACCGCCACTTCTAAATTTCCACTTTGGCCACTGATATGAACTTTATACAACTTAACGTGTAATGATTTAACTTGATGTGCTATGACTTTAGCAAGTTAAAAACTGTAATGGCAAAAAAAGGAACTGTACATTTAATGATAAAATGACTGCTGTGAACCAAGAACATTAATAGTTTAGGTATTAAAAACTTGTTTCTAAAATAACATCACATATGTGGAAGGAATATGCATGTTGGATTATTATCCTAATAAATTAGGATAGCATAATTTAGAACCAGGTGCAGACTTCTGACTTTCCCCACTTCTTCATGAGGCTTGCGCATCCAACGCTTCTGTACTATCCAATCAATAAGCAATTCATTCTACCCATACTTCTGACAAATTACATTGCCGACATCTTCTGACAAAGAGGTTGGGTTTCACTTGCAAATATATGGGCCTTTACTATAGTATTACAATGTACAGAATGGGGGTACTGATTTCTAAGCCGCCATTTTATAGTCGCACAAGTTGAATAGTTAAGGTAGGATATGGATCTAGGATGTCTGTGTGTGTAAGAGTAGTGGTAAGCAGTGAGATTCCCTTCCCCTAAAACATTAGATCTTCAGATTGGTCCTTACATTTTAATTGGATATCATGGGCACTTACTTTCTGATACATTGCAGTTGCATATACCAATGTTATAAAAAAAATTAGTATATGAAATTTAACACATGCATGAATATCTGATGACTGTTAATCTGGAGAAAAATAAACAAAATACAAAGCAGTGTTTGTGAATGTCCTCATGTTATAATAATGTTATAATATATACAGTGGGGATCAGATACACTTTTTCCTTCTAAGATACTCAGTTTGTGACATGATGGGAAAGTTAGTTTGTACCCCATTAGTAAATCATTAAAACTTTGTTTATTTACCTTTTAGCAGGTGCTGGGGTAATATGCTAGCAACAGAAACAGAGGAAAGAAAATGCCCCAGCAACACTGTCATTAACCAGTAACAGACTATACAATTCTATCTGTAAAATAAAACGCAGAAATATCTGTTACACATATTTGCAAATATATGATGTTACCAGCCACCGTCAAAGACTTTCTGCTTATGGTGGTCCTAACTCTAACAATGAAATTTCCAATGTTGGGTCACATATATATGTTTTTAAATTGAGAGCTAACTTACCTCAGGAGACACCACTTAAGACTCCAAAATAGCTGCTGTTGAACAACTCCCCAACCCTCTCTTTCTATAGAATACTGAATAGGTGACATGTGTTCCGTGGTCTGATCTCTTAACTGGTAAGTAAACAAAGGTTTAATGATTTCTGAAGCTTTTTTTCAAATTTCTCTAGCAGTTGGGCCTGCCATGCATGGCAGAAGTTTCCATGATGTTTGGAAAGTTTTACTTGTAGGCCTCTATTTACTAAAAATACTAATTTGAACATTACTTACCTTAACTAGATCGATTCTCACTCGATGCAAGTTTGGCAACTTCATTCATTACATTTAATAATATTAATCCCTCTTCTGAGGCCCTGAGAGGATATGCAAGATATTCGCAGACATCGCTGGTTCTTGTAGTCAAATGAAGAATGAATTAAGTATTTTTTTTGTCCACTGTAACACTCAGTGATGTTCAGTAATCAAGTAACAAGGAACACCATAGGTGATTCCAGTGGGTACAAGATATAAGTGTGTGTGATGCCAGCCCAATTTAAGAAGACAAAGGGATATGGAGTTAGCATGGATCACCATGGATATGGCAGTTTTTCATAGTGATCAGTGCTTTGTAAATATGGATCACTTCATTTTTGTCACAAATATGGGCACCTTGAATATGTAAAAACCACTGAGTCTATAAAATGATGTGGGATTAGCAGGTTTATAAGCAGGAGCCACAAGTGACTGGATTCCAAGATAATGAGCACTGACACCACCAAGACATACTTTTGACTCCCCTGCTGGATCCTAGAACTGCAGTTTAAATGCAAGAATGGATCTGTTGATCCTTTTGCAGGCCTTGGGCCGAATTCACAGTCCCGGACGTATTGCACATACGTCCTTAATTTACCAATAATAGCTACTACGCATGCATAGTAACTATTTTACGAAATCTACGGATCATTTCGTTACGTAGATTGCGTATATGCGGTTGTGAAGATACAGGTCCTTCAGATCACTTAGACACAGGGTATATGGAAATCCAAACAGGTTTATTAATAAATATTAGAGTAATGGCTTGAAATGAAGCCCAGCACAGCCACAATAACCATACAGCAGCAGGGCCAGCCTCGTACACCAATGTTCCCCAAAGTACCAACTGTCTCGGTCACATACCTGTGGTTTCCTGTAGAGGGAGGAGGGGTTGTGGATACACTCAAAGTCCCCCCTTGGCTCTTTCTGTGGTCTGCAGGGATGTAGGACCATATATGGATTTCCTGCAGGGGGGGTCAATGCAGCTACAGCCACCCCCTCATCAATATCCTGTAATCAGGCTTACCTCTAATATAACCCACATCACACATTACACACACAATAACAACATAACTACATAACACACTCTACTACAGCTACAGAAACTCCATATTACACAGGTAGAACACACAGTACCTCATATTAATGAACAGGGCTAAAAGTACAGCCTGGGTATGGATTGGGATAAAGAGTGACTCTACTCTACGTAAAATAGTTACTACGCATTGGTAAATTAAGGACGTATGTGCAATACGTCCGGGGCTGTGAATCCGGCCCCTTGAAACTACATTGAGCAGGAAGAGTTGTGACAGTTCCTCCCTTCTTAATGAGCAGATTCCAGATGCTCTAAAAAGAGTAAAGAGTCAAATCCTTTTCTTGCTCCTTTTAACCCTCCTCTTGGAGGATTTGCCACATGGAGACTTGTGGGCACATAGTAAGCCAGGAGACCTGGAAACACATGGAGACTCAGTGGGACATAAAGACACTGGAAGCTTGGAGGGACACGAGGACACCAGTAGTTTGGGGGGACACAAGGACACCACAGGCTTAGAGGCACACAAGGACATAAGAGACTTGGAGGCATGGAATGCTGGCACAGAATACTGGATGGCTGCAACTGGCTCTGAAGACCAGGAGAAATAATCGCTCTGCCAATACCGGGAGCATTTATATTCAAGGTTAACATGGTGGTACGCAGATTGAGAGTTGGCAGAGCAGCAATCCCCAATGTGGTCATGAGGGCAGCACTGGAGACAGAAGAGCGTGGGAGCCCAAAGCTTGAGGCTGAAGGACACAGAAGCCAAGAACTTGAGGCTGAGGGACACAGAAGCCCAGAACTTGAGACTGAAGGGCATGGAAGCCCAGAACCTGAGGGTGAAGGGCACAGAAGCTCAGAACTTGAGGCTGGGGTCAAGACTGGGAATACCTCCTGGGACTGAGACACTGGGAACCCCTCCTGAGGCTGAGACACTGGATTCCCCTACTGGGGGTGCGACAGGACAAGGGTGAATGAAATGTTCCAGACTTGTGCAATACAAACAAAGATCAGATTTCATACGAAATTTTCGCTCATTCTTCATGCATGTTGATTTCAAAGTAGAGGTTGCAGAAACACAAGGAACAGAAGGAGAGTCTATGAAGGTTTTGGGTGAGGAAAAATCTTTCACAGAACTTGACAATTTCTCCAATAACACCGGAACATAAAACATAAAGTACCCTAGACTCATGCGGAGCCAGAATTGGTGAAGGAAAAGAGAAGACGTAGTTAGGCTGGTTCAAACTGTCACAAGTATGGGTACTTTGAATATATAAAAATCACTGAGTCTTGGAATTACATGGAGTAGGTAGAGTTGTGACAATTTTGATGCAATAATGTTTTCACATGCCCATAATAATTATAGCTGAAATGTTCCCAATTCCAAACCAGGAATAATTTTTTTTTTAAATAAAGGTATATAAAATTGCTCTTTAGTCTGGGCATGCTTTATTTACGCAATTGACAATGAATACATGTGCGGAAGTGCCTCACGGATGGACCTGGGAATCGCACGTTTATACATATGTCCGGATATGCAACGCAAAAATATCCACGGAAGAATTTAAAGAAAAATGGGTGGGGGGAGGCATTTAAATGAAGGAAAGTGGGTGTGATTATCATGATACGCACGTACGGAGGACATATACGCACGGGACTGCACATGGAAAGCTACAGGTGGTCTATGGAGGCGAAAGTCTCAGAGAGAGGCCAAGAGAGGGGAGTGTTATGGATGTGAGGGGGTTTGGCCTGCTCCGTGCGTGCGTATAATTGCGGCCCGATCTGGAAATGGATCTCTGAATACGGCCCATAGTTAGTATAGTTAAGTAATCATTTTTATATTTATATTCGAAGGCAGAGATATCAGAGAGTATATCTGACTCTATACTTCTCAATGGGCATGGCTTTATGATAAACATTAAGCTTTATTTATGGAAGAATTTTCTACAGTCCTTGTCGGTTTCATTGTATGCTTCCACTGGGTACTATATATGCAGTATGCTGGAATAATAAGCAATTCACTAACACCAATCTTTATTTTTCACTCAACCTCACATGTTTTGGCTATATATTTAGGGAGTTGGACCTTCCTGGTTGAATTTAATTGCTGCAATTTTAACAAGAATTTGATGTGTATTTACACTCTCTTTTATATATCATTCTGACTTTGCTGGGCCGTATTCAGAGATCCGTTTTTGAGGAAAGTTCCGTGCGTATTTTTAGAATCGGATCGACTGCGCATTAGCTGCGCATGCATAGTAACTTTTATACGCTGTCAACATAGAGGTTAAGCGCGGAAATACCTAAGGGACGGGCTTGTGAATCGGGCGTGGAAAAATCCGCACCTAAGTTCGACGTAAATATACGCACCGAAGGATTAGCATAGAAAAAGGCGGGGGGGAGCATTTAGATGATGGAAAGCGGCCGCGCTTACAGTTATAGGGCCGCAAAAATATACGCACCTAAGACACATAAGGTCGGAAGTGAGTGCGGCTAGTTAGGGCAAGTCAATGCAGGTCTAAGTCTACGTGATAAGTCCGCGCGGAGAAACCAAGGGGAGTGATTGGGATTTTGGTGGGTGTAACTTGATCTGTTTTGCTCCGTAGGTGCGTATATTTTTGGCCCGATCGCAAGACGGATCTCTGAATACGGCCCGCTATCTCATGCCTGCTGCTAAAACTGCTGGAAGTGAAGCTCCTACCTCCTATCAGTATTGTCATTTCTTTATTTTTGCATACCCAACTTGAATATTGTCCGCGAT
The DNA here is from genome assembly GCA_011038615.1 of Limnodynastes dumerilii. NCBI lineage: Eukaryota > Metazoa > Chordata > Amphibia > Anura > Limnodynastidae > Limnodynastes > Limnodynastes dumerilii. The sequence goes on along the minus strand of WWET01000442.1, from coordinate 182,573 downwards.
AGATTGATAGATAACCTTTGTATCGGAGTACTAATAGAAACAGTTTTTAAAAAAAATAATGTAAGTATTCCATTCCGTAACAGTTCTGACACAGTTCTGACATTGCTAGCTGTGTGACTCCAGATTTAATCCGATTTGTTACTTTGGTGCTTGTAAACTGACCATAGTTTTTTTATGTTTTGATTTGTTTTGTTTTATTGTGTTATTTCTTTTTTACATTAGAAACTATTTAAGTCTATTAAAATAGATGCTGGCAAAATGTAATCTATCAGCAACTGCAGTCACTGAATCCAATGAAGCATAAATTGCATTTTTATTAATCCACTCTGTTCTTTATGTTTTTTAATATGTGAATATTATTTTCACATTGTGATTAATCTTTCACAACATCAACTCATATCCACAGGGTATGTATTTATAACAATTTGAGACACAGGTACAGCAATGTAAATATAATCTTACAGTGGTAACCCTCGTAAATCACTGTGTAGCCTAAGGACTCTGAAAATACAGGTTAATACGACCTCTAAAGTGGCTTAAAGTATATTCACATTATACTACACAGAGAAAGAAACAGCTTTTCTGATTCACTATCCTTCCCAGAACAACTTTTATTTGCATGGCTAAAAATGAACAGTGCTGAGTTAATTTGTGGGAGTCTTAATCCCATGGTAACCAGAAGTGGCCTGCTGTGCAGCACAAGATTATTCTACTTTCAGTATAAAATCTTTCATTTCCTCTATAGCTGAATTCTGCTCTGCTTCATCCATTATTCCTTACACATATTCAAGTTTTAAAAAACTTTCAGAGGAACTTTCTTGCATAGAATATAAAATATATCATAGATAAATGTATGTATTTTTACTATCCAGTAAGTAAGTATATATGTGTGTGTGTGTGTGTGTGTGTGTGTGTGATATCTTTCCAGAAGTGTTTTAACCTGAATTAAATAACTTTTTCAATAATGTCTTCAACTTTTACATTTACCCTACATAATGAATTTAGCTCACATAAGAAAATAGAAGTGTAGGCTGTATGGGGTATATTTACTAAGCTAAATTTTGCTCAAAGCGCCCAAACTCCTGGGACTTTGCCGGCGAATATGCAAACCCCATATTCACTAAAGACAAAGTCCCGGGACTTAAGCCTTTAGCAAAATCGACCAGGCAAACATCGCTGGACAAAAATCGTCCAGATGTTTGCCATATAAAGCTTAGTGATTGCTGTATTCACTAAAGGCAATTTTACTAAATCTCCTTTAGTTCGTCAGTAAAGTGCTGAAAAACAAAACACCTATTGTGTGGGGCGCTTTCATTGAAAACGCCCCACACTGTACCTGTAAAACACATGTCAATATATTTGACGTGTTTTTCTCTGTCCAAAAGACAAACACAGCATGTTTGGAATGCTTAGCATGGCTGCGCTGATAGAACTACAAGAGTGGCAAAAAAACATACATACTAAACAATTTCAAACATGTTATATTAAAATAAACATTTACAATCCATAATATTGCCCCCTACCATGTAAAATTAAGACAGGTGGCCACACTGTTTTTACTAAACTTCTTGTAAACTTAAGTGTGTTGCATAAAGAAAAAAATAATATTTCTGACTCACCGTTTAGCTGTTCTCATTCTTGGGAAGAGTTGCTGGTAGTTTATTCTTTCTTTGAAGTAATTCTTCTCCTGTAGAATCTTCTCTGCTTGCTTGGAGAAGATGTTCCGGTCCCTCCTTCTGCTCTTCGGCCTCTTCTGGCACTTGCCCCGACGACATGCTCCCTCCTCTTCTTGAGCGCCGCTATTAATGACCATTCAGTCAGTAGAGGGCACCCTTTTATAGAAAATATGATCCTTTCTATAGAAAAGCACAGCGATTTACCCCTTGAATAATCAATGCATCTCGACGGAGCTTTGAAAAAGCGCCAGAAAAGCGGTGATTAGAGGCTGAAAATCGCCAGAAACGCGCGGCGAGATGTATCGATTTGAAATTGCTTTATAAAATCGAGCTTAGTAAATATACCCCTATGAGTGTCTCACATTTTTTTTTTATAAAAGGGTTAAGAGAATTTCATCTATAATCCTCAAACATAAAACATGAAGTTTTACAATTTTTAATGGTATTAATCAGATTTCAACAGGATCATCGTAGGAGATCCAAAATAGGTTGAACTTGATGGACTGTTGTCTTTTTTCAACCTCATCAACTATGTAACTATGTGATTATGTAACTATGTGATTGATTTTCGGGCTTCTGCGCTGCCACATTTTCTTTCTCAAACTATAATAAAATACCTGAAAAGTTTAGCTTACCCTCTGCTAACAAGCCTTGTGAGCGTCTTATTGGCCTTTCTATTCTGTTTTTGACCATTTTAAGACCCCAAGCCAGTTATGTCATTTTGAGGAGTAATCATATCCAGAGGTTTTTGTTTTTTTAAATCTATATTTAGCAATCATGTATGTGTGTATGTGTGTGTTTATGTGTGTGTGTATATATGTGTGGGCTGGCATACTCAGTTGCCAGCCTGGTATGGCAGAATGACCAAATACATACTGATACAAGAATAGTGGCACTCAGAGATTATTAGAGTAAAGCACTACTGTAGGAGCCCAGGGCTTACAGCGTTTTCCGTTTTAATGATAAAAGTTTTGCCATTAAAACTGAAACCCCGAAAGCCCTGTATTCCTAGTACTATGCTCTAATAACTCCAAGTACCGCTCTTTGTGTGTGTGTGTGTGTGTGTGTGTGTGTGTGTGTATAATATTGGTGTGTGTGTGTATTCCTCAGATCTCTAATGTACACCACCATACAATTTTCAGTTTGACGTGATATTCCTCTATTAAAAGAAGAACATATAATTTGCTAATTAAATAAAATGGTAAAGTGTTATATTATGTCCAAATCTTGGCATTGAAGCAGGGAAGCAATGATCATAGTTATCACTTATAAATGGTGAGTTTGGAACAGCATAGACCACTTTACCATTTAATTTAATAACCAATTATAATGTACTCCTCTTAGGCTAAAAATACTCCTTAAAAATGCTATGAGGAGTATTTTTACTCTGGCAAAAGAACATGTAGCGCGATCACTGGTCATACCACCAGCGCTGCGCTGACCCTGTATAAAAACACTGCGCAGAGAGGAGAGTGGGCGGTCCGCCTGGTACCGTGACCCACCCCTTCCTTTCATCTCAGTCAATAGAGTAACTCTAGTGACTGAGTCAATCATTACAGGAGACAGGAAGTACTTTACCTGTACTGTACTTTACCACACACAGGCTAGCTTACACATTAGAGGACCATAAAATGTGCATGTCAGGCAGGGAGTACTGAGGGAGGGGACTGGTGACACATGATGGAAGTTCTGGGTGGCTAGGAAGACATGATGGGGATCCTGGAGGGGCTTGAGACAAATGATGGGGATCCTGGGGGGACTGGAGAGATATGAATACTGGTGAGCTGGAGATGAAGAGGAGGAGCTGATGAAAGGGATAGAGAAATGGTAAACAGAATGTGGCACTAGAGTACATCTAATGTGTGTGTGTGTATATATGTGTTTGTATATGAATGTATATGTATATTGGTTTAAACATATATAAAATGGTTTAAACTTGAATGCACAGCTGCGCCCCCAGTGGTTTGACCACGCCCTAGTGAGATGACCACACCCCCTTTTTGCGGCGGCACATTCACTCCTATTGCATACCAAGATGGAAGGGTTGCACCAAGTTGAGATAGGACACCAAGGGGATAGCTAAATTCTTACCCCCCGACTAATAAACAAATTGCGACACCCACACCATATATATATATTTTTGTTATTTGCCCCAAGTTCCATTTACCCTAGTTACTCCCCTGGGCATAACATTTATGAATTGTTGGAATTTGAACTTATATAATTCCATATTAAAATGACAAATGAATGTACATCAGAAAAATGTGTTAAGGTTGTATAAGTTGACATTGCATCGACCTCTAGGTGTGCAATCAAAACAGGCATCACAGAGCAAACAAAATGTAAGAGTCCTACAACTAATTATAAAAAATGTATGTTATGTACTTACAATTACTTTATTAATATTACTTTAATACCATTACTTTCAAAAGCATGTGTAATTGTGGGACTTCCGATGGGCATCACGCGTGAATGGCCACGTTTTAGTGAAACTCCGTCCTGTCCGCATGTAACCTGCCGTTTTACCACGGACAATCAACAATTTTTTTTTTCATTAAACATATTTAAATTAATGTATAAAGAAATGTTTTCTATAGTGTTAAAGGTCTAATGTCATTAAAAACATATATACAAGATGCATAGGCTAGTACCAAACCATATATAAATCAACTTAAGAGTGGTAGGGGGCTACCTTATTTTTTTCCATGCATATGTATACTTCCACAAAGGCAATTAGTCCTAACTTAAGAGGAACGCCCATACTGTCCATTAGAAGCCCGTGTGCAGCTCATTTGCATTAAGAGTCTTGCCCCTCTAGCCACGCATGCGGGACTAATTCTGTGCCGATGTGTCAGCACTAATCAGCACTAAGTCAGCCATGGTTTCCATATATTTTGAGTTCTGGGTATGCGCAGTTTAACTGGCCGTAAAAATATGCACGGAAATTCAGCACTAACTTAAGTCTGAATTAAGCCCAAAGCGCTCAAGAGTAAATTAAAAGAATTTTGTCTGGTGTCGGGAATTAGGGTTCATTTTGATAAATCATCTGCTTTGTACTTGGCTCCCAGAATAATGAAGCCGACCTGAGAAGTAGTTATCCCGTTGACCTGGACCAAACATTCTACCCTGTATCTTGACATAATCCTCCCTAAAACTGTAGGAAATCTTTACCATCTTAATTTCTCAAGACTGATATTCCATATTGAATTGGTAATATCAGGCTGGAATTGGTTATGCCTTTAACTAGGGGATATGATTAACCTACTCAAAATGGTGATCTTCCCTAAGTTACTTTACCCCTTACTTCTTTTGCTTCTCAGTCAAAAAGATATTAAGAGAATACAAACCAGATTCAGATCCCCGCATGCATTACGTGCGTGTGGGGGTCCGTAGGTAAGCGCACGTTAAGTTTTATGATTAGGTCTGCGGCCTGTGTATGGTGGGTATACGACCTTTGTAAATGCTGGGTCTGCCCTTTATATTTGGGAACAGAAGAAACCTAGCATTAGCATGCTAAAATTGCCACAAACCAAAATGCAAGGAGAAAGAAAGTACCTAATATGACAGGTTACAACCAGGCAGCCCAACTCTGTCATTTACAGGATTGGGTGACTAGTTCAGAAACTTACACTAATACTACTTTGAATCAGCAATTTCTCTCTGGAAGTAATCTTTTGGCATTTCTTCACATTCACAATGGGGAAGTCCCTGATCATACTGCCAATAATTCTTCAGACATGTCAGTTCTCCGCTTGTGGTTACAATTGTCACATAAATATCAGTTAAACCCTCACTATTCCTTTATCAAGGCAAAAAAACTCTTACGCGTTTCTCCGTCTGTAAGACAGTTTCATCAGAGAGTATCTTTACAGGATTGGGTGACTAGTTCAGAAACTTACACTAATACTACTTTGGATCAGCAATTTCTCTCTGGAATTAATCTTTTGGCATTTCTTCACATTCACAATGGGGAAGTCCCTGATCATACTGCCAATAATCCTTCAGGCATGTCAGTTCTCCGCTTGTGGTTACAATTGTCACATAAATATCAGTTAAACCCTCACTATTCCCTGTTTTTGCCTCTCTTAGGAATGCCAAACTTCCAGGATTGCATGGCTGCTCACCCTTTCACACAATGGGCATGAGAGGGAGTGACTCTAGTTGGCAGTTTGGTGGACAAAGACAATAGTGACCTCTTACATTCACCCAGGTGAAGGATAAATGTAAAACATTCCTCTATTTGAACATGGATAATCTTGAGACTCAACACTATCTTCAGACTCAAGCCTAATAATTAGAATGTTTTCGAATTTAGATTGAAATATTAGACTTGATGCATTATCCAAACAACCGATACAACGCAATATCTGTACACTATACGTACTTGCAACCTAGTAAAGTAGGTATTCTTTTATGGGTGAAATGTTTCCCTTATATTTTGGTTGAAGAGATACTCCGGGCCTCAGCAAATGCATGCCGCTTACTGTCAGCTATGACGTATCAAGAAATGTTTAATAAGATCACTCAGAGAGCACACATCTCTCCCTTGAGAGGTTATCAAATGGGTATAATTGATAACCACATTTGTTCTAAATGGTAGACTCCTTTCCTTTAATGGCCTCTTGGACAATTTGGCCCATTTTTTTCAACACAAAGCAATATCTTTACACTATATGTACTTGCAACTTGGTAAAGTAGATCTTCCTTTATGGCTGGAACGTTTCCCTAAAAATTTGGGTGAATAGATACTCCAGACCTCGGCAAATGCATACCGCTTACTGCCAGCTATGACATATCAAGAATTATTTAAGAACACTCACTGACCATACATTTCTCCCTTAAGAGGCCATTAAATGGGAATAATTGATTTGCAAGCTGCGGATCTTAATCATTGCTTTTGGGACTGTCCAATGATCAAATATTTTTGGATAAAGGTTTAGAAATTCACAATTAATTTTCTGATAGACTTCTTTCCTTTGACGGTCACTTGGGCAATTTTAGCCATTTTCCCTAAAAATACGAATTTTTCTCACGAGAGTAAAAAACTACCATTAGTTATTTCGGCTGCTGCATGTAAATGCATTCTTCAATCCTGGTTGCAGTCCACACCTATGGCCATGATTTTATTCAGAGAAAAGCTCTTTTATGCATTTAAAATGTACTGGATGGGACATCCCTTCATAAGGAAGATTGGAAGGTTTAATCAATATTTTATCTGAGATTGTTAAGAGAAGAGTGTGGAATTGTTTTCCTAATACTTATTGCTTTGAGCTGCGGATATATAGTAGAGGGTGTGGGTCCCCATCGAAAACTACCCTATTTCGATAAGCCAGTTTGGAACTGGCTGGGAAATCAATTGCTTCTACCTTGAAGAGGCAAAGCAATCGATCCGCAAACATGATACTCCGAAAGGTAAGTGAAAAGTCTAACTGCTACCCTCTTCCTAATCTTTACTCTAACCCACCCCCGTCTATTACCCTAACCCTCCCTTCCCCACAGTCAGACCCTAACTCTCTCTTTCATGCAGCCTGACCCTAACCCCCCCTTCCATGCAGCCTAACACTAATCCTGCTTTTTCTGCAGCCTGACCCTAACCCTGACCCTCCCCTTCCATGGTCTTAACACTAACCTTCCCTTTCCATGGCCCTAACCCCTTCGTTACCCGCAGCCTGACCCTAACCCTCCCTTCCCCAGAGCCTAAACTTAACCCTCCCCCTAACCCTTCAAAAGTCCCCAGCGAGGTTTCGCACCTCTCCATTTGTGTCATCGCCGGGTGGCAGGTGTGTCGGGTCCGGCGGGCAGTGCTTTTGAAACAGAATAGGTGAGTATGCTAATCGGCATACTCACCAATTCATAAAAAAAATTCTAGAATGGCTGCCTATTTGAAATAGAGACAGCTGAAAAATAACTTTTTGCTGTCTCTACTTCTCATAGACATCCATTGTGCCGGGGACTCGCACTGAATAAAGGTTTTAAAAAGACCATGGTCGAATGTAGAAGGTGCAGCAAATAGTGAACAATATGTAACAGCAGCAGGGGGCTATTTAATAGTAGTTATCACAGGGGTTCCAGCACAGGAAAGAGCGTGGAGAATTAAACAGACTAGTTTGTCTACTGTATATAATTTTTTTATAGAACCTCTGTTTAGGTGAGAATTTGCAGCTGTTGTATAAGCCCACACCTCTATGGCAATACAGTAAGTAAAGATACTGTAGGCTAGGTGCGGTATTCACAATCTCAATGCTTCCAGCACCATGAAACCGCAGAGGGGGATACAGACATGGATTATCTGTGTGAAGATTTACACAAGTCCTCCTCCAAAGGACATGAAAGTGAAGTAAAGGTCACCAAATGCAGTTGGGTCCTAGTATTAAGTAGAAAAACTATAGGCAGGGTGCAGTACTCACAGTGCAGGTATAAGCAGTGGTGGTCAGCAATACCAAACCTCAGTATTTGCAGGCAAGGACTGTGACAAGTAAAGTGACATAGAGAAGGAAATTGTGATATGCACAGAAGGCTCCCAAATCGTTGGTGAAAGAGTGGATTATAACTCCCAGGGGAAGGAGCACCCTTGGTACCTCTGCCTCTCATCCATCACCATCCAGATGGTGACTGGATGCACCCTCTGTTTGGCGCCAAAAGGGACACATGGAAGCTCTTGGCTTTGAAGGAGCCTCTCCCCATCTCTCCTGGCCAGCCTCAAGTCCAGCACGGGCAGCAACAGTCCTCAAGGGGTGTGCAGCCAAGTTTCATAGCCCCAGACACCAGCAGGGACAGGAGCCTCTCCACACGTCACACCTCTGCAGAGTCCCGCTCCCAGTTCACCTTTGGGACACCACCAAGTGCTGCAACATCACTTTCATAGATGACAGGTAACGCAGCAAGTCAAGAGGAGCTATCATGACTAAGAATGACAATAGGTAAATAGTTGGATGAATAGTTGGATGAAAAAGCCCAAGCGCTGAGAAAATGGCAATATTGCAGCTAATCCACACTTATAAGGGTCTACTGGCCCTTAAAAAGTAAATGAGAACCAAAGGGATGTAAAGTGGGATAGGCGCTGTATTGTCCTCTAATAAGTGCTGATGAAAGTGCATATATTATTATAAAATAACCAGTATGTGTAATACTAAATTGCTCCAATAGTATCACCAATAAAGGAAACAATAAGAGGGATAAAAAAGAAAATAGGTTATTCGCATAGACATCCATTGTGTCGGGGACTCTCACTGAATAAAAAATGTTTTAAAAAAGACCATGGTTGAATGTAGAAGGTGCAGCAAATAGTGAACAATATGTAACAGCAGCAGGGGGCTATTTAATGGTAGTTATCACAGGGGTTCCAGCACAGGAAAGAGCGTGGAGCAGTAAACAGACTAGTTGGTCTACTGTATATAAATTTTTTATAGAACAGCTGTTTAGGTGAGAATTTGCATCTGTTGTATAAGCCCACACCTCTAGGGCAATACAGTAAGTAAAGATACTGTAGGCTAGGTGCGGTATTCACAATCTCAATGCTTCCAGCACCATGAAACCGCAGAGGGGGATACAGACATGGATTATCTGTGTGACGATTTACACTAGTCCTCCTCCAAAGCACATGAAAGTGAAGTAAAGGTCACCAAATGCAGTTGGGTCCTAGTACTAAGTAGAAAAACTGTAGGCAGGGTGCAGTACTCATAGTGCAGGTATAAGGAGTGGTGGTCAGCAATACCAAACCTCAGTATTTGCAGGCAAGGACTATGTAAAGTGACATAGAGCAGGAGATTACAAGGTGATATGCACAGAAGGCTCCCAAATCTTTGGTGGAAGAGTGGATTATAACTCCCAGGGGAAGGAGCACCCTCAGTACCTCTGCCTCTCATCCAACACCGAGCTGCAGCTTTTCAAGATGGTGACTGGATGCACCCTCTGTTTGGCACCAAAAGGGACACATGGAAGGAGCCTCTCCCCATCTCTCCTGGCCAGCCTCAAGTCCAGCAAGGGCAGCAACAGTCCCCAATGGGTGTGCAGCCAAGTTTCATAGCTCCAGACACCAGCAGGGACAGGAACCTCTCCACACGCCACACCTCTGCAGAGCCCCGCTCCCAGCTCACCTCTGGGACACCACAGAGTGCTGACTAAGAATGAAACCACTGGGACCCCTAAAAGAAGGATATTTGGCCAGATTTTGTAGGAGCCGAGGAGACTTGCATCCTACTTCACCCCAGTCCAAGCCATGCCCCCCTTCAGCCCAGTGTCTTATTATCTTAGTACATCTTATTAATTAAGAATAAAAATTCTTCCTAATATATATACTACAACTAAGCACTTTTATTGGAAATGGATGTGGATTAGTAGGTATATAATATTTTGAGTCAAGCTGGGTACACACAAGTACAATTTTCAGCAAATCACAACCAATATAGAAGTGTTTATGCACCTACAACTGGTTAGTCCATTACATCTCCTAATGCATTATGTAAATCCATCTCTGAGATGCAATTGCACAGCCAAATAGTGGAAGAGTGTGTACAGCAACACAACCACTTTAGCAGATGGTTATGGCAGATGCAGATCTGAGATCTGTAGGTAAGTTGATAATTTGTGTTCACATACATTGGGTGTTACATCTGCAAGCTCAGTTTCCAGTAGGATTTTGTAGAATTGGGAGTTGGATCCTTGGAGTATTGTATAGGTGTGTGTGAGGTTAAAAAATATAGGTGATTATTTTAAAATAAAGTTTTTCTTCACATATATTATTAAGATATATAACTTCTGCAGTCACAAGACAAAGTTGGCCAGGCGCCTGAAACAAGAATTCCAGCGTAAGAGATTTTCATGAAGACGAAAAAAACATGGCCAAACTACGTCAGTGAGCTGCCATCAGCAAGATTGAATAATTGCTTATTATGCTATATTTTGTATTTGTGCACATATTAGAAACATTGTATAGTTTTTGTATGTAGTGGAGAGATCAGCTTTCTGTCTGTCTGTGTTAACTACAAGCACAATCTTTGTTAACAATAATTGTAAGAAACAAGTTGCAGGACAAGATACATTTTGCTGAGAACGTCAAAAACTAATGAAGCCCACCCATAGAAACGCCTATCAATATGATGCATAACACACGCCCTATTAACAATGTTTTAAACTGTATAAATAAAGAAGTCTTGGGGGGTGTCCCCAGAGCTGAGTTGTATTCATCACCGAGTGTGAATGGGTCATTATACTCTCCAGTCGACCATAAACAGAAGCAGATTTCCCAGAGTTCAGAGAGTTCAAGCCTCTCAACCCCAACATGTGTAACAGTAAATGCATCATATACCATCTCACCATTGCATCTTAGATAGTGGATACAGTTCCACTGTCCCCATTCCCTCTCCTTCTCAATTCTCCTATCACTTTGACAACCTAAAAATCAGATGGAGTATGCACTGTGAGTATGCAAGCGATAATGGAATGGATAGTATTTAGTACAATTGGAAATAATAAATAACATTAAAAAGTTAATCGCCATGAAAAAAAAATCAAAACAATGATGATCTCTACTCAGCTGATAAATAAATAAAATATGAATGAAGGAACCTTAAGAAGAGATAATGAATTATAAAACCTTGCTACAGTTAATATTAAACATTCATACATAAATAAATAGATAAACAAATAATGAATTATTATACCAAGGGAAGTGGGATTTGGCAAAAAAACTACTTTCATATGAAGCCAACCAAACTCAAAAGGTCAATTCATTTATAAATAAATACGCAAATATATAAATAAGAAAGTCCGCAGAAAGTCCATACAATTCTAAAGGTTATCACTTTAAATCACAGGAATGTGAACACTGAACAGACTACAGCTGAAGAAATACTGTTGCGAGTCCCCACTGCGATGGTACGCATTGCGAATTAGGGACTGCCGAAAGCTGATTTTCGTCTGTCCCTATTTCGAATGCAAGCCCTCTCAGAATTTTTTTTAATGATTGGATGAGTATGCAATTCACATACTCAACCATTCACTTTCGTAAGCGCCACCACCGGGGACCACCGTGGGGTTAGGCTGCGGGGGGGGGCTTAGGGTTAGGCTGCGGGGAGAGACTTAGGGTTTGGGTTAGGGAGCGGGTTTGGGGAAACTCACCTTTCAGAGCACCGTGTTTGGTGCTCTGGGGATCGATTGCTATGCCTCATCGAGACATAAGCAATCGATATCTCAGCCAGTTCAGAACTAGCTGGGAGCGAACAGCCCTTTCGAAATAGAGCCTTTTGCTACAGGGACACACACTCGTTTGAACTCCACTGTCACTCCCCTCTCTCGTGCAGACTTTAGGTCATATGTCTTAGGTGTGTCGTGTGATCGACCGTCCATATGACAGCTGAATTCTCTCGGAAGTATAAATACACTCTGTAAAATTTACATACTTTTGGCGAGCAGATGGGATGGTCCGTCCGGTCGGACAGAGCTCCTATCATACAGATAAGATATCTGTCCACCCCATCTCCTTCTCCATCTTTTTAAGAGACTTAAAAAACTATTGTTATTTTTTTATTTTCAGTCTTGTTTTATCACATCTTTGTCACTTGCAGCATTTTAAATTCTAGATATAGATGCGTATTGTTCTCTCTTAATTGGACATGCCAGGCCATGCTTCCCCACTATTTTGTGCCCCTACAATAATACAAAGTATAACATGAAACAAATGAAAAACCCAACTGACAATGACTTCCCATAATGCCATAAGTCAGAGAGCTGTTCACCCGCTGTACAGGCTATTGTTGTGACACGGCTGTCCCTATCTCTCCCACACACATCGGATTCTTTTCTCCTCTCATTATACCTTTCTCTTTCACCCTGTATGTTTTATCATCTTGTACCCTCTCTAGTTTCCTTTCTTTCCCTGATTTCGCTCTTGTAAAAAAAGTCTAAGCCTGACATTCCCTTTGTGTTTTGCAATTACCTTTACCTTTCTTTATATTCTTTGAAAACTCTTTATGAAAAAAAAAAGTTGAGAAAAACACAAATTAAATGAATGGAATACAGTGAGGAGCATATACAGCACAATAACTTGAACTGTGTGGTCAATGTCAAGAGATTCATAAAGCATAGATTTCTATTACATTATTCTACATAATGACTGCTCAGTTTAAATAGACACAATTGATATATGAAATAGATGATTGTGGAGTTGTTACATTGGAACCAAGGACAGGAGACTTTTTATCACTTATTATTTACATGAAGGGTTACAGCTAAGTCTCACAATTAAAAGATTAAGTACATTGTTTTTTTTGAAGACAGATTAATTGTTTTATATTCCACTGTGTGTATTGTATTTAGTGTTGAACAATAGAAGCACTATGTTGGCGTGGGATGGGAAATACATTAGGCAAACAACACTTCCATGGATATAACAATTCTCAAATCCATCTGTATACATGTAGGGGGTGATTCAGAGATGCGATTGCGAAAAGATCGCAAATATACGCACCTTAGCTAAGATCTTAGCAGGTTCCAGCCCACTGCATAAACAGTCACTCCCCTTGCAAACAGCGGCGGATCTTAAAGTTAGACCACCATTGACTA
>WWET01000442.1:139962-151706 GCA_011038615.1 Limnodynastes dumerilii | reverse complement strand
ATCATTTATTTATTTTATAATTATTAATAAAATTTAAATTATAGTTAATATATATTTTCAAATTTTTTTATTTACATGGTCACATTCTGTGTTATCAAGCGGTCTTCCTATATATACTCCCCTTTCCCCCCTTAGTAACAGCTATTAGGGGAGAAAAAAGGGGTATATGGGGAGACATCTATAATACTCATACTAATACCATCCCAAGATGGTGTTCTATATAGTATCGGCACAGATTGTTAAAATCCACGCCAACAGTTAGTAAAAGCCGGCACACTTTCAGTAGAGTGGGCTAGCAATTGGGCTTTTCACATGAAAATTGCCTTTATCTCATGAAATTGAAGTTATCACAGTTTTGTAAATGGAGCACATAGTGTTTAATATACTTAAATATCTGACATGAACAATCAGTTAGTGTCACAAAAGGGAGTCTAATAGTTTAAATGGGAGTGTGGCAGCATGTCTTGTAGACTGTAGACTGAAAGATGGCAGAGACACAAAAGTAACAAATTACTTAAGAAAATGCTAGCAATACTATATTAAATATTGTAACTTATCAAGAAGAAATTGAATATGAGATTTATAATCCAACGTCTTTTTTCAGAATATACAGTATTTTAAGTCATATTACTATATGCTTTAATAAGTTTTTTCTTTTGTATTTGCATGACAATGCTTATTTTAAAATCAGCTATATTTTATAAATCCAGGGGGAAAAAATTGAAAGGATTTTACACTGTGTAACAATTTTTAGAACACCTGATAATGATTAGAATATGTGACAAAGGAACTTTAATAATCTTAATAAAGATAAAAGCTTTGTATACTCTTTTCCAATTTTCCGGTCATGGATATAAGATCCAATCTATGCATACACACCTTTCCACTTGCTGTAGCTATTATTTGGCTGTGCAGCTGCCACTCACAAACATGTTTACAAAAGCAAGGTGAAATGCATCCACTTGGGCCGTAAAGTAAGGAGGCGAGGTGCAAGTAAGGATGGGGAGGCTTTCCCTGCTAAACCATCCCAGCCAGCACCTTACTTCATTGGCATTGGATAACCTATTCAATTGATATTTTTTATTGGAAGTCTGGGTAAGATGGATGCCAGCAGTTTATGTACCATGAAATCCACTGGCTCTATTCAACATCTACAGCTTACATACTGTATGCAATTCATAGCTATAAACTAAAGAAATAAGACCTTAATTCCAAAGGATCATGTCAAACAAATCTTATTGATTGTAGGCTGGATCCAGAACTGAACTTAAATTCGATAGAATCCATTGAATTTGATATCAAGAGTTTCATAGGTATGAGGGGATTACAAACCCCCTGCACTCCCCTTACATGTATGGGCTTTCCGCATACAGGACCCTACCTTAAGTCTTTGTATGCAGAAGGCCCACATATGGAATGGTGGATGGTAAGAACTTTGGAATGCCCTAACTATAGGATTTCCATTCCATAGCCCACTCAAGCAGCGTATCTCATTCCATGGTGAGTGGTTTTATTATGCATTCACAGTATAGACAGATAGGAGACTTATATATGCAGCATACATAAGTCTCTTATCGTTATTAGTTATGGATCAGGTCCAGTGTCACTAAAGTAGTAGATCAAGAGGGAGCTTTAGGCATAGCTTATCTAGACTTCAGTAGGGCTTTTTACGATGTCCAATGTCGCAGACTTTTAAATAAGCTGGAAAATTTGGGATTGGGCTCAAAGGTAGTTGCGTGGATACGAAATATTTCTTTTTCAGATGACAGAAATATATGTAATAGGGTAGACACACCAGGAGGGGTAAGCATAATGAGGGATAATGTAAATAGACTAAAGGAATTGTGAAGAGTTTCGGAACTGCAGTTTAATGCCAAAAAATGCAAAATCATCCACCTGAGGCACAATAGGTAGAGGAATTAGTAGCGGAAGGAAAGAAGTAGTAATGTCCCTTTATAGGTCATCGCTACAGCCTTACCTACTGTGTTCAGTTTTGGAGGCCATATCTTCAGAAAGACATAAATACATAAGAGACAGTGCAAAGAAGGGCAACTAAAATGGTCCATAGAATGTGTCACAAAACACACCAAAAAAGACTAGAAGAAATAAACATGTATAATTTAGAGCAGAAACGGGAAAGGGGGGGGATATGATTGCAGATTTTAAATATATCAAGGGATGTAACCAGATAGAATGGGGTGGTATCATTCAAAGAAAGAGGTGTAATAGAGCATAAGGGTATGCATATTAACTGGAGGGTGGTAGGTTTATAGGAAATGTACAAACAGGTTCTTCGCTGAAAGGGTAACTAATAAGTGGAATAACTTCCCATCTGTGGTGGGAGAAGTTAACACAGTAGAACAGTTTTAACATGCTTAGGATGAATATAAGGATATTCTAAATCTCAAACTAAATTAAGACAATACTTAAAATGTGTACATCACTCCAACATTGTGCTGTATTCTCTGCAATTTAAATTTTTATTTAATTCAGCGTATACCTATGCCAAATTCAATATGGTTGTTCTCTTTCTTCAAATTTTCATCTAAAGATCAATAGTACCTAAATTAGATCCAGTAAGCTTATTCCAATTAGAATGTATTATTTTCACCTCTGCAATTATATGTAGATATATGATATGTAGATCACAATTGTGTATTTGAAAGTGTTGATGAAAATTACAAAAAGTCAATCTGTCTTCAAATTTCTTAATTCATAAATGGCTAAACTTTTGGTGAACCTGGTCTCTATAGCCATTCTGTAAATATTATCTGTAAAAAAGTGATTCAAACAAAAAATGAATACTGTCTCAATGCATTGCTGCTGTCAGTCTTCAACCTTCACTGTCTGATGACCATTTCCTCACATTTGATGGTTAAAATAAAAAAAGCAAAGAACTCTTATGTTTCAGAGAAGGTACAAAAGGTTATGGGCACAGTTGGTGAACATCAAACGAATAACCTCTTCAAGTACAAGAACAATAGGAGGTGTGGTACATTGACTGTGTTTTTCCTTCCTTTAAATTATGGCAATTGTGCTTTTGTTGTTGCCTTCTAAATGTTCCTATGTGGATCTGTATTTTTTCAGTAATAGTATAGTTCCTGAATGAAATTGTATTTATTTTTCATTTTAGCTGTTCCAATTACTTAGTCACTTTGGGGAATATCCTGACCCCGTGCGCTTTACGTGTGTGTAAGGGTCTGAAATTTGGACACTACCTTAACTTTTATGACTAGATCTGCGTCTGTACGGATGCAGATCTAGTCGCAACAGGGCTTCCCCTCATTTATATTGATATCCCCCACCTATATGGCGGGGATACAGCCATCGTAAGTGAAGGGTCTGCCCCTGTATCATAAGTACTAATGTACAAAACTTCGTCCATGCACAGATGTTCCCAGGCAGGGGACATATGCAAATGACTTGTCAGGCAGAGTTCAGGATCTGTCCCTTTGTTCCTAATAGACTGTAGACATCTACAGCATTACAACGACCAATTAGTCAGTCAAAATTCTATACAACTGTGTTACAAATAACAGTTATAGTCATAGAACTGTATTCTTGACACTGCCAGGTCACTTCTGAATTGACCATCTGGAACAACACATTAACAAATTCCTAATCATATTTTTACAGACAAATATATTTTTTATAATCTCTATGGGTATATGATATATATGTATATATGTTATTAATTACAAATACCTAATATTTATAGGCTAACCAGTGGTGCATGTACCACTCGTGGTATGTAAGTCCATGTCTGCTGGTACATGGGACAACTGGGCTGGGTTGTATTTCATTACAGCATCCCTAAATATTGATATTTTAACCATGAGCAAAACTAGGTGGCAGGTGGAAACATGGGTCTGAGAAAATATTAATAGCAGATTCATAGTGAGGATAAAATATTAATAGCAGATTCATAGTGAGGATAAAGGAGGTTTGTAGGTGAAGAAAGGAAATAATGGGGGAGTAATAAAGGTAGAATGGGAATGGTCAGTGGTACTTGACCTGATTCTATAGTGGGTAAATGACAGACACCTAAAAAAGGTTGAGAACCGCTGGGCTAAACTAGCGTAACACCAGCAGGTAAACATATGTAAGTTCCATTTTTATTTTTGGGTACTGTTGTTGCCTGTCTTTGGGATGATTGTAATATCCAACATATGTTCAGATGTTTTCATATTATGCTACATTATATAATTTATTATTGAGAGGGTTTTCTTTATTATCCTTTATCACTACCTTTATTTGCTAGAGCCATATTTAATGTATTAGAGCATTCTTAATAGATGACACTACAAATGCATTACTGTTTTCAAGACTGAAACTTACACAGAAAAAGAAGGTAAAAAGCGTGTGAGAGTGTTCCTTTCATCTGTGGTAAAACATCCATAGCATACAGATGTGTCTGATCAGAGATAACTCCTTGCAAATACTGTCTTTGTGTCTCTGTAGTACAACATAAAATAATCTATAGATATAGAAAATGTAAATAAGAATTAAGTAATTACAGGAAGAGATGCGTAATGGAATTCTGATACCTATAAGGTTGATAGCTATCGTGGCCATGTAAACATTACTCCAGTAACATCAATATGTTGACAACTGGCTAACCGCTATATGGTCCTCATGGTATCTGACACTACCTTAAACTTTCAGCACACTAATCTTAGACCATTGCTTACTCTTTGTCCATAAATTATTCAGGAGATTTGTAGTTAGTCTCAATTTCAGTGTAGGATCAGATAGCACTATTCTAAAATCTCCAAAACCCTATCTATTCATGACATGTTAAACCTGTTGGCCATTTAGTGTTGTCTGTAAAAATGATAACAATTTGAATTCCATATCACACCCACTAAGCCTAACTGGTAACAGTATGACATGTTAAACCTGTTGGCCATTTAGTGTTGTCTGTAAAAATTATAACAATTTGAATTCCATATCACACCCACTAATCCTAACTGGTAACAGCTAGTAATTACATACAATTGAACAATGAATGACAAAACTGAAGTAGTGGGACAGTCAGTGAGGTGAGCGTAGGATGTAGCACAGTGGTGGCCAACCTGTGGCGCATGCGCCAAACGTGGCGCATTGGCTGATTACAAGTGGCACATTCAGGGCCAGATTACCCGCTAGGCGCGTACCAAGAGCCTGGTGGGACCCCAGGGCTCGAAATCTGTCCCTGGCTTGGCCTTCTACACTTGCCGCATAGCTGCTTGCCCATTTCCCAAAAGAGCATTGCGCGACGTCATGAGTCATGACGTCACGTCAATGCCACGCCAGGCCCCTGCCCAGTCGGATTTCATTTAAGGCAGCCTGAGCTCATCTCTGAGTGCAGACCCTCCAACATGACCCCCTCCATTTGGTACATAATACTCTGCTTCTGCTCTTCCTTCTTAAAATGATTGCAGTCACCTGTGTTATACTAGTTATTTAAACAGAAAGGTGTGTAACACAGGTGACTGCAATCAGAGATTAGGAAGGAAGAGCAGGAGCAGAGTATTATGTACCGAATGGAGGGGGTGATGTTGGAGGGTATGTGAGTGCAGGGCTGAGCTGACTGAGGGAGAGAGCACCCGATGGCAGAAGAGTAGAACACGCATGGTTGCGATCGTGGAGATGAGAAGAGCAAGACCCAATGGAGGATGGATGAACAGAGCAGAGGACAGACAAAACACCAAAGGACAAAGGGACAAGAGCAAAGGACATAAGGACAAGACAAAGTGGAGGGATGGTAATGGTAATAAATCCAAACTATGTCTACCTTATGGGGAGGGTACTTTTGGTATTGACTGCATCATTATCAACCCTGGATTGTATTCATAGATAAGAATGAGGCTGGGGGCCGTATGCAGAGCTCCAGCCGCATTGCATTTGCGGCCGGAGTTTTCAGAAAAGTGCTACTGTGCATGCGCAGTAATTTTGTAATGTAATCTACGTTATATCTTGCAACGTAGATTGCGTATACGCAGTCTTAAGCTTGAAGCTAGTAGGTACAAAAGCTTGAAGGTAGTAGGGCATGCAGGTGGGCACAGCTTGCATTTCAGTTGTTTACATCCGGCCCCCTGGAGCTCCTTTCTGCCGCTTGCCCGCACATGGTTTCTGACATCTGCAGGGTACGCTATACCACTACCGTTTTTCACACTGTAATGAGTTGTGTTTTTTAAAATGTTTATTTATTTTTGTTTTTTAGTGAATCCTAATATGTATTAAAACAATTTTGTTTTTATCCCCGCTTTCTGAGCGTCCTTTACCTAGGCTTTAAAGTCATCCAGACGGTTAAGACTGTTGGACTACAATTTAAAGGGGTTTTTTCACTCATTTACCACACTTGCTTGATATGCCAGCGCTGCTCTAGCCCTCTCCTCTATTTTCTTGTAAAAGTTATACCTGTACCAATTTTCATATTTAATAAATAACTAATATATTTTAATGAAAGATGTTACCATACTATGTATATATTAAATAGGTTACTTAGATATAAAGAGAGACAAGTGTATTGTTTATTCCAACTAAAACTCCAAAACTCATATTAAAGAAAAGGCAGCACTAACACATGCAGAACAGGCATCTACTGTCTTCAAAATATATAGTTCTATATTTAAATAAGCATGCATGACATTAATGTATTAATGATTTAGCTTCCAAAACTCCATGAAGTATCCAGTAAAGGTAAATTATTAATACTCATTTGCTGCTCAAAGTCCTAATACACAATTGGATTCCACAGGTTAATCCAACTAGCACAGACAGTAATGCCGGATTAAGATCTCAAAGACCAATAAAGATCATTAAGTAAGAGAAATCTTGGGGCCTGTTAAACTCAAGTTTTTAGAGCCCTTCATCCCTTCTCATACGGGGCTAAAATACAAATATAAATTAAATAACTACTAATAATTATAAATTATTTTGAGGTAAATATGTATCCCTTCTTCCCATTTATTATGACTTGATATACATAAAATCATATGGAATTGTGTATATCATTTAATATGTGTTATATATACATATATACACACATATAGGGCCCGATCCTCGGGTCCATATGTCAGGGGAATTACGTACAGCGCATATGTAATTTCCCTGTCGTTAAGGTTGTGCGCATGCGAACAATCTTCTTACGATGCCGAAAGTTTAGGCGTACGTAACGTATGTTACATATGCCGGCTGTTACGGAAAAGGGGCTTTCCCCTCATTTATGACGGTCATATCTCCGCTGTGAAGGGGAGGACGGTGCGGGGGAAGCCCCATTATGACCAGGTTTGCAGCCACCTGGTCATAAAAGTTAAGGTAGGAACCTGCACTTCCCGCTACACAATTGGCCGTAATGACTTTGCGCGCCCACAAGGCGCGAAGGTCAGGATCCGGCCCGTAAACACACACAAACAGCACTATCACCTTTTTTTGTTGTTCAACCTTATCAGAATCAAGGGCTTTCCTCAGCTAGTTCCTTCTTCAGGCTCCTCTTCCTTCAGACTGCTCTCCTCAGAAGTGCAGAGAGCCTAACATCATGTAATTGGGTGTGCTGCACTTCTGAGAGCAGAACAATGGGACAGGGGTGCAGGAGTGGGTCACCGGGTCCCCTCATAACCCGGTAAAAAGGTTTCCTGTTTGCCACCCCCCATTGCTGGGCCTCCATGCAAATGCCAACCTGGAACTACTTTTGAGGAAGGAGACCCAGAATTCAAACCAAAAAGTTACAATATCATGTAATATGGTTATAAGGTAACATCAAATAATTTAAGGTTTATACATATTTCTTACAGTATATTTACTATTGTTTAACTACATTAGTTTGACAAATTTATAAATGTATTGTATCACTATTTAATTTTCAGTATCATTATTTAAGCAAATAAGCAAACAAAAAAATGTATAAAACGTGTCACATGATCTGAAAGGAGGACACTCACATCTAGGGCATAGTGGCTAGTTCTAGGAAGTATTGTCTGCAATTCCTAGAGACAAAAACCCTATGGTGTAACTGACATTTAAATGATTTGGCTGTGAGTGCACCTTGACTTATGTTGCGTTGTTTAATGATATATGCTGTGAGTGCATCTAGACTTATGTTGCATTGTTACGTTGTTTAATGATATATGCTGTGAGTGCATCTAGAGTTATGTTGCGTTGTTATGTTGTTTGATAATATATGCTGTGAGTGCATCTAGACTTATGTTGCGTTGTTACGTTATTTGATAATATATGCTGTGAGTGAATCTAGACTTATGTTGCGTTGTTACGTTGTTTAATGATATATGCTGTGAGTGCATCTAGAGTTATGTTGCGTTGTTACGTTGTTTAATGATATATGCTGTGAGTGCACCTTGACTTATGTTGCATTGTTTAATGATATATGCTGTGAGTGCATCTAGACTTATGTTGCGTTGTTACGTTGTTTAATGATATATGCTGTGAGTGCATCTAGACTTATGTTGCGTTGTTATGTTGTTTGATAATATATGCTGTGATTGCATTTAGACTTATGTTGCATTGTTACGTTGTTTAATGATATATGCTGTGAGTGCATCTAGACTTATGTTGCGTTGTTACGTTGTTTGATAATATATGCTGTGAGTGGATCTAGACTTATGTTGCATTGTTACGTTGTTTGATAATATATGCTGTGAGTGCACTTGGACATATTTGTCTTAAATACCTTTTTTTTGCCTCATGAGGATTAAAGCTGGCCATACACCTAGAAAATGAATGGTCCCAGCAGGAGAAGGCATGATAAAGGAACGATTTCTCAATATCGGTGCCACTCATTTCTCCTGCTGATAATAATCCTGGCAGAAGTAGGAGGTTCTGCTGAGATTAACAGGAGACCCTTGCATCTGAGTGGCTGCATGAGTCTCCTGTCAATCTAAAAAAAACAACCTGTGCAGGTAGCCTAATGACTGGATTAAAAACAAAAAAAGAAGTATGTGGCCATTTAACCTCCTGGTCAGAGTACTCTCTATGACTACATAACCCAGCAAGTATAGCAGTAATATAGTATTGAATGCTCTGCATGTCTTGCAGAATACAGAACTTTCATTACTTTATTGCTGCTGCACTTGTCATATAGTCAAATAGTTATGACCCATTACAACCATTTCCCAGAACTCTAGACGTTTGGAGTTTCAATAATACTATCACAGAACATTTTTCTCATCACCAGGAGACACACATATAGTGTTCAAATTCTACGCGTTTCATCAGGAGATAGTGTCAGCTCCTATATTTTTTCTTTTTTCGATTCCTGATGAAGTCAATAGGAGCTGACACTATCTCCTGATGAAACGCGTAAGAATTGAACACTATATGCGGTCGCAGCCTTAGATTAACCCCCTCAACCACACGTGAACAGTGAGTGGATCACTGCAGAGAGCGGGAGCTGCGGGAAACTCAGCAATATAGTAGGACTGCTATATTATATGTTTTAATGCTTTAAAGTTCTGTTTTTTTGGTACGCAGATTTTAACTTGATACTAGTAAATATTTCATTTTAAACAGTATTACACTATTGTTCCATTTTCTCTCTTTTTCTTTTGTTTGAAACATGTGCCAAGGGAAAAATATGTCACCTAAGTGAAAGAGAAATTCAGACATCCCTTAACAAGAAAGCCGTGATTTATTTTATTGAACTACCACCTCTGACCAGGCGCGCACCTGGTACCACTGTGAACATTCCTTTTTCAATTTTGACCTGTATCACCTGCAGGTCACTACCAGGACTGCAGCCCCGGACTACCGCTAGGCGCGTACCAAGGGCCTGGCGGGACCACAGGGCTCGAAATCTGTCCCTGGCTTGGCCTTCTACACTTGCCGCATAGCTGCTTGCCCATTTCCCAAGAGAGCATTGCGTGACGTCATGAGTCATGACGTCACACCAATGCCACGCCAGGCCCCTGCCCTGTCGGATTTCATTTAAGGCAGCCTGAGCTCATCTCTGAGTGCAGGGCTGAGCTGACTGAGGGAGAGAGCACCCGATCCCGGAACAGCATCTGACTGAGGGAGAGAGAGTACCTGGAGCAGGAGCATCGGAAGACAGGTAAGCAATTTTTTTAACTTTTTGATACTTAATGATGCCAGCAGCCATATTAAATATATAGTGGAGGGGAGAGGAGCGCTGTGGATAAATAGTACTCTGAATGTAATAAAACAGCAATATATAAAATTCTACATGATACACGTTTTCTGTGTAAATATACGTATTTTTTACGATTCAATTTTCTCCGCCTGTACAGAATCATCATTTTTTCAATTTTGACCTGTATCACCTGCAGGCCACTACCAGGACTGCAGCCCCGGACTAAAAGTCTGGTTTTGGCAGATCATTTAAAGTTAACACACTTCTAGAGACACACACATGGGGTCAAAGTTCATCTCTACAATGAAGTCTGGGATTTGCCTCTACTAAAAATATTATTTTTTTATATTGTCATTTTCCCAGTTGTCAGATAAAATGGGATATATGCATATTAATGGGAAATCTATAAATAAGACTCACTATAGTTGCTACAAATATTAAGGCATGCAGCTAAAATCTCAGTATTCTTCATTCTGTTTTATGTGATGCCGTTTTTTTTACTGACGAATAATTTGATGTTAATTAAGGTGATTCACCTTGTACAGTTTATCAAGTGCTATGGTTCATTTACCTTCTGGCTCATCATGAAGGTATTTATTTGCTTTTGTTTTTCAGCTTTAATTTGCCTTTGTTTTGTTTTACCCCCACAGAAACAGTACTATTAAAAGTAACTAATTACCTTCCCACAGTTAAAAGCAACTTCCCCCACACTCGTACAGTTCAAGAAGCACTATCACTCTCTGTACTACTTTCGCCACATTAAGGAATGTAAATTTCTCTAACAATTTACACATTGTTATGTCCTGAAATCTCTTGTCAGGTGACTGTCTGCAATTTGCTTTGTCTATTCTTTTTCACAGGGAATGCTGCAATCAGCAATTCAACCACAGATAATACCCCAACCAACATTGTACATCAAATAAAAATAGTTTTTTTAATGGATAATAGTAACAATGGTGTACAGGACTGGTCATCCAGTCTGGTACAAAGAGACTGTAGACTGTAGACATCTACAGCATTACAACTACCAACAACTATACAACTATACCAACAACTATACAACTATGTTACAAATAACAGTTATAGTCAAATACCAAGGATACTTTAATGAGCTGTGGATAACTTTACACATACAGATATAAAATAATTTATGTACAACATATTGTAATCACATAAAATATGATTTATCCACGTTATATGCAAGTGTGTTTTGTGCAATTTCACTTGCTTAAAGAATTTTCAACAATTTGTCTTTTGGAATCACTAGTTCCTAATACCACATGCATATCACCACCTCATAAAGAAGCCACATTGTAAGTCCACAAAAACCTGGTTAATTCCCAGGTCTGACCCTTTTACATGTGCCATGAATTTCCTGGGTCTTCCCTGTCAAGCAACTGTCACTCATGCTAGAGAGCAGCTGCTATTGTCAGTTCATCCTAAAAACTGCAATACAATACAGACTATATATCTCAGGGACACATACCTTACAGACATTGGGCCGGATCCAGAACTACGTCCGTCTTCCATAAACGGACGTAATTCAATGAACAATAGCTACTGTGCATGCGTAGCAGCTATTGTATGTAATATACGTATCGAAACGATACGCAGATTACGTACAATAGCTACTACGCATGCGCAGTAGCTATTGTTC
>WWET01000442.1:116710-129660 GCA_011038615.1 Limnodynastes dumerilii | reverse complement strand
TAGATAGAGTTAGACAGTATATATGTGTGTGTGTGTGTGTGTGTGTGTGTGTGTGTGTGTGTGTGTGTGTGTGTGTATATAAAATATTAAAGTTATGCCTATTGTTTACACTGTCTTATATTTACAACACTCTGGCCTCTACACAACAACACACATTCATAATATACAATATTGGGGGGGAGGCAATGCATTTTTCAAAATGATAAAGTACAAAATGATGATTGGTTGATGAACATTAGAAAACAGTAATGCTATACTGACTTGATTGAGATCTTTGCATACAATACTTTCTCAGATTTAGTTTCAGTAAATGCTTTACTTTTGGCAGCAATCCATACAAAAAACTTTTAACAATATCAATATAGCAGAAGATTTAACAACACAAAAAACAGTGCAATATGGGTAAACTGTTGTGATCAATGTAGATACAATTGCATCCCTTTATTTATTTTAACTAATACTTAAAAAAAAAAACCAGACAAAATACTAACTAAATAAGTAGACGCCTATGATTATCATTTACCATGCAGTAGTAGATAGATGTAAATTTGCTAATTGATTGCAAAAGGTGACTGCAGTATTTCAGTATTGAACAAAGTATGCAAATGATTTTACGGTATGGATGGATTTGTTTATTGAGAAATATTTAGGTTACACATTAGAAGCATCTGTTAAATGTCATTTTCTTATTTAATATCTCTTTTCTATTATTAGATCTCTTTTCTGTACTGCTTATAAAATTATCACTTGCATTTCAGGATCCTCTACAACATATAATAGCACTATGCTAAATTTGTCTTTTTTGAGGGGTAGAGAAGAAACTCAGCAGAACATTTTCTCAAACTGGTTGTCACGATTCAAACACATTCTTACAAAGATGTTACTTTTTATTCTATAAAAAGATACAGATCTTGAGTGTACCAGTATGAGTATTTTGTAGATGTGAAAAGATCATTTTAAGTTATTTGATAAATGGAGAGTAACTTAGAAAGCATATTGTGAAAAAAGCAATGATCTATTTCACTGAAAAATCATTAATGCCTGAGTGATTTTTTTTTAGCCACAGCAATAGTATCTCCCAAAATGATTAAATTTGTCAATTGGCAACAGAATCTGTTATACTACATAGCCTAAGAGGAAATAGTGAAAAAAAAGCAATGCTCTATTTTACTGAAAAATCATTAAGGCCTGAGTGATTTTTTAGCCACAGTAATAGTATTTCCCAAAATGATTAACATTGTCAATTGGCAATAGAATTATACCACGTGTCCAAAGAGGAGGTAAATATTTTGTGAAGTGAAACAATATAAAGAGGCAACAGCCTATCAGTTTATTATCAGTTCCTCTCTGTGATGAGAATCAGCAACAAGTGCACCAATCACAAGCTATCATGGTAGTCACAGAGTGCTCTACACTTAGGACCCCCTTGTGTGTGTGTGTGTGTGTGTGGGGGGGATTCTACCACCACCTTTCCAAAATTCTGGCTTTGTGTACTTAAATGACAAATTAGTACCAACGTTCCTATTTCATATTCAATTAATACTATTAGTTTTTATGAAATGATAGATTCATAAACAAAAAGCAGAACCCTTATACAGAGGTCCTGGATACTGGATGATACTGGAGCTGATGAGCTTCGCCATAGTAGATTACACCCCTTGGCAAAAAGCATCCAGGGCCCGGAGGGATCCTTCCCACCCCCAGACAATGAGCAAGTTGAGGCCAAAGAGACACTAGTGAGTGGTCCAAACCCTTAGACCACCAGGGTGCATAACACAAGTACAGTGCTGGGCATTTAGTGCACTAAATGAAATATTGACAGCTTCCCTGGATGACGTGCATGGTGGCGAGTTAAAACGGTTTCAGATAATCTGGACGCCTAGCTCTATTTGAATGTTTTGCAAGGAAACCAGTTCTGATGCTGCATGCAATATAGACTGTAGAGGGGTAACTTGTATTGTGGGAGTCCAATAAGGAGAGCATTGCGGTAATCAATGCGGGAGGTGATCAGTGCATGAATGAGAGTTTTAGCAGTGTTTTCCGTGAGATATTTTCGTATACTGCTAATGTTTTTTAGGTGTATATAATAGGATTTAGAAACAGATTGTATGTGGGACCCTTCAAGTCAAGTGTGTCGCACGACTGACTTAAGGCAGGCTTGTGCAGTGTAAGCAGCCATAAAGCCTGCATGAGAGGGGAATGATAGGGGGTGTGCACTCCCCCCCCCTCTCTCTCTCTCTCTCTCTCTCTCGGATGGACAGACCCCCGCATGTACGGAAAGCATGTGGGGATCTGGATCCGGCCCTAAGTGCCGTGGGGTAGGGAGAGGCACTTTCGCATGGATCTGCGTTTGTGTGGACACAGATCCGTGTTGTTAACTTAAGGTGGGTTTCTTGACACTAAAGTGTCTAGAACTCCGTAAGAAGGAAAGGAGTGCCAGGGATGTACACTCCCCTCCTCTGTGCTTAATTACTGATCTGAATCAGACCAATGTAATAAGACGCTTTATTAAATAAGTATGCAGTTTTTATCCTAACATTTAAACTGGAGATTGTGAAAATGTCATCTACAACTACCATTTTGTAAAAACTAAAAATTAATAGTTTTCTCTGTGCCCCTCTGTGAGGGGAGTGAGAGGGGAGTTCAGAACTCTGTGTGCACGGTCTGGATCCAGTTCTTAAATATTAATAAGTATTAAAAAGAGAGAATAAACTATACAATAAAACAACAAGATCAGTGCACACATGTGAGCTAAATGCAGGAAATATACTAGTTTTCAGCTGAATGATCAAAAGAGT
This sequence comes from Limnodynastes dumerilii, assembly GCA_011038615.1. Taxonomy (NCBI): domain Eukaryota; kingdom Metazoa; phylum Chordata; class Amphibia; order Anura; family Limnodynastidae; genus Limnodynastes; species Limnodynastes dumerilii. Next base: position 126,862 of record WWET01000442.1, on the reverse strand, counting down.
AATGCTATAGGATTTCTATACAAAAAAGGAATTCAGATAATACTATTGGATCCCTGTCATTGCTTCAAAAAGATCCCAACTCAAAAAAAAAACTAAAGTTATAACCCTCCTTATGCAACAACCATTCATATCTAAAAACTATTTTATTTGAACCTAGCTGACTCTATATGATTATATTTGCATCCATTTGCATGGACTTTTGTACTACAACTAAATTCTATACCTACTGCAGTAGTTTATTACTACAATATCTAAACCAAAATCTATCACCAAAACTCAATTTTTAATCCTCAATCAGAACATTATTCAGCTGTGCTCTTACTGGGTTCTATTGGGTGTGGTTCACCAGTAAGATGTGTCGATTTTCGACACATCATATTTCAGCAGTACAGTGACAACAGCAGTCATTTTTTGACTGTTGCAAAGAAGAGAGCCTGGAACCTGTGACAAGTGAAGAAACGAGTGCTCCAACAGGGAAAAGTAAGATTTTCACCCAACACTTACCCTGATCCTCACCCAAATCATCCCTTTCTATTAGACTATCCTTAACCTTCCATGTACTGCAGCCTAAACGGGTGTAGTACTAATTTCCGACGGTAAATTAGACTATCCTTAACCTTCCATGTACTGCAGCCTAAACATAACCTTTTTTTTCTATTAGCCTAACTTTAACCCTACATCTCCTACAGCCTACCTCTACTATTAACCCTTTATGTTCCGCAACCTAACCCTAACCTTCCCCTTCTATCTGTCCACATAGCCCGCTTCAGCCCATGTCAGGAGAACACATTTCGCTATAGGGGACTGGTACTGTGATGTAATAGGGCCATTTGCTATAGTTACCAATTCCCTACCAATATTCTGAATGTGCAGCATTTTGGCACTGATGCAGCCACAATTTAGCTGCGGGCTGTATCAGTGTTGAAATTTGGCCATTCTAACCAGCAGCTGCATCCCGTTCTATCTACTTAGGAAGTCACAGAACCTTGACAAATGTCTGCCTTTTATCCAGAACCACTAGATCTAGATTTGTAGTTTTTCAACATGCTATATGCTGTATACATTTACACATAGGAACACACATATCATATAAAACCAGTGGGCCGGATCCAGAACTACGGCCGTCTTCCACAGACGGCCGTAATTCATAGAACAATAGCTACTGTGCATGCGTAGTAGCTATTGTACGTAATCTGCGTATCATTTCGATACGTAGATTGCGTATATGCGGTCTTTTAGACAGTAGCTATCGTTCTATAAATTACGGCCGTTTCAGCTGTGCTCTTACTGGGTTCTATTGGGTGTGGTTCACCAGTAAGATGTGTCGATTTTCGACACATCATATTTCAGCAGTACAGTGACAACAGCAGTCATTTTTTGACTGTTGCAAAGAAGAGAGCCTGGAACCTGTGACAAGTGAAGAAACGAGTGCTCCAACAGGGAAAAGTAAGATTTTCGCCCAACACTTACCCTGATCCTCACCAAAATCATCCCCTTCTATTAGACTATCCTTAACCTTCCATGTACTGCAGCCTAAACATAACCTTTTTTTTCTATTAGCCTAACTTTAACCCTACATCTCCTACAGCCTACCTCTACTATTAACCCTTTATGTTCCGCAACCTAACCCTAACCTTCCCCTTCTATCTGTCCACATAGCCCGCTTCAGCCCATGTCAGGAGAACACATTTCGCTATAGGGGACTGGTACTGTGATGTAATAGGGCCATTTGCTATAGTTACCAATTCCCTACCAATATTCTGAATGTGCAGCATTTTGGCACTGATGCAGCCACAATTTAGCTGCAAGCTGTATTAGTGTTGAAATTTGGCCATTCTTACCAGCAACTGCATCCCGTTCTATCTACTTAGGTAGTCACAGAGCCTTGACAAATGTCTGCCTTTTATCCAGAACCACTAGATCTAGAATTGTAGTTTTTCAACATGCTATATGCTGTATACATTTTCACATAGGAACACACATATCATATAAACCCAATATGCTTTAGAGACATATGGAAGCACATAAAAGAGATTGATATATAGCACACTTACAGTGAACAAAAAATTTAATTCTATCACATTAAATATCACACTCAGTATTGCAGGTTCAAATTATTCTACGCTAAACTCATATTAAAAACCTATTATTTGTATGTATTGTATGTATTATTTAAAAACCTAATACATTAATAAAATTGTACATAACAACGCCTGCAATTGCTCAGGTATAGCACATCATGCATTATGCATTGTCTGCAATACCAATCAATCCATATTTGCGTTAATTGTTTTATTAAGATGATGTAGTTATAAAAACTGAAATACTAAAAATAGTAACTACGGTACTTCACTGTTCTTTTGACTGCATAATACCTTGTAAAGTATTTTATTTTTAAACCTACATAAACATGTGCAATATAAATTAAAAGGCTAATCAAAAGAGAATTATGCTTTTTATCCTATGAGTCACAGTCTAACTTAATTAGCATTACTGTAAACATAAAATTTTTCTATTTAATGTTACAATTTTTAAAATAAATGAGAAATAAAACCACATCTGACCTAGAAAATGATAATAACTTAGCAATCTGACTTTAGCATCATCATATTATTTTGTTCATATTCTAGAGTCTAATGCTTCTCAAAATGTATCAGTTAAACCAAACCACAAAAACTGCTGTATGATAGTTAATAACATCGGACCAGATCCTGAATTAAGTGCAATTGCAGTAGTATACTTCCATTGCATACACAGTTTTCCCTACCTTAAATCTTATGCACCCACTCCATGTAAAAGGGGTCAGGTACAAAAAGGAGACTCGTACATAAGAGCTAAGAGCTGGACAGAGTATTTACGCATCGGCCATTTGTATCATGTCATTATTAAATAAGAATTCAGTCCATTCGGCCTCTACTGAGTTATACATTTTAAGTGGTAAGTGTGACCATGGATAGATATATTTCCCTGGCTTTATGTCATTCAAGTTACTAAGTATTACTTATAACTGCTGTATACAGTCTCTAATCTTGACTTATAGCTGTTTTGAGTTTCTTTTCATCTGATCTAAAAATAATTGCCGTGTCTTTGTTCAACCTCTATTTGTACAAATACTTTGATTATCATATATGTGTGTGTGCCCCTGCAATTACTAAAGACCTATCATTAATTTTATAATCAATTAAGTCACTATTCTGAACTAGTAAACTTAAAAGCTTTGATATCTATCTCATTTTAGAAAATTATCTTCTACTGTATGCAGTGCAGATCACACTCTTGCTCCATTCCTTATTGTTTTATAATTAGCCTTATTTCAGGCATATTGTCTTTCCATCTTTCACATCAGGACCCCCTCCTTTATTATAGGGATGCAGTCGCTGCTGCGAGACTGCTTTTTCCGAAACAGATGAAAGCTAATTTTTTGGGCTGTCTCTATTTCGAGAATATATCTATTTTGAATTTTTTATTTATGAATGGGGTTTTAGAGTTAGGCTACAGGGAGGGGAGTTTTAGTGTTTGGCTGTGGGAAGGGGAATCTTAGGGTTAGGCTGTGGGGAGGAGAGTCTTAGGGTTAGGCTGTAAAGTAGGGGCGTCTTAGGGTAAGGCTGCGGGGAGGGTAGTCTTAGGGTAAGGCTGCGGGTAGGAACTGTGAGGAACAGAGTCTTACGGTGAGGCTGTGGAGAAGGGAGGGGTAGGGAAATGGAAGGGAAGGATTATAGTTAAGGTAATGGAATGGGAGGGTTAGGATAGGGGTTACATTCATACTCACAATTCGCCGCAGGGTCTTCTTTCTTCCATGGATCGATTGCTGCGAGGCAGAAGCAATCAATTTCCCAGCCAGTTGCGAACTGGCTGGGTGAAAATATCCCTTTTGAAAAAAAGCCCAAATGACCCACGCCCCTTATACTGTTTACTATTTCTAGTGATGGAATAACAGGGCTTATTTTATTACTGTTATGATTTTCTGTTTTCAGTTCATAGATTTTACTGTTCATAACTTGCACAGCCTGGGTTACATTTGCTTTTTAATAATTATTCCTAATAAAACTGCTAAATTCCATAGTCTATGGTATTAAATCATGGGCTTTTGGGAGTTCTACAGGTGGCAAATCAGGGACAACCTTCTATTTTTTCTCCAGAAAAAAATGGGCAGACTGGATGAGTCAAGTGGCTCTCATCTGTAATTACATTCTCTTTCAATCTCCACCACTTATATCGAAATGCATCTTTGTGCAGAATGGTACAAGCTGATTATGAAATTAATAATGAATTATGACGTTCCATACATGAAATGAAAACAGATTATCATGTGAAGGTGATAAATATGTACCTGAGTAGTCCCCATTATGTCTGAGACTGATGCAAAATGCAGGCATTCGCAGGCAGAGGTGTAGGGAGATCAGATACTTGCAATCCAGCTTCAGGGTGCTGACAAAGCCTAACATGGGAATGGACAGAAATAAATCAGTAAAAAGAATCAGTGGAATAAACAAAACAAGATATATGAAGTGAAAATATGATCATTAACCAAGGATCATAAACCAACAAGGATTCATCATATGGCGCCAGATTTACTAAGCTGCTGGAAAGGAAAAGTGGAGATCAGATACTAGCTCTCGCTTTCCTATTACATACTAGAGAATGTTAGCTAAAATCTGAATGGTTGCTATGGGCAACATCTCCATTTTTCCTTTCCCGCAGCTTAGTAAATCTAGCCCATAGTATTTTGTTCTCATAATGTCATATTTATTTAACAATCCTGTACAGCATGTTGTTGTCTACTTAAAGAAAAAGAATATTGGGAGGCACTTATAATACACAGTGCACAGAGTTTCTACATTGTAACTTTACAAAGCTAATGCAGTGTAACCTCAAAGCAATGACTCCACAGCTTCACAGAGCTTACACAGGGCAGCATCACAGAGGTTACACAGGGCAGCATCACAGAGGTTACACAGGGCAGCATCACAGATGTTACACAGGGCAGCATCACAGAGGTTACGCAGGGCAGCATCACAGAGGTTATGCAGGGCAGCATCACAGAGCTTACACAGGGCAGCATCACAGAGGTTACACAGGGCAGCATCACAGAGCTTACACAGGGCAGCATCACAGAGGTTACACAGAGCAGCATCACAGAGGTTACACAGGGCAGCATCACAGAGGTTACACAGGGCAGCCTCACAGAGCTTACACAGGGCAGCATCACAGAGCTTACGCAGGGCAGTATCACAGAGGTTACACAGAACAGCATCACAGAGGTTACACAGGGCAGCATACATAGGACTTCATTTTTAAATAAACAAAGCTGATACAGGCTCACTTTTCCTTGCAGCGATCCTGGCAGCTTCATTTATTTAATTAACTAATATTTAACCCTCCTGCGAGGTCCCGCAATAATCTCTGAGCTCACCATTTTGTATAAATGAAGTCGTGTGCATGCGCAGAAACTCCATTATGGGACTATGAAAATGTCAAGTCCCAGTATGAAAAACACTGCATATACACAGTCTTCATATCTGAAATCTTCAGAGTCGGACGCCTCTCCCGGACAAGTAAGTATTGCTTTTTTCTTTATTTTTTTTTTACAATTATTAATATTTTAAAGGTATATATTTATTTTTATGTTAAAAATTACATTAAAAGAAACACATTTTTTTATTTTATTTTTTACATTTATACTCATAGGTTTATTCCAGTGGTCTCCCCATACATGCCCTCCTTTTCCTCCCCCTAATAATCAGCTATTAGGGGGAGAAAAAGAGGAGTATATGAGGAGTTGGAGCTAGTTTTACGTCTGGAGCGGAGTGTACAACTCCACTCCAAGGCTTTGTAAATATAGAGAAGCACTGGCCCGCTCTGAAAAGAACGGGCCAGTGGAGACTCCGATATTTACATGGATCGCCATGGAAACTGTTATTTTCCATGGCGATTCATTGTCTGTAAATAAGAAAAACTTCATTTTCATGTGATAGTGCCTATTTTCATATGAAAGTGAGTATTATCGCATGATCTTTGTAAAGATCCCTTTATGTTGACAACACTGCAATAATTCCTACTCATTAAGCTTGCTGTCTAGGTGTCCTTGCCTTTGAACTGCCCTTCATGTCCCCCATATAATCCGTTTCTAAACTCTTATATACATCTAAAAACATTTCCAGAATATATATTTCTCACACAAAACACACAAATTCTCATTCATGTACTAATCTCCCACATTAATTATTAAAATGCAATCATTAGTGGCCTCCTACCAATATAAAATTTCCCCCCCCCCCCAGAGTCTATATTACATATAGCAGCTAACTGCTTTCCCTTGCAAAATGTTCTTCTAGTGTTGATCCACACTGTCAGTCTCTACATTGGTTACCTTTATTTTACAGAATCAAATTCAATATCCTTTTTCTAACCTACAAAGTTATAAACCAGACTTCACACACAGACTTATGTCACACTATATCCCAGATCGCTCTCTCGGGTCTTCACAGGAAATGCAACTCACTTCTACACTTAAGTAAATGCTCTGATTCATGGTTACAGGACTTTTCCCAGGCTGAACCCACTCTCTGGAATAACCTTTTTTGACCATTAAGACTATAATCTACTCCACAAAGTTTCAAGCATTCCCTTTAGATTTACCTCTTCAGACAAGATTACTAAAGATTCTTCAACCTTTCTTAATGCTTATTGATTGTTTGTTTAATGTTCTGTAAAACACAGTGAAAACTGTAATAAAAAATTACTTGATTTGAAAAAAAGGTTCCTGAACCTGTCTCTTATGCATTGTCTGTTTTATTGATAACCACTTTGCTTTCTGTAATATGATTTACACAAACATGCACACTTTTGACTGGATCCAGAATTGCAACGACAGGCCATGTGCACATTCAGAATATCTAAGTGTGATTGCGTGAGTTCTGTGTGCAAATATGACGATTATGCATCAGAACGCACAAATTTCACATGATAAATTCCAAAGGCGGATTGATTCATTTCTTAAAGGATTGATTAATTTTTTAACCAATTAATTAACCAATTAATTAACCAATTTTTTAAAACCGTCATCATTTTCTGTGGGGGAAGTGTAGAAATTTGAAAGGCACAATCCTGCTGTCGGAAATCCTTTGCATGCGAGGGGCGTAGCCTGCAATGCTATGTTTGGAGCTCTGACTGCAGTGGTCAATATTATATGGGGGTTTGCAGTGATACATAAGAAAATTAAGGTATTGAAATGGCTATATACTACTCAGAAAGTAATTACCATTGTTTATCAATTAAACAGATAGTGATTGTAATGATAATTAAAATCTTGTTGAGATGTAATTTAAGGCTTTGAATACGTGGCATAACATTAGTGTATAATCCTTTTAATTGCAATGAATTCCGTAATATTAAACAGCATAGAAAAAAATCCTTTCTGCAATGTAAATATTGATGTTCACAGAATTTACAGGGTCATCTAAGACTCCGCAAGTCTTGTGATATTTAGTGTGTTTTACTACAGTTGTGTGGGTTTTTAAAAATATCTTATGGCTACAGGGCCAACACCTTGGCTCTTCCAGGTCTGCGGTGGAATCAGCACACCCCCCTATAACCAATGTAAAGATGAACTTGCCAGATAGGTTCTCCAAAGATCAGAACATGTTTTGTCATTTCCAGGAGTGCTGTAAACTGTATTTCCATCTTTCTGAATGCTTCTTGTTCTGAACAACGTGTAGGGTTGATAAGTCCTTTGCTTAAGAGTAATCTACAGTCTTGGACCTATAGGTTGTGCCCTGATCATCTAGCTCTGCAATCTGTAGATGCATTCTTCAAGGTTCTCGGTCTCCTTTACAATAACCCTGACTGGATAGCATTAGCTAAAGACATACTTCAAACCTTTAAGCAGGGATGTTGTAGTGTATAGAATTACAATGCCGGGTTCCTACGTCAGACTTCTGTCAGTGGATGGAACGATCTAGAGTTTCGAAGCCAGTACCTACAAGAACTGTTTAATGCCAGTACAGATGCTCTTGTCCAGTTTCCTAGTCCCAAGAATCTATCTGGAAGATTTAATCTCCCTTGCAAGACTGACTCCTTTCATAGAGGAGACTGCAGAGAGATTTGCCTGTGCTACCAGGAATTTTCCAACTCATTCCTTACAAAAGGATGAGTAAGAGTCAATACAACTAGGGACTTTCTGATTATCCATGCAAGAAAAGTTCAGGAGGTGTTCATTAGGACTTTATTGTAGTGGTAAGGGCCCTAACAAATGCCCCTAGCTTAGGAAGTTGGGAATTGCAATACTTTCCAACAGTGGTCAGGGTTTTCCTATATCAGCATTTTTGGATAGTGGGGCAGCCGGCACGTTTTTAGATCAGGGGTCCTCAGCTTCGTCCTCAAGTACCACTAACGGTCCATGTGTTTCATCTTCTTGCTGAAGGTGAGCTCATAACTGACAGTTACATTTTACAAGCTCCACAGTTGGTAGTCAATATATCACTTGTTCTGTAGGGAGACCTGCAAAACATGGACTGATAATGGTACTTGATTGGTACTAGATTATGCTTGGGCCATCCACTGGAAAATCCCCTTGGAACCAATGACTCAGGTCATCAAGGTCTGTGGACTTGATGGTAATCCCCTTGCTGGGGAAAAGGTAGACTTCTGTACTCCTACTGTTGCACTCCCTTTGGGAGCATATTCTTGTCGCTTCCTTGGGTACCCTTGGTTATGGAAACACAATCCCACTGTCAATTGTACCAAGGGAGAAATTTTGTTGTTTGGAGTGAGTTCTGCTCGTAGTCCTGTCTAAAGTTACCTATCTGTGCAGTAGAGACTAAAAGGACGAGAATCAGGTGAAAAGTTACACTTGTGTTAAACCATGTTGAATTTCAGGGAATAACAAATTAGTTTTATTCTTTGCATGCAGGGAGAATACTCTGATTTTGATTATTGCACACATATACTGACTTGTTTTACTTTTGCATTGTAATTTAGACTTGAATTAGGAATCATCACCTGAAGCTGTGGCGTGAAGTGTTGTGATTGGTCCCGGCTGTTGCCTAGTAACTGGGATGCTCAACTGTCTGTACAGGGAAGTTGGATAAAAAATCCATGTTGACTGGCCAGCCTCCCTGTAAATGACTTGTAGCCGTGCTGGTTATAGCGTTTCTGCTGCCAGCTCATTGCCATTCTGTGGGTTTTGGGCAACTGAAAAAGCTAATTTTTATGTATTATTTTGTTTTGTCATCTGGTACTAGCTTGGCTCGATCTTGACCTTGACTGTTTACTGTTGACTTTGTTGCTGTCTAATACTGAATTTTGAAAGTCTGTATATTAACTATAATTATAAGCTTGAAAGATAAAAAAAAATATCTAATAATGCAACAAGAAAATTATATATAAATTTTGATTGCCTAAAAAAATGACCTGTTTTAATAATGTTACTTAGGTACTGTGTTTCAATAGAGGTGATATAAAAGAAATGAGGTTTCTAGTTACTTTACTCTTACAGAAGCAAAACAGTCTTCTGTGAAGCTTCTAATCTTCATCTTCTTGTAGATGTTAAACTCTACCCTCTTGAACTCTTCTTGTCCTTTTGTGCTTAATCAGTGTTTCATCATCAATCATCTTAATCAGTGTTTCACAACCAGTTTTCTGACCCATCTACCTAGGCAATAGATAAGTTTGCACAAGCTTTAGTAAATCGGTTTTATCTAAGTGTGCACTCTCATTTAAATTATAGTTTGGTCTTTTATGCAAGTCTTACAAGGTTTAGGCCAGAACTGTCAAACATTTTTGGCATGATCTTCCAGCACTTAGACAAAACCCATAGATATTGATCTTATTCAACTACTGCTGGCAGCTGTAGTGGAGTAAAAAGATTAAAGTGGCTATTACTGCAAGATCCAGTACAATATTGTTTTTAATGCTTGGGAACATTTATAAAGCTATTCCCTTGAGTTGTAGCCAATTTACTGTCACTTTAACCTTTTTCAAATAAAAATTGACAAGGAAAAAACTGCACAAACGTTCTTGCTGGTTGGTTTAAACATCATTACAAAAGGTTCGATGAGCAATTAGCAGGGCCGGCGCGACCCGCTCCGCGGGGGGATGCAGTGCATCCAGGCGCCATGCTGGACAGGCGCTCATCCCCCCGCTCTCTGCAAG
>WWET01000442.1:103816-115551 GCA_011038615.1 Limnodynastes dumerilii | reverse complement strand
CAATACAGTCTTCTGTGAAGCTTCTAATCTTCATCTTCTTGTAGATGTTAAACTCTACCCTCTTGAACTCTTCTTGTCCTCTTGTGCTTAATCAGTGTTTCATCATCAATCATATTAATCAGTGTTTCACAACCAGTTTTCTGACCCATCTACCTGGGCAATAGATAAGTTTGCACAAGCTTTAGTAAATCGGTTTTATCTAAGTGTGCACTCTCATTTAAATTATAGTTTGTTCTTTTATGCAAGTCTTACAAGGTATAGGCCAGAACTGTCAAACATTTTTGGCATGATCTTCCAGCACTTAGACAAAACCCATAGATATTGATCTTATTCAACTACTGCTGGCAGCTGTAGTGGAGTAAAAAGATTAAAGTGGCTATTACTGCAAGATCCAGTACAATATTGTTTTTAATGCTTGGGAACATTTATAAAGCTATTCCCTTGAGTTGTAGCCAATTTACTGTCACTTTAACCTTTTTCAAATAAAAATTGACAAGGAAAAAACTGCACAAACATTCTTGGTGGTTGGTTTAAACGTCATTACAAAAGGTTCGATGAACAATTAGTATTATTATTATTTTTTTTTATTTTTTTTATTTATTATTTATTTTAGTTTATTATTTTTTTATTCACTTTCTGCTAAAAAGTGTAAATAAACAAAACAAAAAATGCCTAAACCCATTTTCTGCAGTTTCCACATGTTTCTTCAGCTATTTTCATAATACTGCTTGGTTACTTGTCATTACAGCATCTCTTCTAAAATAATATGAAAATAAGAGGAAATTAGAAGAAAAGTTATAACTGGGCAAAACCATAATATAATGCAGACTGTACCGGAGTTCAAAGGTGATGTTTCCTAGCCCAAGTCTAAATAAACTATTTTTTCCAGTCCCAATACCCCTTAGGGAATTCAGCTACATGCTGAGTGGGCTATGTGATATCTGCTCAGACTGGCAAAACCTAGTAATGGGGTATCACACACTTTTTGTCCCCTCTATTTCAGCAACAGTGGTCTGGAAATGTTATTATTATTATTTTTATTATTCTTATTTTGTAAACAATTTTTAGGGCCGGCAAGGATGGATGCAGTTGACAAACGTGCATCAGAAAGCATGATGATGGCCGTGTTTGCAGAGGAACAGAAGTATGTAGCTTAAAGCCAGGTAGTACTTTAGAAAAGACATTGAAAGTGATAGCTCCAAAATGACCTCTGTTTTTTACAGTGCACCTCTTCACATTTTCCACACCTGGGCATGGTTTGGGAAACCCTGTCCCTGGGAGGTGGGTCTTGCAAAGCAAGAGGTGTCTAAGAAAGTTATTAGAGCTACAAAAGCCCAAAATGTATGAAAAGTGGACAAAAGTTTTTTTTAGACATATAAATAAAAGACAAAGGGTAAACTAAGACTAAAAATAGAGCATGGGATTCTTGTTGATGCTGACAGGCCTATGGCAGATCATCTTAAACGTTATTTTTGTGCACACGAACATCCCCCACACGTATGGGCCTTTTTCATGCAGATCTCTGTTAAGTCTCCGCATGCAGAAGGCCTATATATGGAATGGTGGTTCGTACATAAGGGCTTTGGAATGCCCCTACTATACGATTACCATTCCAAATCTTCCCTACCAAGGGTATAAGATAGGCCTGGCCCACTATCGGAGATTGACTTCCGCATTGGAATGCAGCATTGGTTGGTAGTAATGCAGTCATGCTACTGTGTGCACAGTATGAACTGACAGCTGACTAAAGCTTGGTGTGTAATGACTGTTTTTGACTGGGTTACTGAAGTAGTAGATCAAGGGAAGCTGTAGACATAATCTAGACTGCAGTAAGGCTTTTTACAGTGTGTCACATCGCAAACTGTTAAATAAGCTGGAAAACTTGGAAAAAGATTCAGAGATGGTTGCAAGGATACGATCTTTGCTGCAATGTAGATAATAGAGAGTTTTAGTAAATGTAATCATTATTGGGGATGAAAAGGTTACCAGTGGAGTTCCCCAGTATACTTAGACCAGTGTTATTTAATATCCTCCTTGGTTACATTACATATGGTATCAAGGGAAATGTATGACTTTTTGCAGATTACATAAAGATATGTAACAGAGTAGACACACCAGGAGGGGTAAACAAAATGCTTAATGAAACACTGTTTATTAAAAAATTAACCCCTTCCCCCGGCTGTCCCGCCGCCGAAGCCTATGTGTAAAAAATAAAATTTACTCTCGGCTGACAGGGCATACTGCCGATAGTAGAACTACAGGTACAAGCATGCCCATGAATAACAAGGCATGCTAGCGCTTGTAGAACTACTACTCGAAGCATGCCCAGTTCAAAATCCCTACACATGGACATTTGTAAAAAAAAAAAACAATGTCCGCTCCCTAAAAAAAAATAAACAATGCTCCACGTGCCCCCACAAAAATAAATAAAATACATTACACAAGTGCCCCTTAACTAAGAAAAAGTACGTCAACATATGCCCCAAAATAAACAATAAGCATATCAACATATGTCCCAAAATAAACATTAATCACGTCAACATATGCCCCCAAAAAAAACATTAAACTGGTCAACATATGTCCCAAAATAAACATTAATCACGTCAACATATACCCCTCGACCGGAAGTTGTCATACTGCACATGCATAGTGCGTTTTTTTTTCACGAATTTTCGCTTACGATGGGCGTACGCTCGCTTGCGGTCGTAGGTCTGGATCAGGCCCCTTGTCACAGGACTGTTGGTAGGTGGGAGGAGAATCCTGTTATACCGGTTGCCAGGCAGTCGGGATTTTCTCTTTGTAATTGGCACACGTTTGGCATAACCACAGTTTACTTGTCTTGGGTGTCTCCTAGCGCCTGAGACCTCTATCCTATCACTACTCGGGGGCATGTTTCAGGGTGTGTCCTGATTGGTGCATTGTTCTTGAAATATTTTGCAGTTATAGCTCGTCCCACACTTATTTGCCTTGTTCCTGATAGAAGAGATTCTGCCTTTTGCTTTTCCCTCCACCTGTACTGTGTACTGTACCCTCTGTCCCTTTGATTACCGAGCTACTGTTAGGGTTCTCTGATTTATTTGTGTGTACATTCTGTCTGTCTTTGGATATGCCACGTTGTGCACTATCAGTGGTCCCATCTGTACCTGCTTCCCAATATGGGTGGGTGCTATGCTTCATACCTCCTGTGACTGCCACCTTGAGGTGATTATGCACGGATGTGCATCCTTGAATAGCCCGTAGTCAAATGAGCATGTGCGATTCCGCATCGCACATGCTCGTAACTCTGAATCCGGTCCAGAGAGCCTAGAGGAATTTTGTAGCTTGGAGAAGAGAAATTAGTGAAAATATTGCTAGCTTAATTTATATATAATAAGGTGTTTAACTGGGTACAGGAGGTTGGTATTTTATAAAGTAATAGAAGTATTAGAAAGAGGGTGATAGGTTTAGAGGAGATGTGTGGAAAAATGAGTTCACAGAAAGAGTAGTTGATAAGTGGAATAGTCTACAATTAAAGGCGATAGATTAAATTAAACAAAATTTAAATATGTTTGGAATAATTATAACAATATCCTAAATTTGAAACTGAATTGAGGGTCAAATAGGGTCTAGGATATGTATAAATAAAAAAAAAATGGGTAGACTAGATTGGCTAAGGGGCTCTAATCTGCTGTTATATTCTATGTAACATCTAGGTATTTTCTGCTGAGCTAATTATGTATTTCTTAAATGAGGTCCACAAACTTCTAAATTTTGACAGGATTGCTTTGCAGTCTGGCAGGTAATTAACAGCCTATTTAACTGATGGGGATTTTAGTACATCACTATTACTTGTTGGCAAATATTTTCAAGTTAGCTAAGTGATAATACCATACAAAAAGAGTAAAATGGAGATTTGACTTATATCCTATCATATCTGAAAAATAGTGCACAATATTCTTGCAATAATTAACAAGCTGTAGATACAGCATTACCCCATAGCATCTTTTGTATCTTCTGCGACTCATTTATAAGCTGAAGGTACAATTGAATTTAGAAAATCAGACTAGAAGAAAAGCAGTGATGACTAGAGAATAATATTAGTCATAAGGAAATTAAGCTTTCACATAGTAATACATTAGATTTTTTTTTATACAAAAGCTATAGTGACTCCTCGCTAAGAAAATTATATTTATATAGTTTAAATCACATAATCATTAAAGCTATATGTAGAAACTATTTTTTTTTTAGAGTGATAAAGACAAAATAAATATTGTTTAAACATTTTTTTCTCCACATAGGGCCTGATCCAGACTGGAATACATATAATACATATAAAGGAATGCATTCTGTATTTGGTCAAACACACTGCTAATAATGGCAGGTTTAAGTGCACACGGAAGTGAAGCTCTGGATGGTTCGGCAATTGCAACAGGATGTGCATGGACAATGCAAGCACACTGCTAATGCATTCTCTAGATAGGTTCTCTTCACCAATGCTCAAAATGCAAGTGCAGGATAGTTCACTGTTATGTATAATGGAAATAATGATTATGCTTTGTACAAACATTTAATCGACATTGCAAATGTACTAGAAAATATCATGAATTAATGACATTAGTATTATATGAATTTAAAATCAATAGTAAAAAAAATATTTATTTTATGAATACTAACATGCAGCACTGAAGCACAAAGTATATGCCATACATTTAGTGAAGCCTCTACAAGTTTAAATGCTACCACAATGATCTCATATAACTGTGACGTGTTGGCAGTCAGCATTTTCCTGTAAAGAGGCATGTCAGTTTTTAGCTGTAAAATATGCACACTAACTCTAATAGGCACATTTGCAGGAACATGGCCTTATTTTACATTGACTATGATAGGCCCCCTTTCTGCACTGCACTGCATAATTTGAACCAACAGATTTCTATTATTATTACTATTTTCTTTATATGCATTAGAGTGTATTGCAACTTGGATTATTTCGCCACTATATAATTTAATTATGTGTATTAATAATATTAATTAAATTGTTAAGTTTTACTTTTAGAGTTCAAATCATGATTGCATAATTTCCCATATTTGGGGTCTTTTTTGACCCATATAGAAAGTATTTACTTGGGGAATATTTTATTAAGACTGGTATTACATCATGAGCTATGCATTGTTATATATTGGCATGACATATAAGGCACGAATCTCTACACTCTTTTTGTTCAGGCACCACCATTATAATTATCTTTGATTAAGCAGATTACGTTATAAGAGGTGTGCACTATAAAACAGCCCTTTTCCTTTCTACCCCTTGTCTGTGTTTAGGTCTGTATTGCTTTTGAGCTGGGCATCCTCAGTGTGAGAGTACACAAAGAAATGCTACAACATCAGGCATATATTTTAGTGTGGATCAGGCCCTTTGTGGGCTAGCTTAGTTCAGAATGCAGTCATCGCTGAGAAAATGCTGTTTCCAAAATAGAGAGAGCCAAGATCAAATTTTCTACTGTCTCTATTTCAAAAATATAATTAACTAGAAGGTATACTTACTCATTCAGTCATTCGGAAACCACTTCTGCAGACCCGTCACAACGCGGCAGACCCGTCGCACCACTCAAAACCTGCCGGACAGGTGAGTATTACAGGAGAGTCTATGGGGAGTTTTAGGATTAGAAGTCTATGGGGAGCATTAGGGTCAGGCTGCAGGGAAGGGAGTCTTAGGGTCAGGCTTGGAAGGTGCTCTGAGAGGGAAAGGAACAAAGATAAGGGGTTGGGTTAGAGTGGGGTTGAGGGGTCACTGGGAAGGAAAGATGGGGTAGGGAGCTTTTGTTCATATTGGTAGGGTGACAATATCCCCTTGCTTTGTGCACCTGCAGTATAAATTACCTTATAGGTTGAAAACAGAAAACGGTGGTGGTTTTCAGGCGCTGGGTTAGAATCTGCAATGGGGGAGGGGAATGTCAATACACAGTAAATAGCTTATTAACCTTTAGTGCTGACTCAGCTAAACAAATTGTAAATTTGAATAAATAATAACAAGTCCTGCTAAGAGTTAATAAGTCCTTTGTATATGAATGATGCTTGACTCTATTGTAGATATGATCCTCCAGAATAGACCAGAGCCATGTGG
The DNA here is from genome assembly GCA_011038615.1 of Limnodynastes dumerilii. NCBI lineage: Eukaryota > Metazoa > Chordata > Amphibia > Anura > Limnodynastidae > Limnodynastes > Limnodynastes dumerilii. The sequence continues at coordinate 109,448 of WWET01000442.1, read as the reverse complement.
AATAAAGAAAATAACATTTATTAAATTACATTCTACAACACATAAAAAATTGGATCAGAAGCATCATACCAGGAAGCGGTGGTAACAGGAGAAGAGGAGATGCTGTTGCTGTAAGATGGAACACCCGGGTAAGCTAAACTGCAGTCTCTCCCTCTTTCAGTCCACTGGTGATGATGTCATCAATCTGTATGCCGGTCCTTGGACTTACATGTTTCAGGCAGCACTTTGCCCTTTCTCAAAGTCTGCCTGAGAGCTAGTTCATCTTACAGCAACAGCATCTCCTCTTCTCCTGTTACCACCGCTTCCTGGTATGATGCTTTTGATCCAATTTTTTATGTGTTGTAGAATGTAATTTAATAAATGTTGTTTTCTTTATTCCACATGGCAAATCGATACAATAGGCACATGGGATAAGCAGTTAAGTTAATATATATATGGAACCATTGATAACCTACACAGCCATCAATAGGACTGCATGGACATCCTTATCCTCACTCATCTCAAGATATATCCTAGCTTGCTCTCTCATATCTGGATATACACTACTGCTCCCCTCTACTCTAAACAAATGCTCTGATTCTCGGTTACAGGACTTCTCCCGTGCTGCACCCACTCTCTAGAATAACCTTTCTCATTTTTATAAAGAGGGGGCTATAAGACTGACTGGACAAAGAGGGGACAATAAGACTGGCTGGCCACAAAGAAGAAAAGCACAATAAGGATGGTTGGACACACAGAAGGAAGGTGCAATAGGGCTGGCTCGGCACACAAAAGGAGCGGCAGTAAGGTTGGTTGGACTCATCTGCCCCTAGAAACGGCCCTGTGGGGGAGCTATCATTGTTTTTCCCTAGCGGTAACCAGATCATTTAATGAAGCGTTCAGTGTAGAAATCATGACCCACATGACATATACACAATGTAATTTTCTCAGTATTGACCTGTTTACTTTGCCAAACGCAAGACACATCCGGTGCTGAAATTTCCATACCCCCACTTCTAAATTTCCACTTCGAGCACTGATTCATACAAAATCCTGATGCAGCTTGGGAAGCTTTTTAAGCTAAATGCTGAAGTTATCCAAGATAACATTCAACTAATTAAAAATCATAAAGAAATTATTATATTACATTATTATATTCCCTCAGATCAGACAGACACAGCAATCAGTAAATTTACATTTGAGTAATATTCATATTGACTACTTTGAATATCATACAACACTCTATAAAGTAATAAAATTCTATGAATTAATTAAAATAAATGAAAAACATTGTTTTAATAGACAAATGTCTGTACTTACAAATCTGTGTAATATTTTTATTGCCAAAAACTACCTTCGCTATCTCTTCCAATAATTTCTTTAGTTTACAACTGTTAAACATTAAGAATTTAAAGTTAGGTTTTCTCTATCAGATAGCTGCTGATCACTTAATTATTGTAAATATTATATATTGTGGAGACTAGTTAGCGCCATTTAGACTAAGTCTTTTTAAGCAATTTAAATAAATGTTATGGAATATATTTAAAATGTTACTTCTAATTAAGATTTGTATCACACTGAGACAATGTTTAATTAACTTAACCCATATGTTTAGGCACCGAACTTAAGAAACCCAGGCCCCATAGCAAATCAACCCCCTTCCATCCAGCGCATGTGCAGTGCTTAGTCTATGACTGCTGAGCGCTGTTTATAAATAACTTTCCAGCAGCTGACAGCTTAGTGATGTTCTTACTTAGTGATGTTATTAGCCACTTATTCAGAGTCCAATGTTTTGTTCTTATCCATTCGTATTCCAATGTTTTGTTCTTATCCATTTGTATTCCAATGTTTTGTTCTTATCCATTTGTATTCCAATATTTTGTTCTTATCTATTTGTATTCCAATGTTTTGTTCTTATCCATTTGTATTCAAATGTTTTGTTCTTATCCATTTGTATTCCAATATTTTGTTCTTAGCCATTTGTATTCCAATATTTTGTTCTTATCCATTTGTATTCCAATATTTTGTTCTTATCCATTTGTATTCCAACGTTTTGTTCTTATCCATTCGCATTCCAATGTTTTGTTCTTATCCATTTGTATTCCAATGTTATGTTCTTATCCATTTGTATTCCAATGTTTTGTTCTTATGCATTTGTATTCCAATGTTTTGTTCTTATGCATTCTTGTGTGAGTTTGGCTGGTGTGCTGAGTCATTATCCTATTGGAGGATCCATGACCTGAGACAGAGTTTTCTATCATTGGCAAGTATGTTTGCTCCAGAACACCTTGATAGTTTAGAGATTTCATTTTGCACTGCAGGTTTCAAGACACCCCACAAGAAATGCAGAAAAGCAGCTCAAAAACATAACCAAGCCTCCTACATGTTTCACAGTAAGTATGTTGTTCTTTTATTTGAAAGCTGAAGTTTTTTAAAAGCTCCAGATTTGACAAATCTCTGCAAATGACAATCTCCTAGAAGCACTGTGGCTTGTGAACATGCATTTTAGCTAACTCCAGTCTGGTTCTTAAAGCTGTTCTTTCACAGGTGGAGTCCTCCTGAGTTTTTTCTAGGGAGTCACAGTTGCTCAAAAAGCATCAGATGGTCTAATCAAGCACTGATCTTGACTTTGTAGTTCAGCTTGTATCTCTTTGGAAGTTTTCCTTGGCTCTTTTAACATTCTTCATATCCTTCTGTTTAATATTCTAGTAACATTCTTACTATACTTCTGTTTAATTTGGGATTGATTTTCCCCTTGGCCACATCCAGGAAAGTTGGCTACAAACACAAGAACTTAAAATTTCTTAATAATATTTGCAACTGTAGCCACAAGCACATCAGGCTGTTTGGAGATGACCTTATAGCCTTTACCTTTAATGTACTTGTCTTTAAATTTATTTCTGATCTCCTCAGACAACTCTCTCCTTTGTTGTCTCTAGACCATGTTCTGTGTGGAGCACATGACAACACCAAACAGAGTAACTACTTTTATCGATTTATGTGGAATTAATGACTGATTAAAAAATTTAAGACATGTTATGCTAATTCAAGAAAGCAAGTAGTTTGAATATCACTAAAATGAATTATTTACAATCTTATCTAAGGTATGCCCATTTTATAATATCTTTGAATAATAAGCAATAATTTATCATTTTCACAGTTTATTTTTTATTACAAGTTATACTAAAGCCAAGTTTCCTATTTCTATATTGTAATCTGCAAGCTTATACCTGATACCTATGATGATGAAGTTGACAACTCAATCTTGAAATATATAGAAAAAATGTTTGCTCATGGCTCAGATAGCATGATCTGACAGCACTGGTTATGCACATTTAGAAAAAGAACAGAAATACTACCTGTGATTAACGTTACCATAAATTAATTTAAATGCAAATAATATTTTCCCTTTTGTTATATATCCATCCCCTTGTCATTTTCTTCTGTCAAAAGACAACTATGCTGTTTGATTTTTATAATATAAATAATGTAAATAAAATATAATTACGTTTTCATTATTTAACATACATTTGTATATACTGGGCCTGATCCAAAGCTGCACTTAAGAGCAAACAGGTTCAAGTGTAGACCTGAGCAAATTCATGCTGAACTGCAAGGGGAGGCCAATTTAAAGTGCAAAAACAAAATTAGAATTGAGAGGTGAAATTTCCTAGATCAACTCTAATTTACAGATTAAACATAAAGCTATACAGTATTTTAATTCTATGTGCACAAGGAAAGTATTTTTCCTGCATATAAAAGAGTTCAAATTATTCGCACCCCTTATTTTGCAAAATGGTTTAGCAGAGTTGTGCACCTGTTTGGGCCATACTCTCAAAGGACTGGATTCAGAGATCCATACAAAAGGCTGTTTATGCAGGTCTATTGTGTAAGTATGCCTAACAGTAATATCTGTGCATGGAGATTGTCTAACATACAGAATGCAAGAAGTACACTAGAAGATCATAACAAAAGGGGCAACCATTTCCCCCACAAGCTATGCAAGATGGGCTGGGGGAACACTTACATTTTTCAGTAGGGAATGGGTATGGGAGGGATATCAGACTTCAAACCACCAATCCGCATGGAGACTTAGGGCAACAGTATGGAAATGTAAGTGACCTAAAGTCTGTGTGCGAGAGGGAAGTGCTGTGGGAGTGCACTTCCTTCTTATATGCGGACTCTCAGATCTCCACAAGTAAAGATCGCGAAGTGTACAGAGGCCAAAAAAATGTTTGAGCTGCTAATTTTGAGTACATTGAAGATTTAACTGATCCTTGCACTGGTAAGCTTAAAGGAAATGTCATACACTAGTTGGTAACACAGGTATGTCAAACTTAAAACCTCAATAGGGCCAAACATTTTAAGTATAAGATTGTGTGGGTTGCAAGAAAAATAAAAAGCCTCATATGCAATTTTTTTTTTTTTGCAGCGGCTGATAGCAGGTAAGCTGAGAGATGGAGAGACATGATGGGGATACTGTGTGTTGATAGCAGGTCCTTTTCAGTTGTCGCTGGACCTCCTTGCGATGGGGCCACAAAACAAAAGCTTGACATGCCTGTAGTAATGCAACAAATCCTGAGGTGTAATATGTTTAAACATTGCCATCATACTAAGATGCAAAGCTATATATGTATGCATATATTCAAATTTCTTACCCAGCCCTCTAAAGATAAATTTAGTCTCTACCAATAACATTGTGGCTGTATACCACAACTGCAGTTTAATGCCAAAAAATGCAAAATCATGCACTTGGGGCACAAAAACCCAAAGGCTCTATATTTACTTAATGGCACTACATTAGAATCTACCGAGGAGGAAAGGGATCTAGGAGTCATTATTTCCAGTGACTTAAAGGTAGCCAAGCAATGTAACAAAGCAATGAGAAAGGCAAGTCAGATGCTTGGTTGCATAGGGAGAGGAATTAGTAGCAGAAAGAGAGAAGTAGTGATGCCCCTTTATAAATCATTGGTACGCCCTCACCTAGAATACTGCATTCAGTTCTGGAGGCCATATCTCCAGAAAGACATAAATACATTAGAGACCGTGCAAAGAAGAGCAACTAAAATGGTCCATGACCTTTGTAACAAATCATACCAAGAAAGGCAAGAGGAACTAAACATGTATAGCTTGGAGCAGAGAAAGGAGAGGGGGGACATGATAGCAGCTTTCAAATACATCAAGGGTTGTGACCAACTAGAGGAGGGTACCATTTTCCAAAAGAAAAGGTGTAATAGAACACGAGGGCATGAATATAAACTGGAGGGTGGCAGATTCAAAGGAAATGTGTGGAAAATTTACTTCACTGAAAGGGGGATAGATAAGTGGAATAGCCTCCCATCTGAGGTGGTTGAGGCCAATACAGTAGAACAATTTAAACATGCTTGGGATAAATATAAGGGTATCCTAAATTGTAAACCAAATTGAGGGTAAATAGGGTCTAGGGTCAGTATAGTTTTCAATAAACAAATGGGCAGACTAGATGGGCCATGTGGCTCTTATCTGCCATCACTTTCTATGTTTCTATGTTTCTATATGGAGGCTGGACAAATAATAAAGGGGCAAACATATAGAAGCTGGACAAATAATAAAGGGGGAGACATATGGAGGCTGGGCAAATAATAAAGGGGCAGGCATATGGAGGCTGGACAAA